>JAMQGT020011581.1:165000-305795 GCA_024447675.2 Pterophyllum scalare | reverse complement strand
AACAACCAATGATTTATAAAGGAAAATCATGAAAATTATCAGGGGTGCCCAAACTGTTGCGTAACATTGACCATCATAACCAAATCATTGTCTGACATAGTATAAAAGTCAGAACAATTAAAGTGAAGACTAATGTAAAACTGAAAAAACAGTATTTGAATCAGAGGATGAGAATAAAATTTTAAAAGCATAAGGTTATAAAGAGTGAAGAGTTTGTTTCCTTTTTAGTTGTAACTGTTGCACACTCTGGCAGAATTAGGGATTTATTTTGGCCATGTTTGAGAGAACATGAATGATAACACAAAAAAACTTTAGTCATGGTTAGTGGTTGGGGGAAATAATTTATTATCAAACAATTGTTTGACCTTTTTAGATCATAATGACAACAGAAACTGTCCAAATGACCCTGATCAAAAGTTTACATACATGGAAATTTTGGGATGATAACATACACACAGGTTTAAATGGCTACTAAAGATAACCATCCTCACTTGTGATCCGTTTGTAATTAGAGTGTGTGCATAAAAAGTCAATGAGTTTCTGGGCTTCTGACAGACTTGTCTGAGGGAAAGAAAAATTATCAAAGGATCTGTGGGAGAAGATAGTTGAACTTTATAAAACAGGAAAATTATATAAAAAGATATCCAAGAAAATGGGAAGCCAATCAGCAGTGTTCAAACTGTAAGAAGTGGAAACTGAGGGACTCTGTCTAAATCAAGCCATGGTCAGGTAGACCAACAATAAGTTCAGCCACGACTTCAGCTGACATACAGGATGTAGCTGTTTCAAGATACAGAATAAGGAGGCATTTAAAAAAAAAAAGGGGGTATGTACACATTTCATCAGGGTCACTTGGGTAGTTTCTGATGTCATTATGATTTTTAAACAGGCAAACACAATTGTTTGATGGTAAATGGCTTCAACCAACCAGTAAACTGTGAAGGAAAAGTTTTTGTGTTATCATATATATTCTCTGAAAAACAGCAAAAAAAAAAAAAGTCAAAAATCAGTATGTTGAGGAGCTTAAACTGCTGGGAGAATTACCATGATCATTTGTAGAAAGATACTAATCTACTGCTTAATAGGTCACAGAACCGACATTGTTGCATGTCCTTTTAAAGTAAATAAAAGGGCAGAATATGAACAAAAAGAAAACAAAGGAGAATGTTGGGCCAGCCCTGGCTAAGGGCCTGTCCACACCTAAAGGTATTTTGGGTTAGGGTTAACAGAGCTTTTTCTATGTCTATATGCCTTTCAGCCACATGTAAACTGGATTTTTAGTTAGTTACTGAGCCTTGGACAGACTCCTTCCAGGGTGAAGATTTGTGTGTGTGGAAAAGGAAAATGAAGATTTAGTCTTCTGATATCAATGCTGTGCACCTCTACCTCCTGGATGACTACTTCACGCACTCTTGGAGTAATTTTGATAGGCTGGCCACTCCTGGGAAGGGTCACCACTGTCCAAGTTTACTCACTAGATTTCCAAAGCCTTAATGATGTCATTGTAACCCCTTCCAGACTGATAGATTTCAATGACTTTGTTTCTCATCTGTTCTTGAATTTCACTAGATTGTGGCATGATGTGTTGCTTTTTGAGATTGTTCAGTCTATTTCACTTCATCAGAGAGATTCAGTTTAAAAAAACAAAACAAAAAAACACCAGATTTCCTGCAATTTCAGTAATGTTAGTTTAACAGGGCCTATTCATTGAGCACCACCACGAGGCATCATAAAGCAGTGATTCTAGTAAGTCAAGTTTGTGGGGCATACTTTAATAAAAAAAAAAATACCACCAGTCAAAATTTCTGTATCAATACTTTGTCCTACAGACAGTGAATAAATATACCATACCCACAAAGTGTGATTATGGCAAGGTAAACAGTTTCAAGAGCACAGACCTGTAAAATGTTTTATCAGGCTGATTAATGGGGAAGGGTTCACCAGTGATGCACACCAACCGGGTGTCCGGTCAGTGCTGCCACACAGCAGGTGCTGGCTTTGTCTCTCTCCCCAAAATCCCATACAGTACTCACCACCTCATCAGTCTCACTCTTTGTGTCTTTGTCTGCAGCCATGTCTATGAATACAACTCCGTGGACGTCTGTTCAATTACGTTCTGCCTGTCTCTTTGTAATTATGCAGTAGTCATTTGAGTTGAGCCATATGCTGAAGTCTCTGGGGTCCTGTTCTTACAGTCACTGAGCACAGAAGCAACATCAGAGTCTGCATTCACTGGAGCCAGTCAATATATATTTGTCTATACAAGAGAGACAGAAACACCAAGATCGTTAGATGCTTTGAGTTAATTTGTGTATAGAACAACATAAACTGTATATTATATAGATTCATAATACAGGAGTAGATCATTCTAAATATACAGGTCATATGTGGTACATTTGAGTCTACCACTGAATTTGTGATGAAGTTCTATTCAGATTAGATTTATATAAGAAGGTGAAGAATAAAAAAATTCAGTGTTCTGATCATTTCAATGAATATTACGCCATGTGCTCTATAACATAGACAAGGACATTCGGCAGAATGAGCCAAAAGTATAGCCAACCTGTTGGCATTCCCCTGGACATCAAACACTGCTGTTGTCAAAGCGGGTCGTGTGGCAGGCAGAATTAACACCCAATTGCAGAACTCTGTAGACAGGAAAAACTTAAGATTGCTTTACTGCCGAGTACAAAAGCAAAATAAAAAACCCTCCCACTAGGGTAAATAATCTGAAACTACGAATCATCAGGGCAAAACAAGGAACAGATGAACACACCAGCATGAGGAAATGACACAGAGCAGAGGTATTGAGACAACTGAAAACAGCCGAGAGGGAAACACGGGAAACAAAACTAAACACAAAGCACAAGGACCAAAGACACCAAAATAAAATGAGAAGAAGCAAACACAGAGACCAAGACTAACACACATGAATTTGACACAGAAGATAAACAATACAAGAGACAGACTAAACGTGGTGCACCAAAGACTAAACACAGAGACGGGACTAGGACTGAACAAGGGAACAAAGGGAAGGAAGGGCAAACTGAGACAAGGTAAAAAAAAGAAAAACAGCAATACAAAACACCTGCTACACCCGAAACACACAAACAATCCAAAACCAATAATAAACTAGGAATCTAAACTAAGAAACATGACAGAATAAACTTAAACAGAACTACAAAGAACAAAAACACAAAGCACTGGGTAAAAGACCCAGGACCATGACAGCTGTGTTGTATCACATTGTACATTGGTCTTGACATCTTGACACAGCAATATTGGACAGCAAAAAGAAGCACTCCAGTTTTCATTCAGCTGATAATGAAGCAGGATATGCCACCTGCTAGGTCTCAACAAGCAGCAGCAGCCTCTGACATCAAATTTTCACTTCTCCTTCTCATGGGCATGTCTTTTTCTGTCGAAGCTGCCACCACCCTCTGCCACCACCACCAACAAGCTCATCATCACTGTTTTAATTAAACTTAAGAACAACCCCAGGTTCCTTTTCAGCACTGTAGCCAGGCTGACAAAGAGTCAGAGCTCTGTAGAGCCGAGTATTCCTTTCACTTTAACTAGTAGTGACTTCATGGATTTCTTTACAAATAAAATTTTAGACATTAGAGAAAAAATTATTCAAAACCATCTCAAAGACTTATCTTCATGTTCAGTTGCTTTCAGCACTGCTGTTATTGTTTAGACTCTTTCGTTCCAGTTGATCTTTTGGAGTTAACTTCAATAGTTACTTCCTCCATGAGTGTTTATTAGATCCAATTCCCACTAGACTGTTCAAAGAAGTCTTTCCAATTATTTATGCTTCAATCTTAAAAATGATCAATCTGTCTTTATGTCATGGTCCTGGGCTGGTGGCCCAGTGTTTTGTGTTCTCTTGGTTCTGGTTCAGTTATTTGTGTGATTATGTTCACTTGTTCTCTTTTGTATTCCTCTGTTTATTTCTAGTCCCTTGGGTTTCCCTGTGTCAGGTCTGTGTCTCTGTCCAGTGTCTGTGTGCCAGTTCCCCATGTCAGGTCTGCATGTACCTTGTCTGGCCACTTCCTGTTTTATTTTGACAGTCTTGTGTTCCCCGTGCTTTGTGTTTAGTTTTGCTTCCCCTGGTCTCCTCAGTGTCACTGTGTTCAGCTGTGTTACCTGTTGTTTCCACTTCCCCTTGTTATCCCCTGGTGTATTTAAGTCCAGTGTTTTCTGTGCCTGTTGTTGCGTCATTGTCATTAGCTCCCTTGCTGTAGCCTGTTAGTGTGTTGCCTTAGTTCTTGGAATTTAAGTTTAGTTATCATTCTGTTTTTCTGCCTAAGCTTCTGATTCTGTCCTGCACGTGCCAAATAAACACTGAGTTCTCATCTCACCTCATTTTCCGTATTCTGCGTTGGGGTCAACTCCCTGCCTGCCACACAGCCGTACATGACACTTTATTAGTAGTACCACAGGCCTTCAAGGTGGCTGTAATTAAACCGCTACTTAAAAAGCCATCACTTGACCCAGCTGTCTTAGCTAATTATAGGCCAATCTCCAACCTTCCTTTTCTCTCCAAAATCCTTGAAAGAGTAGTTGTAAAACAGCTAACTGATCATCTGCAGAGGAACAGTTTATTTGAAGAGTTTCAGTCAGGTTTCAGAATTCATCACAGTACAGAAACAGCATTTTTGACCAGGATATGTCTTTCAAAGCACATATTAAACAAATATGTAAGACAGCTTTTTTGCATTTGCGCAATATTTCTAAAATTAGACACATCCTTTCTCAGACTGATGCTCAAAAGTTAATCCATGCATTTATTACTTCTAGGCTGGACTATTGTAATTCATTATTATCAGGCTGTCCTAAAAGCTCCCTGAAAAGCCTTCAGCTGATCCAAAATGCTGCAGCTAGAGTACTGACAGGGACTAGAAAGAGAGAGCAGATTTCTCCCATATTGGCTTCTCTTCATTGGCTCCCTGTTAAATCTAGAATAGAATTTAAAATACTTCTCAAATACAAGGTTTTGAATAATCATATGACCCCAATAGAGCACTTCGCTCTCAGACCGCTGGCTTACTTGTGGTTCCTAGGACACTTAAGAGTAGAATGGGAGGCAGAGCCTTCAGCTTTCAGGCCCCTCTTCTGTGGAACCAGCTCCCAGCTTGGATTTGGGAAGCGAACACCCCCTCCATTTTTAAGATTAGGCTTAAAACTTTCCTTTTTGATCAAGATTATACACTGTTCAAAAAAAATAAAGGGAACACTCAAATAACACATCCTAGATCTGAATGAATGAAATATTCTCATTGAATACTTTGTTCTGTATAAAGTTGAATGTGCTGACAACAAAATCACACAAAAATCATCAATGGAAATCAAATTTATTGGAGGCCTGGATTTGGAGTCACACACAAAATTAAAGGTTAAAAACACACTACAGGCTGATCCAACTTTGATGTAATGTCCTTAAAACAAGTCAAAATGAGGCTCAGTATTGTGTGTGGCCTCCACGTGCCTGTATGACCTCCCTACAACGCCTGGGCATGCTCCTGATGAGGTGGCGGATGGTCTCCTGAGGGATCTCCTCCCAGACCTGGACTAAAGCATCCGCCAACTCCTGGATAGTTTGTGGTGCAACGTGACATTGGTGGATGGAGTGAGACATGATGTCCCAGATGTGCTCAATCGGATTCAGGTCTGGGGAACGGGCGGGCCAATCCAGAGCTTCAATGCCTTCATCTTGCAGGAACTGCTGACACACTCCAGCCACATGAGGTCTAGCATTGTCCTGCATTAGGAGGAACCCAGGGCCAACCGCACCAGCATATGGTCTCACAAGGGTCTGAGGATCTCATCTTGGTACCTAATGGCAGTCATGCTACCTCTGGCGAGCACATGGAGGGCTGTGCGGCCCTCCAAAGAAATGCCACCCCACACCATTACTGACCCACTGCCTAACCGGTCATGCTGAAGGATGTTGCAGGCAGCAGATCGCTCTCCACGGCGTCTCCAGACTCTGTCACGTCTGTCACATGTGCTCAGTGTGAACCTGCTTTCATCTGTGAAGAGCACAGGGCGCCAGTGGCGAATTGCCAATCCTGGTGTTCTCTGGCAAATGCCAAGCATCCTGCACGGTGTTGGGCTGTGAGCACAACCCCCATCTGTGGATGTCGGGCCCTCATACCATCCTCATGGAGTCGGTTTCTAACCGTTTGTGCAGACACATGCACATTTGTGGCCTGCTGGAGGTCATTTTGCAGGGCTCTAGCAGTGCTCCTCCTGTTCCTCCTTGCACAAAGGCAGAGGTAGCGGTCCTGCTGCTGGGTTGTTCCTCTGGTCTCCTCCACGTCTCCTGGTGTACTGGCCTGTCTCCTGGTAGCGCCTCCAGCCTCTGGACACTACGCTGACAGACACAGCAAACCTTCTTGCCACAGCTCGCATTGATGTGCCATCCTGGATGAGCTGCACTACCTGAGCCACTTGTGTGGGTTGTAGAGTGTGAAAGCACCACCAACATTCAAAAGTGACCAAAACATCATCCAGAAAGCATAGGTACTGAGAAGTGGTCTGTGGTCCCCACCTGCAGAACCACTCCTTTATTGAGTGTGTCTTGCTAATTGCCAATAATTTCCACCTGTTGTCTATTCCATTTGCACAACAGCATGTGAAATTGATTGTCAATCAGTGTTGCTTCCTAAGTGGACAGTTTGATTTCACAGAAGTTTGAATTACTTGGAGTTAGATTGTGTTGTTTAAGTGTTCCCTTTATTTTTTTGAGCAGTGTACTTAGGGCTGGATCAGGTGACCCTGAACCATCCCTTAGTTATGCTGCTATAGGCCTAGGCTGCTGCGGGGGTCCCATAATGCAGTGTTTCTTTTTATTCACCTTATTTACTTGTTTATACCCCACTCTGTATTTAATCATTAATTATTATTAATCTCTGCCTCTCTTCCACAGCCTGTCTTTTGTCCTGTCTCTCTCTCCTCAGCCCTAACCGGTCAGAGCAGATGACTGCCCCTCCCTGAGCCTGGTTCTGCCAGGCTCAGGGAGGGGCAGTCATTCCTGTTAAAAGGGAGTTTTTCCTTCCCACTGTCACCAAGTGCGTGCTCCAAGGGGTCATTTTGACTGTTGTATTTTCTCTGTATTATCGTAGGGTCTTTACGTACCATACAAAGCATCTTGAGGTGACTGTTTGTTGTGATTTGGCGCTATATAAATAAAATTGAATTGAATTGAATTGAAATGAAACGAAACTAAGTAAATATGCTGTAATCAGTGATCCCCATTTTACAAGTGGAGTAAACTTTGGCATACAATGTCTATGATGACAAACATCAAACAGTCACAGAAAATTCATAACTATGTTGGTCTACAGCGCAAAAATTTGAACACATACCGTAAGTTAGCTTCAGGGGACGATGAGCCAGTATTTCGATTCTTTGAACCAGGATAACCAGCAGATATCTGGGCTGCGATTTACAGTTCTAAATTGGAAATTGCATTTTAGCAAATGCAATTTCTTGGTTGTACTCTGCATGCTGCCAAAGCCAGCTCAAACTGGTTTTCTAGAACTTGAATTACAAAAATCCCCTATCTTTCTTCTTGCTTTCTTCTGTCTAGAACAAATTCTATGTTCTATTATATGTTAATATATAACATTTTGTAGAACATATGCTTCAACTGGTAGCAACCAAGTCTGGTAGTTTGGATCTTTACTAAAACTTTATTTTTTTGTATTTTAAGCTTCTTCTTCTTTTCTTTTGTTTTTTTTTTATTATTATTATTTGGTCAGGTACTGATGGATACCTCTGAGGTGAGAAGAGTTTACTCAAGAGAAAAGCTTTTTTCATTTAAATGAAGCAAATCTGGAGGACACCACCCTATTCCAGCTGAGATAACGAGGTGGTTCCATAGTTGCTGTGCTGGTGCATAGGTGAAAGCTTGGAAGTTATAAAAGAGATATAAACCCTTCAAATTGGTTATAACAAAACAAGAGTAATAAGTAAATGTAAGTGATATTTTCAGTTACATCTGAATGAACTACCTAAGCAGAAATACTATATAAATTGAGTAAATGCAACTAAAAATACTATGTGAACTAGATTGAAAACCTGAGTAGTAGCTATTAAAGGAAATAAGTAAATATTATTTAAAACATTGTAGGACACAGCTGCAAATTTACCAATGACTTACTAAAAAAGAAGGTGTAACAACTGATTTTTTTTTTCTTTGGACTTTTCGCATTGGAGCGAGATAGTGAAGGTTAATGGTAATAGGTCAGGACTTGAATCTGCACCGTCCACATTGCCATGCAGCAAATGGATCCACCTGCTCAAGCCCTGAGCCACCCTGGGACTGTGTAAAAACAGATTTTTATTACTTAATTCACTACTTTTGTCAAAATCAAAATCTGTAGTAAATGGACAAAAATATCTCTAAATATTGGTGGCTCAGGGCTTGAGCAGGTGACCATGTTTGCTGGGTGGCACTCTTTTCCTAAAGATGCCATGAAATAATCCTGTGTGGTGGGTTATGCAGGAGTAGGGCCTTCACCTGGGCCAAAGCATTCTTTTACACAAATAACACTTGACTAAGACTTTTGATCATCTGCTGACTGAGGGGACAGTGCCTAAAAGGTTGTTAAATTTGTGTCAGAGGAATGAGAGTGTGGCAGAATATGTGATCTGGGTGGCCGGATAATGTTAGGTATTGGGCATTTCTCAGTTCTCTGGCTGAACAGATGAAAGACCAGTTAGTGTCTAGAGATAAGCCCTCCTCCTTTGTTGCCTTAACTCTAAAGATAGACAAGAGAAATAGGGAAAGAACTGCTGCTCCCGGGAGTCTCTCACTTCTGTTTCCTGGCCCTTTGCCTCAGCCACCTTGCCTTTGCCCTCCACTTCCAGTTCTGGGTCCTCCTGTTCTCCTGGTGAAAACAATCCAGAGCTGATGCAAATTGGCCAGGCTTGGTTAACCCCGGAGGAGATGCAATGGCACATTGAAGCAAGGGTTTACATTTACTCCAGTTTAGCACAACATTTTATTGCTACCTGTCTGGTTCGGGCAAAAGGGCCAGTAATGCCGGGGATACTGGTGGGTGGCAGTTCCTCAGTAAATTTTCCCAATCTCACTCTTCCCACCATTTTGTATTGCAATCAGTATTCTTTCCCTTTACAAGCTTTAGTGGACTCTTTTTAACACAAACAATTAAACATCCCTGGGAAGCCATTAGATTTACCCATAACATACCTGTACTCAATGGACATGTTTTAGCAACCATAACCCATCAAACTGAACCTCTCAACCTAGTCATCTCTGGCAACCATCATGAATTAGGGACCTTTTACATTTTCACTACCCCTCATTCTCCACTTTTTCCAGCAATGGATACCCAAGAATGACATAACCCCCATGTTAATCAGCAGATAGGAGAATGGCTGGTTGGGGTGGCTGTGTCTCAGGAGGTAGAGCAAGTTGGCAGTTTGATTCCTGGCTGCTCCAGGATGCATGCCAAAATATCCTTGGGCAAGATACTGAACCCCAAGTTGCTCTCCGACACAAGCGCTGGAGTGTGGAGCTCTTAGTTTCATATGGAAGTGCTTGTATGAATGGGTGAATATAAACATGTTGTATAAGCGCTTTGAGTGCTCAGATAGAGTAGAGAAGCGCTACGTAAGAACTAGTCCATTTACCATTTGAGAGTTCGAGTTTGTTTTGTTTATCACATTGTCTAAAGTTAGCTGTTCCATCAGTCAGCTCAGACTCTGAGGCTTCAAATCCACTGCCATCTGATCTCTTTTTGGTCCCTCAGGAATATCATGATTTACACGTTTTCAGTAAGGATAAGGCGCTATCGCTTCTGCTGCACCACCCATACGGTTGATCCATTAATCTCCTCCCCAGGGCACAAACTCCCACTAGTAGACTGTATAACCTCTCTTGACCTGAGTCAAGCAATGAAAAAATTTATCAGAGACTCTGCAGTGGTTGTGATAATTAGACCCTCGACCTCTCCAGTCGGTGCTGGCTTCTTTTTTGTAGCTGTTTTTGCAGCTTCAGTGCTTCCTGAGATTCGTCAACTTTTACTGATGCTTCATCCGGAACTATAGCCAGGTAGCTGCACTTCTCAGAAGACTCACCTCACCTAAGATCCCCTTTGTCTGGTCGACAGAGTCTGATTCTGCTAAAGGAAAGGTTCACTTCTGCTTTAATTTCTCCATCTCTTACAGACTGTGTTCTTGAAATGCAAAACCTGATGCCTTGTCTTGGTTCCCCCAGGGATGAAAAAACCAGGTCTGAAACCATTCTTCCAGCCACCTGTGTTATTGGAACCCTCACGTAGGAGATTAAAGACTCCATTCAATGAGCCCTGCAAATGGAACCAGACCCAGGCAACAGCCCTCCTCCACCCGGTCCTCTCTCATTCAGTGGGCCCATGTTACCGCAGGTTGAGGACTCTTTTCTAAAGCAGTATTTCTCGCGCCCAACCCTGTATAGCGATGGTAAATAGACTGGTTCTTATATAGCGCTTTTCTACTCTACTTTGAACACTCAAAGCACTTTATAGAACATGCCTCATTCACACACATTCGTACGAGCATTTCTTTCTATGGCTATGTGCTGAAATCTGGACAACTGAATAACTCTTGTCTCTTCTCTTTCTCAGTGACCTTTCCCGCCTTCAACTAGGAAAGACCCACAGTCCTCCATGTTACACAGCAACTCTCAGATTCCCTTCTGTAAAAGAAACTCCACAAACGGTTACTTGTGTCCCTATTGGTTCTGCTTTTGGGTCCACTTTAGCAACTGGCCGAGCAACCTTGACACCCAGGGGTGACTAAATGTATTTGGATAAAATTTAGGGCAAGGTTTCCAAATTAGGGCACAATTGTTATGCAGCACAGTGGCGTGGTGGTTAGCAGTGCTGCCTCACAGCAAGACGGTCCTAGGTTCAATTCCAGCTTGGTCTGGGTCTTCCTGTGTAGAGTCTGCATGTTCTCCCTGTGTTTGTGTAGGTTTTCTCTGGGCACTCCGGTTTTCTCCCATAGTCCAAAGAGATGCAGTTAGTAGGGTTAGGTTAATTTGTGATTCTAAATTGCCCATAGGTGTGAATGGTTGTCTGTCTCTCTGTGTTAGCCCTGTACAATTGTACAATTGGGATAGGCTTCAGCAACTCTGAACAGGATAAGATGTCTGCAGAATGGGTTTCTATTATGAAATGGGGCTGTAATGTTATCCTGACTTCTACATTTATTTTATATTTTCATTAATTGCTTGAAAATGTTTCATTTCACTTTTGTTTTTAGCAGTTTCAGTGGTAGTTTTATTCTTTTTAATTATTATTGTGTGGAGGGCATGAGTCAGAGGCAAGATTTAGGAAAATCAGTACAATGGTGTTACAAGATGTTACAATAAAAACACTAAACTTTTGAAAGCAGTTGACTCGCAGTCACAGACATCCAAAGTTTTAATAAACATGTCCATCAAAGCATCATCAGGCAAGTTGTGATAACAAATGTTACCATGTGTTTGTTAGTTTTCAAGTTCCAGAGGTAGGAAGTAGCAAAGTACAAACACTTTGTTGCTGTACTTAAGTAGATTTTTCAGGTATCTGTACTTTACTTGAGTATTTATTTTTATGACTACTTTTTAACTTTTACTCCCTACATTTTTACACAAATATCTGTACTTTCTACTTCTTACACTTTCAAAATAGACTCGTTACTTTAGGTTTAACGTGTCTCAGACAAGTTTGCATTTCTGGTCACCGTGCCATCAAACATCAAACTGATCTGAGCCTAAATGGAGGAATAATGACACATAAGTGACAAATTAAAAAAAACAAAAAAAACCATAAGTAACAATCCTACTGGCGTATCCTCCATCATCGGGGCTTATAACATACAAAGAGATTAAAGAGGCAAAAATCATATAATTTATGTATCATTTATAACGCTATAATGAGAGGTTACAGTGGGCTGGACTGAGCGTCGATGTCTGTAAATTGTGCTTGCGGTACTTCCAGCATTTTAGCTGGTGCTACTGAAGAGGAGCGAGCATAAATGGAGTAACGAGTTGCAGGTAATTGTAAATGTAACGTTTCTAAATGCTCAACAAATATCAGCAAGCACACAAAAAGTCTGTGCAGTTTGTCACAAAGTGTGTCTGTTAGCTAAAAGAAGAGCTGCTGTATTTCCAGGGAGAGAAAAGAAAGAGAGAGAAGCTCACTCAGAGGTGGCGAAAGATGTAAGAAAGAGGACAGCAGTGGAAGAAGAGAGGTTAGATTTAAACTTAAGGACTGCAAAACAAACTGAGGTATACTAACTGTGTGTAATTCAAAGACTGTATGAAAATACTGCAGTTTAGTGCATGATGAACAGGTCAGCTTGCTGTACTGTATTTACAGTAAAGCTCTGTGTTGGACTGGTGCAGTGTCTGTGTTCATGGTCAGAGTTACAGGTTACATGTAGCAGAGATGAGTTTGAATCAAAGCTGTTGTTGCGTAGATTCACTCACTGAATTTAACATTTGTACAACCTGTATGCTGTCAGTGTAGGGGATGGAAATCAGCTGAGATAGCTGTGGAATACTGGGTTGCATCTTTTTGAATTCAATTCATCCACACAGAGCAGTAAGCCTCAGAGCAGCAGCAGGTCAGCTGATCACAGCCTGCACACCAACATCATTTACTGGAGCTCACAATAGAAAGTTGTGATTCTTCTCCCCATGCAGAGTCACTACAGCTGGTCTTAGGGTTCCTCCACCTTCTGAATCCCACTGTAACCCCTGAGTGTGCTCATTTTTGTGTTTAGGTGTGGAGGCACAGTCGCCCTCTACAATGTAGGTCACAGAAAATAGAGCTGTTTTTAAATTCCTTTCACAGTTTGTGTCCAACATAGCAGATTCAAGCTGAGTACATTCATTAGAATTAAAATTTAGATTGGAAAACCATTTGTATTCTCATGTATTATTTTATATTATTACAATAATAAATAATGAGGTTCAGTTAGCTTTACATAAAAAATAGCTGGTAGAAACGTCCTCCAAAGAGAAACTTTTACTTTCTTACTTTGAGTACATTTCAGAGCCTGTACTTTTTTACTTAAGAAGTGGAACCAGTACTGAATATTTTTTATTTTAGTTATTTTAGTTTTTATTTTAGTTAACAAAGTTGGGTTTTCTCATCTTGTTTTAGTTTTTAGTTTAGTGTTAGTGAAATATAAGAACCTTGGTTAGGAGTCCTTCCCTTTGGACTTTATTATGTAGATATCCTGTCTTTGTATTCCTCAGCATGCCACAACACACCCGTTCTGTATCACTTCTCACCCACATGATGCCTCTGCTCATCTAGCTCAAGCGTTTGGGTTTTCTCATACCCATTGCCTTTCTTTTTCTCAACCCATTACTCCATGGTTCAAGCCAAGCTGTGTTGTCCCTTTGTTTCCCCTACGCTTCGATCGATCTGACATGGCCCGGTCTCCAGCAGCATAATGGCCAAAAAGATACATAGGAACTCAGTACAGTCTGAGTTGCTTAAACAATGCCAGCAACAATACCATCACATAATGACAATACAAGCCAGACAGATTTCACTGAACAATGGTGTATGCTGCAGTGTGTGTGTGTGTGTGTGTGTGTGTGGTTTTAGTAGGTTTAAGCACAGCAGGTTGTCCAAGGACCCTCCTTCTTTAGTGGTTCACTAAATTCTCTATATTGTTTAACTAAATCCCATCTCCTAATCACCCTGACAACCAAATGCATGTATGCACACAGAAAGTGGCACACACACACACACACACACACACACACACACACACACACTCTGCACAGATTGGCACACAGTATGGACTAAATATTTCCCATTGATAAAAAGTGTGTGTGTGTGTGTGTGTGTGTATATATATATATATATATATATATGTGTGTGTGTGTGTGTGTGTATATATATATATATATATATATATATATGTGTGTGTGTGTGTGTGTGTGTGTGTGTGTGTGTGTGCCACTTTCTGTGTGCATACATGCATTTGGTTTTCTGTCACGTCTACACTGTCAAGACCTCCTGATGGCAAAATCAAAAAAGCTCACTGGCTTTGAACGTGGTAGGATTGTTGAGCTACATAAGCAAGGCCTCTCACAACGTGCCATCGCTGCTGAGGCTGGACACAGTAAGACAGTCATTTTGCATTTTTTAAATGATCCTGAGGGTTATGGAACAAAAAATTCAAGTGGTAGATCCAAAAGAATTTCACCAGCGCTGAGCCACAGGATCTGATTGGCTGCTCGTCAAGACACGGGAGGATCCTCTACCCAAATTAAGGCCATTACTGGTGCTGACTGCAGCCCAATAACCATCAGACGGCATCTGTGAGGGAAGGGCTTCAGAAACAAAAAACATCTTCAAAGGCCACGTCTTCTTCAACGCCACAAAATTGCCCATTTGGACTTTGCAAGGGTTCACCAAACATGGGACATTGAAAGGTGGAAGAAAGTTGTCTTCTCTGATGAGAAAAAATTTAACCTTGATCATCCTGATGGCTTCCACCATTACTGGCATGACAAGGTGATCCCACCTGAGATGTTTTCTACACAGCACAGTGGGGGGCGCCATCATGATCTGGGGTGCGTTTTCCGTCAATGGAACAATGGAGCTTCAGGTTGTGCAGGGGCGTCAAACCGAAGCTGGCTATGTGGAGATGTTGCAGCGGGCATCCCTTATGACTGAGGACCCTCGTCTGTGTGGTAATGACTGGGTTTTTCAACAGGACAATGCTGCAGTTCACAATGCGCGCCTGACAAAGGACTTCTTCCAGGAGAATAACATCACTCTTTTGGACCATCCTGCATTTTCCCCTGATCTAAATCCAATTGAGAACATTTGGGGATGGATGGCAAGGGAAGTTTACAAAAATGGACATCAGTTTCAGACAGTGGATGCCCTTCATGAAGCCATCTTCAACACTTGGAGCAACATTCCCACTAGCCTCCTGGAAACGCTGGGATCAAGCATGCCTAAACAATTGTTTGAAGTGATCAACAAGAATGGTGGAGCTACTCATTACTGAGTCCTTTTTTTGAAACTTTGATTTCTGTTTTGGGGGGTTTCAGGTTTTTTTGAGTTATGATCTTAAACTTTTGATGGAAAAAAATCATGTTTGAGTTTAAATGCAGTTTTCAATAAATTCCCTGCTCAAAAGTTTTTGTCTCTTGTGCCGATTTCTTCTTTTAGCATTGTGAAGCTCTACTTAGAATCTTCTTAAGATCGAATATATATATATATATATATATATATATATATATATATATATATATATATTTTGATCTCAATGGGAATATGGAGAGCAACACTAGAGGCCAACTTCAGGCGCAGTATTTACCAAGCGGTGACAATGCTTTGTCACCACTACTGTTCTGCATAGGCTTGAATCCCCTCAGCCTGACCATCAACAAGACTGGCTACAGATAACAACTACAAAATGGAGCAACCATCAGCCACCTCCTGTACATGGATGGCATCAAGCTGTACATCAGATTCACTGATCCACACCACTAAGATCCACAGCAATGATATTGGAATGTCATTTGGACTGGAGAAGTGCAGTCGCATGGTAACAAAGAGAGGGGAGGTAGTCAGAACTGAGGGGAATGCACTACCGGAAGGCATCATTGCAGACACTGAAGACAGCTACAAGTACCTTGGAATCCCACAGGCAAATGGGAACCATAAAGAGGCCACTTGGAAAGCTGCAACTGCTAAGTACCTGCAGAGACTAAGGCAAGTCCTGAGGAGTCAGCTGAATGGGAAGAACAAGATCTGGGCAATCTACACCTATGGCCTGCCAGTTGCCAGATACCCTGCTGGGATAATAAGCTGGTCAAAGGAGGAGATAGAATCCCCTGATGTTGCTCCTTAACATGCATGGAGGGTTTCACCCCAAATCCAGCACCCCAAGACTGTATGGTAAGTGGATGGATGGAGGCGAAGTACTAGTGAGTGTGAGAACCACTATCCTAGATGAAACAAGAAAGATCCATGAATACATCAGGAAGATGGCCACAAAGGATCATGTGCTTAGTGAACACCTTAGGCAGCAGAAACCCGAGAAAGAAGAGGAGCAAGAACAGGAACCATCACGGAAGTGGCTGTTATCAAAAAATCCTATCAACGGCTGGACAAAGCTGGACTGGCAGACAGCATAGAGGCACTAATCATGGCAGCACAGGAATAGCTAAAGCTCAATAGGGGCTGGGGTCTACCACACAAGACAAGACCCCAGCCTCTATTGAGCTTTTGCTTATTCCTGTGCTGCCATGATTAGTGCCTCTGTGCTGTCTGCCAGGTTGTGGTTGGTTCATGTGCAGGTTGTGCAGAGATGTCCCAGAGACAATCCAGCCATTAACTGCAGGGTGTAAGATGGTAGCAGGCGGGGCATGCATGGAATGCCATAACTAAGTGGTTGGCAGAGTGTACAGGAACATCTGTGCCGAGTATGACCTGGAAGTCCCAAGGTCAAAATGGGATACACCTTGACAGACCCAAGATCCTGTGGGACTTCCAGATACAGACAGACAAACTTGTGATGACTAACCAACTGCACATAGTAGCAGTGGACAAACAAAAGAAGAAAACCGTAGTGATAGATGTTGCAATACCAAATGATGGCAAAATCAAGAAGAAAGAACATGAGAAGCACGATAAATACCAAGGGCTCAGATAAGAGTTAGATAGGATGGTGAAGGTGAAGGTAACACTATTGTTCATGTGCATAATCACATGCACCAAGGTGTGAAAGGAGGCATGGGTCATCACAATTAGTGGTTTTGGGTGAAACCAACTAGGACTTTGCCCCATTCTATCAAGCGACTTATTGAGGTCCCCCGAACAAAGGTGTGAATGGGGTTAAGGCACCTGGGGATCAAGCTCAGGACAGCATTGTAGACGGGGGGAAGTTGGTGACGTAATCCACCTCCTCTGTTCAGTGATGGTTGTTCACAGTGGACGTAGATAGCTTCTTTAACTCCTCTTTCAAACCCGGTCCAAAATGTGAGCACTGGTATTCCCAAAAGAGTGCCCTTTTCTCCTTTAGATGCAGAGGTACCACTGAGTCTTGTCCTGTTGAGGTGGCTCTTTGTGAAGAGGCTGTTTGTTTTCTCTAATGTTGAGGTCCAAGCACTCTTCACTGCTCTTCACTATGTTGCTTATTTTGTGTTTGGGAGTTTTGTCCTTGGGATGGACCAGTTTTTGCCCTAGAGTGTGACTAGGTTTGAAGTATACTGGGATATTACGCTTGGAGAAAATTCTTCTGAGTTTCTCTGAAAAGCCTGCCACATGAGGGATGACAATGTTGTTCCACTTTTAAATTTTATTCTCCCTAATTTGTGTTTGACCTTCTTTCCTGTGCATCTTGGCGGATTTGATGAAAGCCCACATGTTTTAAGGGCTTTCTTTACATGCGTGTGTTCCTTTTGTTTCTCTTTGGACTTATAGGGTCCTAATCAGCCCAAGTTTATGGTCCAGTGGGTGGTGGGAGTCAAAGAGTAGGTACTGGTCCGTGTGTGAAGGCTTCCAGTAAACTTCAGTGTTGAGGCTTCCATCTTCCTCAATAAGCACAGCACAGACCAGGAATGGTAACTTGTTATCCCTGGTATCCTCCCTGGTAAACGTTATGTATTGATCCACTGAGTTGATGTGGCAAGTGAAGGCTTCTGCTTCTTGGGTTTTGATTTTGACCCAGGTGTCCACATATCTGTACCAGTGGCTAGGTGCTATCCCCCTGAAGGAGCCAAGAGCTTAACTTTCCACTTCCTCCATGTAGAGGTTGGCTACAATGGGTGACACTAGGCAGTGACCCCCAAACTGGGAGAATGGCTCCAGCAGATCCCAGGAACAACATCAGAGGTCAGGGGTTTGAATCCTGACGAGGGCGTGCATCCAGTAGGGACCCCGGGCTAGACCCCCATGCTATCTAAGCCTACCTCGGACTATGAGTGAGAGATACATGATTGAAGCCATACTGGCTTGGATATCGCCTGGAGTAACAAGATCTGTGTCAGGTGTTGAGGAACCAGAGCTTACTGACAATAAGTGGGCAACTGGAACAAGGATACGGCACAAATGGACACTATATACTGTTCTGTAGGGGTGACTGTAGCTCAGGAGATAGAGCAGGTCACCCACTGATCGGAAGGTCGGCGGTTTGATTCCTGGCTACCCCAGGCTGCATGCCAATGTATTCTTGGGCAAGATACTTAACCCCAAGTTGCTATCCGACGCAACCGTTGGAGTATTAATGTTAGATAATAAAAGCACTTAGCTTAGTTAACCATGGAAGTGCTTGTATGTATGGGTGAAGGTAAATGTGTTGTAAAGCGCTTTGAGTGCTCAGAAGAGTAGAAAAGCGCTATATAAGAACTAGTCCATTTACTGTATATTTTGTAATATTGTGTTATAGTTTTTGTGTGGGAGTATATGCTATATTGCACTGAGTGTTTTGCACTATTTATTTTTATTTTTATTCACCTCTTTTTACTCTGTTTATACCCCACTCCGCATTTAATCATTAATTACTATTAATCTCTGCCTCTCTTCCACAGCATGTCTGTCCTGTCTCTCTCCCATTAGCCTCAACTGGTCACAGCAGATGGCTGCCTCCCTGAGCCTGGTTCTGCTGGAGGTTTCTTCCTGTTAAAAGGGAGTTTTCCCTTCCCACTGTCACAAAGTGCTTGCTCATAGGAGGCTGTCTTGACTGTTGGGTTTTCGCTGTAATTATTGTAGGGCCTTTACCTTACAGTATAATGTGCTTTGGGGCGACTTTTTGTTGTGGCTTTGCTCTATATAAGAAAAATTGAATTGAATTGTATATTTTCTTTGGTGGCCATTCTTTGGATGTTGGACACCATTTGTTCTGTTCTCTGTCAAGATGATCCTTAATTGCTTCAATAACGTTTAGGTCCAGATTCTGGGGAGGCCAATCCATGACTGATAGTGTTCCATTGTGAGTATTTCTATCCAGGCATGCTTTTACTGCATGTGTGTTTGATATAAGGGGTTGGGATCATTGTCGTGCTGGAAAATGAAGCATTTGCGAACAGAAATCTGATGGTACTTTTCTGTGTTCCATAATTAATTCCATCAATTTTGTTTCTTGTGTTTTACAGATGGCTTTAGATGTTTACTGTTGTATTTCAACAAAAATTTCAAAAATTCAATATATCACTCTACAAGACCTGCTGCCACTAATTTTCAGTCTAGTTCTTGTGTGATCTGGCATACCACAACTTTTTTGTGTCTTTTTTGAATAAAAAATTTAAAGGTAATGCTTGTATTTGATTAGAGTAAAGACTGGGTAGGCCCCCTGGGATTTTATGTTTTTTAAGCGGGCCACAACACTCTTGACTTTGGGAATGGCTGGGCTAGGTTATAATATGGTGGCCTGAAAAAGAAAAAAATAATAGGTCCCAGGGATCTGTTAATTTTTAACAAGCTAGAGTAGCCTGTAAGAACCATAATATAATATAAACATGCACACACACACACACACACACACACACACACACACACACACACACACACACACACTTGTCCACAAGATTTCCTTTACTGTTTCACAATGAGTCAAAAAGTTAATGTCCACAACTTTTAGATGCAGGATCATTTATTTAAGCAATTTTAGCAGGGGCAAGGCAAGAACTCCATCAAATAATCAACTTGAAATTGAGAGAGGAGAGAGAGTAAGGGGTAGCCAGCCAGTGTAATCCTCTCCAGGCTGTGCTTGAGATAATCCAAAAAGGGTGATATTCCAACAGCTGCTTGAAGTAGTAGGTGATAATTCAATAGAAGATCCTTCATTACCTCTTCAGATTAAATCCAACAAGGCCAAAACATGCGAAGAAGAAAAACCCCAAAGTTATAATCTAATTTATGAGTCCACAGTGGTTGGGGGAAAAAATTATTAATTCTTTAGCGCAGTGGAGTCTTTCTTCAGATGTTGTCTTCTTCAGCTGGCCAGCATGTTTCTACTTTGTGCATAAAAAGGGTTTTGTACGCACTATACCTTGACATATTTTTATAATATCAACACTTAGCAATAAATAAGGAATAAAAATTGATGTGTTAAATATTTTATGATATTTTCTGTTTTTCCTGCCAAGTCACCCCATACACTCTGGCCAGTGTTTATCTAGTACAGTGGTTCACAAACTATTCACAACGAGGGCCACCTCAGAAAATATTTAGCTATTCAAGTACCACTCTTATTACCAATGTTGTGCCAAGAAGTGGTTTCTGCCAGAAAATGACTTGTTGACCTATAGTCTGTGAAATGTGTCAAAAATATCTCTCATGAATTATATCAAATCATTTTGAGTGAGAAACAACATTTCTGTCACAAGGCAGAAGCTGCAATCACTTTTTAGCAAAGTGACTTTTATATATTCTTTATTTATCTCTTTATTTATTTATTTGTTTATTTATGAGATTTGAAAAGTATTTTTAAAGAGAAATCTGGCCAAGAGAGCTGCAGAAATCATAACAAATATAACATCATAGTTCTAAGCATGATTCCCATTAGCAAAATCACATGTATTCATTTCTGTAGATCTCTGTGTTGCCTTGATGACATATGCTGCCTGATGACAGATGTTGATCCGGGATCTCACTCCTCTCTGACAATTCAGAAAATCTCCCCAAAAGAAATGTTTGTGTTACAGTTAAATGGAACAGGCTGAAAACTATGGAATATTAGATGACAATAGAAAATGTTACTGGTGTATGGGTATTCTATGTTTTGATTAAGCAAAGACTGAAAAAGTAAACATGAGTCATGATTTAGCAGAGTCTCATATAGGTCATGGTAGATGCTTCTGTACAGTCGTCTCCCGCTATATCACAGCTCACCTATTGTGGCTTCACTGTATCGTGTTTTATATATATATATATATATATATATATATATATATATATATATATATATATATATATATATATATATATATATATATATATATATATATATATATATATATATATATATATATAATACACTGTACACAATGCAGTACTGTACACCACTACCACTTGCACAAGTTTGCCAACGTGAGATTGTACACGACACACTATTGGCTGATGGAATGGAAGTCGACCAACCATAGCACTGTGTTCTGTATCCTGGGCGCCAATTGGCTCAGTGACCGTAGCATCGGTCTGTTTGCTCTCAGACATTCAGGATCTCTCCTTGTCTACTTCATATTGATGTCTGATCTGTGCGCGTAGTGTATCTCTGCGGTGTTGTGTTTTTGTGAAATTTTCATGTTTAAGAGCAAATGAATTCAATTCAATTCAATTTTATTTATATAGCACCAAATGACAACAAACAGTATTTGTATTGTGGGTAAAGACCCTACAATAATACAGAGAAACCCCAACAGTCAAAACGACCCCCTATGACCAAGCATTTGGCGACAGTGAGAAGGAAAAACTCACTTTTAACCGGAAGAAACCTCTGGCAGAACCAGGTCATCTGCCATGACTGGTTGGAGCTGAGGGGAGAGAGACAGGCCAAAAGACATGCTGTGGAAGAGAGACAGAGATTAATAATAACTAATGATTAAATACAGAGTGAAGTATAAACAAAGTAAGATGAGATGAATGAAAAGAAACACCCAGTGCATCATGGGAACTCATCAGCATGGAGAGGGTGTCTGTCTTCTGAATCCAAACTGGGAGCTGGTTCCACAGACGAGGGGCCTGAAAGCTGGAGGCTCTGCCTCCCATTCTACTTTTAAGTATCCTAGGAACCACAAGTAAGCCAGCAGTCTGAGAGTGAAGTGCTCTGTTTGGGTGATACGGTACTATGAGGTCTTTGAGATAAGATGCGGCCTGATTATTCAAGACCTTGTATGTGAGGAGAAGGATTTTAAATTCTATTCTAGATTTAACAGGGAGCCAATGAAGAGAAGCCAATATGGGAGAAATATACGTGTGGTCTCTGGAACATAACCCCCGCAATAGGTGAGGGATCACTCTATATCTAAAGCACAACCTCAATACTAGACATGCATGTCTTGAGAAAAGCTGAAATTAAAGGTGATATGGTTGAAGAAGGAAAGTTAAAAGCTTTTCCTTCCTCAACTATCAAGTAACTTTGGATCACCTTATATCTGATCTACAGCAGGTCAGGAATAAGTCAATATAGGACTCATCTGGTTGACCAACCATTCTACTCTAGTATCCAAGCTCTACTTTTATCAGTCCTTTTTGGGGGTAGAGAAAGCGTGAGGAGCACCCACTGAGGAATGTATTGTCTCTGAGTTTTCTTCTTGTTAGCATCCTTGGCCTCTCAGTGTGCTGTCTCTCTCTCTCTCTCTCTCTACACACACACACACACACACACACACACACACACACACACACACACACTACCCCCTCCATACACTGTCTTTTCGGATCAGTTAACAGGACAATTACTCTATCCATCTTTTCATTGTGCTCCATTGTGTTTTTACCCTTGGTTTAGAAAGCTTTTATGGAAAGTGAACATTTTTCTCTTCTTTCAACTTCTTGGTTACATTCACATTGTATCATTTCAGACAGTATGATACTGATTTAGGTTCAGTGTCAGTGACATACTTAAGATTTATTAAAATATTCAAAGGAATGCCTTAAAGGGTTGAAATTTTACATACTTTACTTCAAGGAACCACTTACCTTTTATGAAGAAAATGACTTTATATTGTAATTTTATTTGGAAATCTTCAGCAAAAAACCTAATAAAATCATAAGAACTTTTCTTTTAAATATGTGTCTAGTAATAGTTTTAAAATCTCTCAAAAGATTGAGCTACAGGGAAATCTATTTTGGTTGGTTTGTTGATCAAAAGTAAAAGAAATGCCAGTTTAAAGTTTTACTACATTTGGTTTTGCTAGGATAAACACATAACATTTGATTTTGTTGTATCTTTGCTCACAAGATAAAAAAAATATTACTATCACAGTTAAAAGGATGAGTCTGAAAACTATGGAACATTAGAAGACAATGGAAAATATTATTGGTATATTGGTATTTTATTTTTTGATTAAATACTTAAAAAAAGACTTAGAAAGTAAAATAAGATAATGATTTATCATAGTCTTATAGGTTAGGGTAGATGCTCCTGTCTATCTAAAGCACTTGCCTTTGCCTTAGATTTATGAGGGTGATTTGTTTTTTTACTAAAAGAGATTACTTCTAGATTTAGTAAAGTTGTGTATATTTAGTAGATGGTGCAAGATTTTACAACACAATCTTTGATTTTACAACATAAATTTTGACAAAAAAGAGAGACACACTAATTCCTCTTATTTCAAATGAGCCCAACTATTATTCTCTAAACATTTGAACTAGCAATTGTTCACTAACATGCAGCAGTAAATTATTCACTTGTAAATCCACAGTGGAAACACAGCACAGTACCATCCCCCCTAGATGGGGAAGAGGTGTTGGGGGCTGGTGGTGGGGGATGAAGGGCAGATTCTTTAGGGAGAAACTCTGGGCCTTTCCCTGTCCTGGTCTCCAGACTTGATAGCCATGATAGCAGGCCTTTCAAGGACTTAAAAGGCACTGACGCACTTGAGAGCTGCTGGGAGCATCCTTCCTTCCCTCCAACATATGCTCCAGAATGTGAGCCACACTGTCTGTTGTGTGAAACCTTTATTTCATTAGCAGCTAATGTTGCAGTTGTTAGTTTTCTATTGCAAACAAATACCTCAAAATTACTGTCATGGCTCAGCTGTGTGGTGGACAAAGTAGGGCCCAGCAGAGGACCTGGAGAACACAATGTAACACTTACAGGGCAAAATATACAAAATACAAACTAGACTTGGCTGGATCCAGAAGTACTAAGACTTGGAGACAACATGGAAAAATATGGAGCAAGAAAACACAGCATGAGGGAGGATGTAACAAAGATCTGGGGAAAAACAGAGGAATTATGCACACAAGGTAATTGAGCAGAGAGGACATAGCTGGAGAAAACAAGACAGAGGTGAACAGAAATTAATGAGACAGAGGGACGCAAAACTGAACGCAATGCACACGAGACATGAGAACAGCAAAATTAAACAGGAGTCGACAAACACTGAAACCAGACTAAGACACATGAACTTTATACATAGATAAACAGACAAGATAGGAGAGAATAGAATGGGATCACAAAAAGGGGAAACCAGACACACACACACAACACAATCAAGAACCAAGAAACCCCTGCACAAAACCCAACACAAAATTACAATAATACAGGAAAACTTAAGTAAGGAAAAACTCTTAACTAAGGACCAAGAAGAAACTCAAAACAGTGGATCAAAGAAAACCTTGAGAAAACCTCAAGGATCAAAGCCTCCACCACCAAATAAAAACAATAAACAAACAAAAAAAACAAGGACTTGACAACAGTGGGAAGGAAAAACTCCCTTTTAACAGGCAGAGACCTCCAGCAGAACCAGGCTCAGGGAGGGGCAGCCATCTGCCACGACTGGTTGGGGGTGAGGGGAAGGAGACAGGACAAAAGAAATGCTGTGGAAGAGAGCCAGAGATTAATGATAACTAACACACCTTTATTTCTACATTTTGTGCAAGGTCATGAAATGTTAGGCTCACAAACATTTCTGGGTCTACAGCTCACCCTTCTGATACCTTTTAAGAAAAACTATAAGGTACTATAAAATTTTGTGCAAGTGAGGCTATTTGCTCCATATTTAGCAAAATGTATTCTGTCAGGCCAACACTTCTCAGTTCTAGGAAGAAAACCTGTGTTGGTGTGCATTGTCACCATGTGCCTATGCACATTTTGTGTAGAAAAGGGTTTATTTTAACCATTTCTTTTGGAATGCCCACACATGTTTTTGATAGAAACAAAAATAGGACATATTGATGTATCTTTATATGGTTTAAGAAGACTTGAGAGTGTAAGCAGATTTTGTTTGGCATGGCCTGAAGTTCAGTGATCACACCCTCTTACCCTAGTTTGAGGACCTTTTTTTTTTTTTTAAAAATGTTTTGATGTTTTGTAATACCATAATCTGTGGGGTCTCACGGTTGTAGCCAGCAGATGATGTGCCAGGCTATCCGAACTATTCTATCACTGCAATTAGCAAGCGGGTGCACACCACACACTCTGCACATGCCACCCCATTGCTAATATGACTAATTTTTCTTTTTTCCTCTGGCTGGATCGCTGCACTTAAGTATTATTTCACCGCAACTTGCAGCGACCAGCGTAAAACCGACAATGTTGGGCTTCCTATTATACATAAAATTCCAGGAGCTTGTCTTGTTTCTTGTCTTCATAGACTCAAAAGGATAACACACTGACATGTTGCTTAAGGAATGTTTATTAACAATAGCTGCCGATAAACGTTATTTTCAGAGCATTGTAACACAGACTAGCGTCACATGATCCAATCAGATTCAGGTGACTTCAATGACCAAGCTGAGCTGATTTAATGCTGTTCTTATCTGGAGCTACTCTTAAGTTTGCGTGGCTACATCAATGACACCATGTAGTTACATTTCTAGAGAGATGCACAGGTTATGGTGTGGGGTTTAACAACTTCAGCCGTGAAAACGTATACAGTGAGCATGTGTCTCTATAGCTTATTTTAACAGGGCAGCTCTCATACTTTTATTACATTGTATTCAGTCACTCTTGGATTCATCTCTGCTAACTGGAGTCACTTAATTTTGCTTCTCTATTGTGCTTGTGGTATTGGTGCCTCTGGAGTAACACCACATTTTAAATTAAGGCAAATAACATGGACTGGGTTTTGGTGACTTAAACTCTGGTATATTACTTTGCACTAATAGCAGATACTGAATGTGTGTCTGTGCACTGTACCCATGCAGTCTATGACTTCAGCTTGCCAACCAAGACTGCTTGCATTTGCTTTCCACTGGGTGACGTGTGTGTAACATCTATAAGCAGCCTATGATTTTGAAAGGTTTGTGAACTTAATGTTCACCCCACACAATAGCAAATGTCTGGTGTATTTTCTCTGGGAAGAAAATCATGGCAGACAGGACCTACAGCCTGCATTTGTGAATAAGCTGTTTTGTGGTAGTCCCTCCTGGGTTCAATCATGTCACTGGCTACAACATGAGGCCCCAGCTAAGTAGTGCCAACTTTTTGGGACCAGCAGCAGTGTTTATTCTGTGGAAATGTATGAAACTGTTTCTAGATTGAGCACCCGTTCCTGGTGTTAACTGATCTGATGAATCACCATGATCTTTGCTGTTCAACGTGGATTTTGTGGGTCTTTATACATTCTCAGGAGGTTCATATGTGAATACACAAGTCATTTCTGAAGTCACCAGCAATCATCTCGGCCATTTTGGAGTAAGCAGTTGTTTTGCTTTTCTCTGTGATTATGCAAGCAGTTCCACCAAAAGGAGAAACTGCTTGGACTGTTTAGACATTCAATTTGTGGTCATTCATCTCAGATGAAAGATAAGGTGGGATTGCTCAGCACAGAGACCTCCCTATAGCAGATGCCTCATTAGTTAGCTCTTTCTTTCAGACTTTGCCTGCTCTGTGTTTTTGTATACATTCTGAATGTATGTTTGTTTAGAAAATAGAAAGAATGTGATCCAGAAAACTCACTTACTGGATCAGAAACACATATGAATTTTGGATGCTGCAAAATTTTACTACATCCATTAGGCAAACAATTATTATGAAAGCGGCAACATCAAAACATTTGTATTGTGTTTACTGAAATGGGGTCTAAAGCTTATCAGGAACAGAGTTCAGGTTTCTGACACAACCACACCTATTTCTGAGGTGCATGGAGAAGTCTGATATCAAACAATAAAGTTGTTCTATACACTGCAAGTGTTTCAGATCTTTAACCTCTTCTAAAGCTTTCGTGGCTGCCTATGCAGTGGCATTATTGGACAACATAGCAGAAGGCTAACGAAGCTGATCACCGCAGATCAGTCTCTATTATAAGAGGGCTCAGTCTCAGTAACTCAATAGAATCTACAGGCGCTATTGTATGTGGTTTCCATAGTATGACCCTGGACCAGGCCATGCTGAGAAACTGAGGTTAAAGGTCATACACACAGACAGAAAGAGACATGACTACATAGATCTCTGTCTCCACTGCATTTCCAAAAGCATCTGCACCTAAAAAACAGTTCACTTGGGATCAACACATTCTCACTCCCAACTCTTCACACATGACCCCTTGGTGTGACATTTTAACACACTTAGTACCAGGGTCATTTTTCAACATGCAGAGTAGTACAACTGCTCATGCTTGAGATTTGCATTTGCATGGATCAGGAAAAATGAACACTAATATAGTTCTTTAACAAAGAAGGAAGGATGATGGTGGTATAGGTCAGTCACAGGACATTCTCCCATTGGACTCAGGTTGGTATTCCATGTGGGACTGTTCTTTTATGATGTAGTTGCCTTCTTACTGCATTTTTTATGTGGGAGATATACTTTTGTTGTTACTTATTTAGAGGAAATATAATGGTTTACATTTAAATACACCCTTTCATAGCACTAACAATGAGGAATTCAAGCACACCAGTGAATGACCCTCCTGGTCTGCCTCACCCAAATGCCTTGTGAAGGCCAGGTGTGCCAACTTTCCTCCCACACAAGCTGATTATCTTGTTTATAGAGGGGCAATTTCACTGCCAAAGACACTCAATAGTATTTCCACTCTGAAAGGAAATCAGAGAGACAGAAGAGTCTAGCTCCTACACACTTTTAAAGCAGACACCTTGAATCCAGGAAAGGTAATGGTGTTCCACTGATTTACAAATAAGAAACTACTGCCAATGTCTGTTGTCAAAAGCCATATAAGCATTTGCTAGCATTAGCAAAGATATATGTTACAGTCAGTGGATATTTGTGCATAAACTGTTATCTAAACCAGTGGCAATATATTAAGGTCACTGAGGAGTGTCACATCATCTGTAAGGTCATAAACCAAGCATAAGCACCTAAACTACTCTCTGAAGTGCAACATCATCACATGATATATGTTTGCCTTTAATTATGCCTAACTGCAGAGGAAGCAGGCTCTAACAGAAACCCCCAAAATGAGACTTTTCATCCAAATGACCTAATTTGCCATGAAAACTGGTTACTGGTTTCAAGAAATACTAACTACTAAATTTGAAATGGATAGGATAGAAGAGGACAGAATAGGATAGGATAGGATAGGATGAATGGTTGTCAAGCTAGCTGAAGAACAGACAGACTGATTTATTAATGACATATACAAAAATAAATACACTAATAACATATAAAGCAAGCCCCCTGTAATGTCGTAACTGTATATTAACAGAGGTGGTGAGAGTGCACATATTCATTACTTAGTTAGAAGCGCAGATACTTGTGTTTAGAAAAAAATACTCTGGTAAAAGTTTAAGTGCTGATTCAACCTCTTTACTCTGAAATGTACTCTAAGGATAAAAGTAAAAAGTAGCTCTTTGGAAGATATTTCTACCAGTTATCTTATTGCCAAGCTAATTAAACCTCGTGTCATATTAATATCAGACTAAAATAATGTTAACACAAGGGATTACAAACTCTATTTTAACTTAAATTCTAACGGATGTACTCAGATACCTGAAAACCTGAGTACAATAACAAAGTACAGGTATATGTACTTTGTTACTTCCCACCTTTGTATATTAGTTATCATTAGAGAAAACAGACCACCACAAGAACCACTTTTTTTTTTTAAAAGAAAACTGATGGATGGACTACTGCAAAGTAACTACTGTTACTTAATATTTTGTGAAAGTTTCTTTAAAATGAATCAAAGAATTATTTTCCATTTGTCCACCTCTCTCTCTCTCTGTTTATGTTGAGAGTAAAGTTACCCAAGTTTATGCCATGTTTAAGAATGTTTGTCCGTCAGCAGCATAAATAGTAAAAATGCGTTATTTTCGACACTAAAATGACGTTGACGTTGTCTTCACTGGCGGAAAAAGGACAGTTTTACTGTGAAATCTATAGTCGGAAGTGTGTGCTGTCTTGTGTGGTTTGACGCGGGGCGGTCTGTCAGTGAAAGGGCGCAGCATGAGCGGGTGTAGGAGCAGTCTGCCTCAGTCTGCTGGTGGAGAAAACTCTGCTGCTCTGGTTTTTGCTATAGTTCTGTCTTGTCCAACAAAAGAAAGTAAGTTTTAAACAGTCGCAAAGGTACAAGCTAACCTAGTGGAGACAAAAGGTGATTTAATTTGCATGTTTCATTACAACAACAGGCAACTGAAGGTTATATACAAATACAAATAAATTGGACCGTTTGAACGGTTTTATCTACCAAGGATGTAGCGGCTAATAATTGCGTGTTAGCTAAGCAATAGCTAGTTTTAGTCGGTCACCGCAGTGACTGAAAAAGGACAGACCCACAGCGGTACAGGCTCGATGAGGTATGGAGCCTCAGCTGTGGTGCTGTGAGGGGGACGGGCCTGCTATTCCGAGAGCCTACCGAGACTCCAACTTGTTGACTGACCGGGTCCTGCATGCTCTGCTACGGATAGAAGAGCAGTACCTCCCCGCTCCTAACTACTTTAAATGTGTCCAGAGAGAGGTAGCTCCGTACATGAGGAGGATAGTGGCTGCTTGGATGTTAGAGGTGAGTTAAAGCCGATTAAACGTTTACAGAACTCAAAATTCATCTGCTCTGCAACTTGACAGTGAACTTTTTGTGACTATCAGCACTGCTGAAAGGTGCAACAGAAGGATTTTTTTCGGAGGTGAATGAAATAAAAGTCAATTTAATGCATTTCCCCCCGTAAACACTTGAAATTCCTTGCAGTGCTTTTTAAATGCCTTTAGGAATTCGGTTCCCAGTAAAGTAACAGAGTTGCTATCAAATGCTTAGCAAAGTTCACCTAGAGTAGGTTAGAGGTCCACAATTTGTAACCACGCTTGTTAAGAATGTAAATTAATGCCACAACGGGAAACTGAGTAAATGTTTTCACATTTCATGCGGTAAAGTAGCACTTCATATGGCCTCAACTACGGTTATTGATAGCTCATTCACAATTCCCATGCGGTCACATGCATATTTTACTTAGAAAATAGATACTAGTAAAAGCACAGTGAGTGCGATAGACTTTATGTACAGCTGAGTGATGTGGAAACATTGAAAATATTTTTTTGGAAAATGTGGCGAGCTGCCAGCCTTGAAGATGACGCGCTGTCTTTGTGTCGGGGATCCTGACCTCCCGTTTGCGCCCTCGGGGTTCGCTCGTAGAGCTGACGGCACAGCTGCACACTTCGAGGTTCCATTTTGCGCCTTTGTGCAGGATGTGTTTCAGCCTCTGTTCGATGCGGGTAACATTTTCCTCCCGTCATAACTAATTACTTTAAAATTGGTTTCTCTCTGTTCAGGCCACAGCTACAGCCAACTCAAGATGCTCAGTTAGCAGGGATGGGTACAATCCAGGTTATGTCATGGCATCACAAAAATAGCCATATGAGCCAATATAACATTTGAACAAATGTACAGTCATATAATTGTTGTAAAGGATTCCTTGATTGTATTTGGTTTACAATTTTAAAATTCTGCAACTTTTTTCATCAGTGCTGTTAAATCAATAATAATATTTTTTCTTTCTTTTTTTTGTTTTGTTGCTAAACCGAGAAAAAAATTGGTAAAAAATAAGAAGGGGAAAAAAATTGGACAACTGAAATAAAAATAATCGTTCTGACATTGGGGGATAAACATTATTGTGTGTTTAAAGAACTATCTGAAACAAAAATGCAGGAAATATCTTTAGTTTTTGCCCTATTGTCAAATTTTGTTAATACAATCAGCATGAAGACATATTGGTACAGAAGCTTGGAATGAGATGTCTACATGGTGAGTTTACAATGTTTCATGTTGTTATATCTGTTCTGAGCATTTTAAATTTTGGCCTTGACATGTACTCTTTTTATTATAACAAAACTGCATAAACTAATCAAAAATAAATATAAACAAGCAAATCCAGTGTGGAAGCCTCCTGAATCTAAACTAAAGTGAAAAGAACAAACGAAAATTAAACACTTTTTAAACACTTAGAACTCTGTTAGTAGTAATTTTATCATTTTTAAAAGTTTAATAACTTGTTTTGACTGTGCTGTGAGTGCTGAATATGTAAAATGCATTTTATTTGCACTGAAAAAGTTTCAAATGTTTCACGAGGGAAAAACACTCTGTGAATTAAAAAGTATAATATCCAGAATATTTTTTTTTTTGCAGGAAGAAGAAATGTTAATCTGAGTAATCAGACTAGATTAATGTTTTTGTAGTTGAATGTATTATGTTACTACTAGAAAAAAACATGCAGTAACAATAACTGCCTGCTTTTCAAATGATCTTTGTACAGTAAGTAAAAAAATGTAAAAAGCAATTGCTGTAGTGACGTTGCAATGAGCAGTATTTAAGTTTAGTTGGTAAATGACCTCTTCAAAGGTTTTTGATTTAATACTTTGTCAATCTTTGACTTTTCTTATTTGTTTCAAACCACTAGAGCAGGTAAAATGTATCAAATTATTTGTAAACCCTCACCAATAACCTTTAGACACAGACATAAAAGCTACTTAGTGTCAAGTAACAGACTACTAAAATACTAGAAAAATAAATAAATAAAATGCCATTGCCAAATAATTTGTACAAAGGAGTGTGTGGGGATTGGCTTTCATTTGGTGCCAGGCTCAAGTGGCCAGTGTTGTGCATCCAAGCTTACCACTTGGACCCATTTCTACTTCTCAGTTCCAGTACCTGAACTCTAAGATCTTTCTCTAGATCTAGAATCTGCTTTCTTTACTTGTTGGCAACATTTAGAATAGACATTGTTTTTTCTGGAGTCTGGCCTGAACTAATGTAACTAACATTTTACATACAAAGGCAGTATTTAATGGTAGTATTGTTGACTGATTTGTTGCTACAGGTGTGCGAGGAACAGAAGTGCGAGGAGGACGTTTTCCCTCTAGCTATGAATTATATGGATCGCATCTTGTCAGTAGAACCCACTAAGAAGAACCATCTGCAGTTATTGGGAGCTGCCTGCATGTTCCTGGCATCCAAACTAAAGGAGACAATCCCACTCACTGCTGAAAAACTCTGCATCTACACTGACAACTCCATCACCCCTTCTCAGCTTGTGGTATGGCATTCTGAAGTAAACCCTGTCTCTGTTTTGAAGCTATGATTCTGAGTGTTAGTTTTTTTTTTTCCATGCATCATCCAGCATGGATGTCTCTCACAACAAGATATCTCAGCCACTAAAGGCCAGAGTGCTGTAGAGTTTATAATCCCCGGAGAATGACTCCTAATAATTCTAACCCTTTTCACCTTGCATTAAAAGCTTATCACTGAAAACTGGCTGAAGGTCATGACATTTATTGCAGAAGCTGGTGGTCCCTTGAGAATGTAACTTAATGGGTTCAGTCACCCCTTTCTTACAGTGTTACTTTTAAGCACCAAATCTCCAGAAAGTGACCGTCAACATATCAGTTAATCCCTGTGTCTGTTTTGAAATCCACTTTGAATCTGCCCTTCTGTCCATCTCTTTGTCTTCACCCACTCACAGCAGATGGAGCTGCTGGTTTTGAACAAGCTGAAGTGGGACCTGGCTTCGCCCACCCCTCTTGACTTCATCGACCACTTCCTGTCTCAGCTGCCTGTCAAGAAAGAGAACAAGCCCATATTGAGGAAGCACGCGCAGACTTTTGTTGCGCTGTGTGCCACAGGTATGCGTGAGGCTACATCACATGTGTGACTGTCTTTAGGATTTTAGGGGGTGAAATTTCCCTTGGGCAGAGTGTTATCTGATCATAAGATTGACTCACTTGGTTAGTACATGCCACCGGTGCTTTGATGCTTCTGTTGGTGTGATTTGGCACTATATAAATAAAAAAATTAACTGAATTGATCCAGAATAACTGATACTGATAATTTTTCAGTTGGGTTTAAACACCTAACTTCACAGTTTTCCATACTAAATCAAATAATGATTCAATTATTCCTAATTGCCCATATTTGATATTTAAATTAGTGTTATCATTGGGCAGCCTGCTGCTCTACTGCTGTCTGACTACTATAATGTGCAGTATTGCAGCACAATCATGATGTTTTTAACGTACTCATGTTGCAATGTGTCCATCAGTGGGGCTAACGAATGATAGATGCTTGCCCAGCTCAGCCCTGCTGTCTCTTCCTCCCACTGGCCAAAAACACATGTTGGGTTATTTGGGGAGTCTGAATTGGCCCTGGATATGAGGTAGACAAAGCCCTTAAAATGTATAGAATGAATGATTAAAAACAGATACGGCATGAAAGGTGAAGGTTGGGTGGAGGTTGTCCTGATCCTGGGCCATTTGCCCAGTGTGTCCTATGTTTCTTTGAGTTGTGTTTTTAATTTCTGAGTTAGGATTTTAGTTTGCCTTTTTCTGTTTAGTTATCCGCATTAGTTCCTGTTGCCCTCATGTTGTCTTTCCCGGGGTCTGTGTGATCTCTCGTGTGCTTGTTTGTGTAATTATGTTCATCTGTGCTCCTCACCTGTTGCCTGTTCCCTGATTGTCTCTCTGTGTATACATTGTCTGCGTTTCCCCCGGTCGTTGTCGCTTCATTGTTTGTTGATCCCGCTGTGTGCCTTTACACTTCGTGTTCATGTCTACGCCTCTTGTCCATGCTTACGCCTCAAGTTCATGCTTTGCGATTTTGCTCTGTCTTGCATTGGGGGTGCATTGGGGTCCACTGCCTTGCTGGCCACAGCACCAAATTTGACAGAGGTGGGTTGCACGGCAGATTGCGTCTGCGTAATGTGGGCAGGCCAAAGCAGCTAAAATGTGTGAACTTCATGGGAGAAAGAAAAACAATTTGATATGTAGAAGGGTATCAGCTGAACCCTAAGCCAATGTTTGGTGGGACTGGGATGAGCTGATCTGCTGGGATTGTGGCTGGCCTGCTTTAACCCTTTAATACTGAACCTGTCGCCGGCGACAGAATGTACTTCAAAAGTGCCGCCGTTTGCGGATTTCCAGTAAAGATTACTGTAATAACTTTGTGTTGGATGTGATGTACAATTTCTCAGCTTTCAGAAAGCGTTTGAGTTTTTCTGATAGGCCAAACGGTCACGTAATTACCATCACGTCATACTGTATTTAATCTTTGGTTTTTGCTAAGCCTTTAACTGTCTCCATCCTCATCCTAATTTCCTGCATACGTTATTAAGTTTCCGTATATGAAACATGTTCCCATCAATGCATGCCTCTGTGTTTAATGCAGAACATGGCATCCTCGTTTCAAAGATGCCAAATTTACTTTAAATTGTATTATGATACTCTTTAGATGTCAAATTCATAGCCAGCCCCCCATCCATGGTGGCAGCAGGCAGCATGGTGGCAGCAGTGGAGGGCTTACAGACGAAAATGGTGGGCAATGACTTGATGTCTCTCAAACTGACAGAGCAGCTAGCTCGGACCATCAGGAGTGACCCGGTGGGTACATCTGTTTACAGCACGACTAAGACACCTTACATTCACTCTTACTAAGGACTCAGTCACACTAGAGAAAAAATAGGCTGTCAACCTTCATGGGGCCATGATTTAATTTAAAAGAAAAAAAAAAGAGGGTAGTTGGCGAGTGATTGCACGTATTCTTTTTTGCCGTCTGGGACTGGTTCCAAGAATTTGGGTGACCAGCTGGTCGCCCAAAGGTTGAGCATAGAGTACCCTCAACCTCTGAGTGACCCGTTATGGGTGTAAGGCAATTGCACAGGATACCTGGTGCGAGGCAGCCTGTCTTTGTCCAACTCAGACTGACTGCAGTCACCGTCAGACAGATTGAAAGTGTACAATTAGTCGCCATACACGTTGCAACCAGTCTGTACTGAGGAGCCGTCTGCTCCGTCATTTACTTCTCCAAGTGAGGATACAATGTAATGAATCACACAAACCTGAGTTACTAATATTTGTGATACAATGTACTGTAAATTGTGCTCAATTTAACACTGAAAAGCTCGTCTTATTTTGCATTGTGTGTGATAGTTGCTTCTAGAATTGTGTGTTTGTCTAGACTGTTATCAGAACAAGTGCGCAGTTAGCACAGATGGCTCAAACCTGTGAGCCCCGTGCCAAAACTTTGGCTCCGTCCTGTAGCTCAGTCAGTCCTCCAGCCCCACGTAAAGTTAGCCAAATTAATATGCTCAATATTCAGTCTCATGCTTTCCTCTTCACACATTTGCATTCAAGTGCAATAGAATCGACTTGCCAAAATTAAATCCCCCGTCTATTTAGCACTATTTACTAAGCTGTGCTACTTAATTTCAATACAAACTGTCAAAATGCTGTTAGCATAGAAAAAGTATTGATAAAGACTACCCTTTTTTTCTGCGTCCCTGCATGTTTTTTAACTTGCGTCTATTATTCATATTATTATTATTACTCGCGCCCTCATTTTTGAGCCACAAGTCTATTCTGTTCTTGGTAGAATGCTGAAATAATTATCTGCATGTCGTGCCTGATGTGTGGATGCTCTTCAGTCCGCCGATGGTCCCTCCATACAGCTCTACAGGTCTGATGCAGACAGCAACAGAGGGCAACAGATTTGAGTCTTAACAATTAATTGTGGTAATATAAGTGCAATTTGACCACGTTCAACTGAAAATTGATAGCAGACTGACTCCGTCTTATTGCCGTGTCATACCAGTTTTATAGCTGTCTTGAAGCACCAAAGTTGCTTTGAAGACAGCAGCTGACTGCAAGAGATCTCGGACCTGATCCCTGTCTTTGAAGTGACCACTTCAAAGGCATGGGGTTTGCAAGTTGATTGCACACAGTTGCAATAATTTTGGTCACTCAGCGATCTCCAATCACTGTCTTCTGTATGTGACTGTAACCTAAACTGTGACCATCTCTGATTATAAATTACTCTGACCTCTCACCTTTCAGGATTGTTTGAGGGCATGTCAGGAACAGATTGAGTCTTTGCTGGAAACCAGCCTCAGACAAGGACAACAACACTCGGTTGCAATGGAAACTAAGAAAATTGGAGAGGACCTCTCAGCAACACCCACAGATGTACGGGACATTAATATCTGAGCTCTGCCAGTAATGCTGCTGAATGTAGAAAGAGAAGCAGATGAATATGATGTTCATATAAGACTCACAAAATACACATAATGTGATGTGTGTCATGGAGAAGTCATAAGTAACTGGACTTCACAATCTGTCACATCTGTTCGTATGAAGTCCGTATGAACTGTGGCAGCAACCATAAGGCGATTCTCAGTGGACAGCATTATTTGCAGAACTGGAATTAAGCGAACACAGATGGAAAGGCTGGAAAAGTAATGTGTTATATGTGTGATGAATGCAGGCAGGTAGGTTTTCAACTGGGGTAACTATTATCTCCCTTTAAGACCCGGTCACATAAGCACTGAGTAAGTTCAAAATGCACCCACCAAAACCAACAGGGCCTTTTTGAACCTGCACCTAATGACAAAGTAAAGAAACAGATCTTGAGATAATTTGATTTGAAGCTTAAATTTATAAAAATTTTAAAAAAGCGTAAAGGCACCCGATAAAGCAGTTTGTTATTTCAACCTTTCAAATATGTGTGGAAACAGTTTTATGAAAGCTTTTATCAGACTGTTCTTATCTATTTTGACTCACATTGCATGTTATTACGACCTACTACTGCATTATTAAGTAGTTTGAGGTCATTGTAGAATTCATGAGGTGAATTTAGAGGCTGCCTGAATTTGAGTGTATTTTAAGTAGAATATGAGGAATGACTCAGACATTCAGGGTTCAAATGTAAGGTTTATATGTGTGTCCTTTGACAGTGATGAATATAAATCTGAATAAGATGTAATGCAAGTTTATTACAAGGTCACAGTTCTTTGATGGCCATCTAAGTGTTAAATACCAGAAAAGTTCTGTGCTGTAGTTTACAATAGGAACTGTAATTATTTGCTTTAAGACACATGATTTAATTGATGATATGAAGTTATTGGTCAGCTTTAATCTTCTTGAATTGGGGCCTAAAATGTCCCCTATTGTATTTGACTAATAAACTGTACCCCACTATATAAACTGTAAAAAGATCTCATAACTCGCTACAAACTGGATGTCCTTTCTGTGCCCCTAGTGTGACAATGTTTAAGGGAGGTTTGTTGTGCTGTATGTAGTAGCCACAAAAACAACTTGAAGCGAGTGCTAGAGAATGCCAGAGGATGAGCAAAGTCCCAGAGGGTTTGGATGATTTCACTCCATAGTACAAACATGCCCCTGCTTCCACACAAACCTACAGAGAGGTGCTAGAGTTTTTGTGAATGTAACTGAAGCACTCTTCATTCTGTTTGCTGTGGCCGCAGCTCAGCTCTGCCTATTGCAAAAGTAGACCTACAGTCCAGATGGAGAGCAGAGAGAATAAAATATTTAACCCAAGAGCATACACTGCAAAGCAAATTTGACAGAGCCAGGTTTTATTTGTGTTAGCTGGCTCGACAAAACCTAAAACTAGTCAATTTTAAACCAAAAAACTGAACATGACTTCCTCTGTAACATAAGATCCCATGGTGATCTAGCCAAAGAGCCACCTTAATGTCAATAAACCAACTAACCCAGGATATGTACCAGGGTTAACACACCACCATAGAGAGAGAAAAACAGCCATCCACACGCACATTAACACCTACAGCCACTTTAGATTTGCCAGTTAACAAGCACGTCTTTGTTGACAGAATTGTGCCCATTTTTAATGATATGCCACCTCAGGGCCTGAAAATCACGGGTATGCAATATTGATTTTCAGCTTTTTCTCTTTTGATGATATTATGTTCTGTAGATGAGATATTAAATGTTCACAATTTTACTTTGAGGAACGTTATTCTGAAATTGTTCCATAATTTGTAGATTTGCTTCTAAATTCAGATAAAACTGAAGTTCTTGTACTCGGCCCCACAAATCTTAGAAGCACAGTGTCAAACCAGATACTTACTCTGGATGGCATTACTTTGGCCTCCAGTAACACTGTGAGAAATCTTGGAGTCATTTTTGACCAGGATATGTCCTTCAATGCACATATTAAACAGATATGTAGGACGGCTTTTTTACATCTGCGCAATATTTATAAAATTAGAAACATCCTTTCTCAGATTGACGCTGAAAAGTTAATCCATGCATTTATTACTTCTAGGCTGGACTACTGTAATTCATTATTATCAGGCTGTCCTAAAAGCTCCCTGAAAAGCCTTCAGCTGATCCAAAATGCTGCAGCTAGAGTACTGACAGGGACTAGAAAGAGAGAGCAGATTTCTCCCATATTGGCTTCTCTTCATTGGCTCTCTGTTAAATCTAGAGTAGAATTTAAAATCATTCTCCTAACATACAAGGTCTTGAATAATCAGGCCCCATCTTATCTCAAAGACCTCATAGTACCAGATCACCCCAATAGAGCACTTTGTTCTCAGACTGCTGGCTTACTTGTGGTTCCTAGGATACTTAAAAGTAGAATGGGAGGCAGAGCCTTCAGCTTTCAGGCCCCTCTTCTGTGGAACCAGCTCCCAGTTTGGATTTGGGAGACAGACACCCTCTACTTTTAAGATTAGACTATAAGCTTGATCAAAAAGGAAAGTTTTTAGTTAGGGCTGGGTCAGGTGACCCTGAACCCTCCCTGAGTTATGCTGCAATAGGCCTAGGCTGCTGGGGCTTCCCATAATCAGTATTTCTTCTTCACTCAGCTCTGTTCACTCACTGTCTGTGCATACACCACTCTGCCACTCCACATTGTTTTTATTAAGTTTTATGTCTTCTATTTGTGCTTCTTGTGGTTATCCAGCAGGTGGGGATGTTTGTCTATTTCATACCCCACACCTTCGCCACCACTGACACTCCTCTTTTGCTAAATGGATGTCCATCCTGGATCTGTCCAAGTCCCTTTCTATTCAATTCAGTTTGTTTATTTTCCCTTTCTGCGTGCTGCAGCCATTCAAATAAATCACCACTAAGCTGCATAAGCAGCAGCAGTGGACATAGAAAGTTACTGTAGAAACAGCAGAAAGAGAAAATGTCAGTTCTGATGCCAGACCTCAGAAACATAATTCTTGTGAATTCTTTTTGAAGATTTAAATCTTCAGTTTATGTTTTCAGTGGCATTTGTCTGTCTGCCTGCCTGTTTCTCTATTAGTGGGATAACACAAAAATTGATGAAACTTGGTGGAAATATTCTGAATATTTACTACTATTTATATGGTACAAAATTTCTTTTGCTAATGTTACTGTATGGCCTCTTGGTCCTGCTAGCTACATAGCACTCAGCAAAAAAGACAGACAAGATCCCAATCTGCCCCAAAATACATAACCAATCTCTAATGCTTATATTTAGTAATATGTCCAATATTGTTCAAATAGTTTTATAATTTAATGCTGCAAACAAACCAACAAAAAGAACAAACAAAAAAAACACTAAACTAGACAAAAAAATATGTTGTTGTTGTTAACATTGGAATAAAATGATCCTGACCCATCATGCATCCTTTTGTCTTTTTTAAAGAGCAATCCTTGCCACAGCAGCAACACTGAGCTCCTGCTTTCTCCTCCAGAAGCTGGGCCCCAACAGATGGCAGGGCCCTCGGGGTAGATAAGATCCACCTGAGTTTCTTACGGCTCTGGATGTTGTGGGGCTGTCATCCATCCAGATCTTATGCCTCATTAGTGGCACCTCTGGATTGGCAGACTGAGGTGGTGGTTTACATCTTTAAGAAAGGGAACTGCAGGGTGGCCTCCAGTTCCAGGGTGATCACACTACTCAGCCTCCCTGGAAAAGTCTATGGCAGGGTACTGAAGAGGAGAGTTAAATTAGTCATTAGTCAAACCTTGGATTCAAGAGGAACAGTACTGTGTTTGTCCTGATCGTGGAACACTGGACTACTTCTTTATTTTATCAAGGGTATTCAAGGGTGTGTGGGAGTTTGCCCAACCAGTCTAATGTGTTTTGTGGCCATTTGACTATTCCCCTCGTGGAATCCTTTGGGAGTATGGGATATCTGGCCATTGCTACAAGCTACGTGGTACCTGTACAACTGCAGTGAGAGTGTGGTCCACATGTTTTTCCCAGTAAGTGTTGGATTTTGCCCGGGCTGCTCTTTGTCACCAATACTGTTCATAATTTATATGGATAGAATTTCAAGAACTAGCCAAGTGGTGGAAGGCTTCCACTTTGGTGCTCTGAGGACCACCAAAAGGGAAGCATTGTGTCTCTGCTTTTTGTGGATGATGTGGTTCTTTTTCCTTCATCAAGTGGCAGCCTCCAGCTCATACAGGAGGGGTTTGCAGCCAAATGTGAAGTGGCAAGAATGAGAATTAGCATCTCCAAATCTGAGGCCATGGTTCTCAGCTGGAAAAGGGTAGGGTGCGCATTCGGGGTCACGAACTAGTTACTGCCCCATGTGGAGGAGTTTAAATATCTTGGGGTCTTGTTCATGAATGACAGGAGAGGGGAATGGGAGACTGACAAACTAAATTGGGAACACATCTACAGTGATGTGGACACTGTACTGGTCTGAGAGAGAGCTGAGCTTGAAAACAAAGCTGTTAGTTTATTGCTTTTTCATCTCTGTCCCTACCCTCACCTATGGTCATGAGCTCTGGGTAGTGAGTGAAAGAATGAGATTGTGGATACAAGTGGTGGAAATAAGCTTCCTCCGAAGGGTGGCTGGGCTCTCCCTTGGTGATGGGGTAGGGACCTCAGTCATTCAGAATCGAATCAGAGTAGGGCCACTACTCCACCACATTGAAAGGATCCAGTTGAGGTGGTCCTGACATTTGACTAAAGATACCCTCAATTCCATAGGATTTATTAGGAAAAGTAGCAACATGGTGCTGCTAATCAAATGCACTTAATTGATCATCAGTGAGTTTGACCACCTCTATAAACATAGAAATTTTGGTCTGGAGCATTACCCATAATTCTTTTTGATGTTTTGCAGGACCCATCGAATATTGATTAAATGGCAATAGAGAAATCTGTGGGATCTGTAAGAAGACGTGAGATACTGGCTTCCTTACAAGACCAAAATCTATGAATGGGGTAAATTCGGGTGGCACTGCTGCTGATCTGCAAGAATTTCCCACAATTTTTTTTTTTTGACAGTTGCATAGATAACCCATACGGCCTATGATTCGCAATTGTCAAAAACATAGGATCTTCAATCAGATTCTAGATAATCAGGGGGTAAAGATACTTTAGTGCTCAGGCCTCCCGAGATGTATGGAAGGGGTTAATCTGAAAATGAAGCATAAAATGTTATTTTCCTGTTAATGTTATTATCACCTAACACCATTATCATGTAATATAATCAGATTTGGAGATGATTTCCAAAACATTTGCTGATCTTATCTGGAGCTAATCTTAAATGTTACTGTTCATTGTAGTACAATTAGGAAAACACTGAATAAGTATGGCTTGTTTGGAAGTTTTGCCAGGAGAAAACATCTTCACTTTAAACAGAACATAGCCTAGGTTTCCAGCATTATATATGAACAAACCTGAACAAACCAAAAGATTTCTGGAAAAATATGCTTTGGACAGACGAGATCAAAGTGAAGATGTTTGTTCATAATGCACACTGCCACATTTGCCAAAAACCAAACACAGCATATCAACACAAACACCTCATACCAACTCATAAGCATGGTGGTGGAAGGATGATTATTTGAGCTTGTTTTGCAGCCACAGGCCTCGTGCACCTTGCAGTCACTGAGTCAACCATGAACCTCTCTGTATACAAAAGTATTCTAGAGTCAGGTGTGAGACCATCTGTCCAACAGTTACAGCATGGCTGATGATTTTGCATGTAGGTGTGTGTGTGCGCCTGTTTGTGTCTCACAAGTCATTGGAGGGTGAAGAAACAAGAAAAAAATGACATAGATAAAAGGGAGTCAGATTATTACTATTATTGGTGCCACCTCCATTACAGCTATAAATGATGATCATAGATGATTTGGGGTAATCTTTTTTCTAAAATGAGCTGTTAAAGGTTCCTCAAGGAGCCCCCAAAGTGAACAAGGTTCACTGAATGAGTTCTATGAGGCTCTCCTAACTCTAGACTGGAAGATGACTGTTGTCAAACAGGCAAAGATTAGTGTGATGTGGATACTTGAAAGACTGCAAAGACACAGAATGAACTCATAGTGAAGAAGGAGACATGCCCAGGATTTTAAAGGGATGGGGAGAAAATATTATTTATTAATCCTTCTGATATAACTATTATTACGCCTTATGCTACATGAAGCCAAAAAGTGCTGCTGTGAATGTGCATGAGGTATAACGTTATCTGTCTAGATCAACACATATGGAAAAGAAAACTCAGAACTACTGAGAAATTGAAAGGGAATGTTCTTATTCCCCCCGATTGTAAATGCTTATTTGTAAATATTGAAAAAGTGAAAGTGGCCACGTTTAGTGTTAAATTGTTTTATAATTAGCAAAAATATTTTCATGTATAAATCACAGAATCAGACATAAAAGTTTCCTGAAACATAGGCTACAATACAGGAAATGTGCAAAGTTTTACTATAATTTTGTATTTCGTTTCCATATGTGAAAGCTGTGGTCAGACTAGGAATGTTCAAGCTCAGTATTGGTTAACTTTGAATTATATATCTTTGCAAATCTGGTCTATGCCAGGTGTATCAAAACTTTGTTTTTCTCAAAATAAATTTCAAATGTTGTAAAAAGGTTGTACCATTCTACCACGAAGCTCCACGTCTAACAAAATGACTTTTATTTTGAAGGTCATAAATGGCAGTATCTGCAGCTCGGCAGCAGCCGGTACTGCAGCCTGTTGAGTGGAGGCAGCGGGAATAAGCAGTTGTTCTCACTTTCAATCAGCAGAGAACCTGTGTGAGAGCTCAGTTTCTCAGTTTGAGTTCTTTAGTGGAGGAAGTGTTTGTTAGAGCGGAAACAGAGCCGCTGCTGATAAAGAGAAGAGGCGCGCCGCTTTCAGGTGCACGTTTTATTGAGTTGTCTCCAAACCGCGGCTGTGTTTATTATCAGCGGGGCAGCAACAGCACAAGAAGCCAAGCGAGTTTGCAGAGGTGAGTACCACGAGGCGTATATCCTGTCAAGATGCGCACACAGCTAAACGAGGACTGCGGGTCAACTTTGTAGCGGTTTTTGACAAGTTTAATATCATCTCGAGTTGGAATTCAGTCAAAAGTAACTGATGAAGAAGAGATCATTTAAAATAGAATTCGAAACCTTTTTGAGGTCAAATAAATGTAGTCTACAGAGAAGGGGAGAGTGCAGATACCTGCTGGAAGTGAAGTCAGTGAAATGACCCACAAAAGTTAATCTAAATGGGTATGCAAGCGCAGAAGGGTGGACCAGCTCTTCACATGTAGTTACATGTAATAAGTCTGCGGATGGGCAGGTGTCGTAGGTCTTTATACCGGTAGTTGCCAACTTGCGGATAAAATATAAGATTGATGACTACATGACCACAAAACACATAGTGACACAGTGTTTGTAATGTGCTTTTGGAACGGAAGTTATTTATTATTGCCATTTTTGTGTTGTGATGGTTTTAAACCATTCTTGACACCAGCTGTTTTTGTCACTGTTTGGAAGTTTACTCATGACTAGAAAACGCTGACACTGAAGTGAAATGGCCCCTTTATCCTGTCTTAAACTGCTGTATCATAATACAACATGAAGTGGATGAAGAAAACATAGTTCTGCATATTTAATACACCTTGAATCTGCAGCTTTATAAGGAGAGCTCTGGTTGTTGGTGTTTTTGGCTACAGAATATATGGTATAAAATGTGAATCTACCAGTAATGCTTTGTTCTATCCTAAAGACAAAAACATTTAGTAACTTTGGTAAAAACAAAACAAAAAAAAAACAAAGGCAAATCATCATAGTGTAGAAGCTTTAGAACACAAAGGCAGATTACTGAAACGATTAAATAATAATCAAACTTAATGCAGATTAGTTTTTAAAAAAAATTTGATTAGCTAATTGTTGCAGTTCTAGATAGACTGTGAAATTATTTAGATTTGGCTGATGAACCAAGTACCTGTAATAGGTTTTTGAATTGACTTCTGGGGGGTTAAATATTTGGGGATCCACCTTTCAGTAGAAAGACCTAAAATTTGTTTGGGGTACCAAGATAAGTTTACCTAGACAGACCTGTGAATAGTTCAGTCTGCAGATGCCAAGCAAGTGACTACTGTCTTAGTTTGCAGCCAATATTGTTTAAGACCACGTAACTTCAAAGTAAAAGAAAATAATCTGTAGAAATGGTTATCACATACAACATGGCCAAAGGTGAATCTCCATTTATGGTGCAAGGATCTCCAGAGGCAGAGTCAAGTGCCTGGCATGATAGTGTGGTGATAGTCTGCAGGTAGTACACAGAGCTTTGTAGACCTCGTCTACATGTTGTAGCCGTGTCCAGTGGGAAGTTTCAAAAAATATTAGAACAGGTCATATACTAATTGTAAAGTTGGTGATTTGACTGCCTGGCTCTTCCACACTGAACAATGTGGACTGTGGATTTTAGAGGGCTGCACAAGAACACCTTTGTATTGGTTGAAAACCCCTCTCCATAGGCTCTCCATAGGCAAATGGACACAATTGTGGTAAGGATTAGTCTGCAGCCCTTTCCTCCTCAGACCTGAAGCATACTCTGGACTCTCTGCTTGGTTCAGCTACAGTTCCCACGCTTCTCTGCCCAGCCAGCAACCCACCCAGTTCTCCATGTTATTTGCTATTGTTAATTCTTTGGGGTCAAAATGATGTCCTCATTATAGGTACAAGTGGCTGTGATTTTTTTCCTTTTTATTCCACACTCCCCAAAATTCACTGTATGATGAATAAACCCATTTTAGGAAAATTCAAGAAATATGAAATGATGGGGTTTTTAACCCTTTGGTGACAGTACATGAATTTTGATGGCAAAAAATTAATCTTCTTCCTACATAATCTTTTGAGGTAGGAGATGTCAGAAAATTACTATTACAGTACAATATATAACTATAGAAAGTGCACAGTTGTATACGTATAGGTGGTGACCAAAGCGGTTAATTAAACAGAGTTACGTGCTATTTAAAATGCCAAGGAGTCAAAATAACCCACTTGGCTGTTCATAATATGGTGATTAAAATATGTATCATATAAATGAATGAATTTCTGCAAGGCGTATTACAATAAAAGCTTACCCCTATTTGCAAAGGAATCTGTTTAAAAACCTATTATTCAATGGGGAGACCATCAGGTGGGTACGTGTATACTTACTGTTCTTCTCTCAGAGTATCATAATATGGTTGCAGGAATTCCCTCAAGTTGAACTTACAGAGGCTGCAATGTCATGGCTATAGAAAGTGAACATGCAGCTTACTTACATGCTGAAGATAAAGTTCATATAACACACAAACACCATACTTACAACTCTGAAATGTTCATAAGAGAATGAATGAATGACTCACATCTGCAGCAATGACATCAATAGTTGGACAACCCTACTCGGTACTGTTGGGTCATAATTTTTAAGGGCTCGCAGATTTCCCTCTGGCCGAGATGATGTGGATTCTTTATAAAACTCAAACCAGAAATTTCCAGAAAAATCACAGGAGAAGAGCAGAATTCAATGCAGGCTATTTATTAAACATACAGGTTCAACAAAACACAAAAAAAAACTTCCCCAGGCATGTATGCCATAGCTCATGCAGGCTGAGAACAAAGTCAACAGAAAATGACAAAGACACGAACACAGATATTAACAAAGATAAAACAAAGACACAAATGCAGAAAAAGGGGAAAAAAGAGAGGAAAGAGAGAGACAGAGGCAGAAGAAACGAGCGACCGGAGCTTCCAATAACCAGCTCCTCCCCTTTCTTTGAGCCTGTCAATTGCATACCTCTGTTCCCTTTTGAAATGTGATCATCAAACTGCAGCACTTTCTGGCAACTCGCCAAGCTACTTTGAAATGCCACAGCATCAACCATTAGTACAGTCCTCTCTCTGTGACTGGTCTGACAGGGCTAATAAATAATGTGGTCATTCAAACATAACCCATCTAATTAAATGTATAGCTCCCATAATACTTTGCTTGTGATTGGGATACTACAATCTATTGAGTCGCATTTCAAAAGGTGTACATGCATAAAGTGAGATATAGTATAATATAATATATGACCACCAGCCCTAAACTACTACCTTAAATATACAGTGTATATTATTCCAGTGTATATATGACTACTAATACTACTAATAAATGAATACTATAAATTAATACTGTAGCTACTAATACAGTAGTAAAAAAAAAAAGAAATCCCCAACAGTAACCAATCTTCTTCTTAAGTGCCTCGCTGAATGGCGTTGGTGCTCATAGTCCTCCAAGATGCCCTCTTGCTCACACAGTGCAGCAGATCATTTGGTATTTTCTTCATCCAGTCTTTGATTTCGGATTCGCACCTTCTGCCTCTGCTTCTTTCCCCTTTGATATTTCAAGATGTAACATCATATTCCAATCCTTGTCTTCTCATACTGTGTCTCATACTGCTCTTTTAAAATTTCTTCATTAGCCAGTCTTTCGATGTTGATATTCTCGTCCTCCTCCTGATGAACCACAGCTCAGCTGAACTGAGGGTGTCTGCAGTTTCCTTGTTTATTGTCCATGCTTCTCTCTCATATGTGAGGCTGGTGTAATGTATGCATCTAGGACACTTTTTCACCTTGAAGGAAATTTGTCCTGTCTTTGCCAGGTCAGAGAAAGCTTATTGTTATTGCAGTCCGAATCTTGATTTTATGCAACAATCTTCCACCCCTGCTCACCGTGGTACCCAGATTTTTTGAACTTATTGACTTGTTGTAGTGTGGAATTCTTCAGTCTGTTACATGTTGGATTGTCTTTTGTTTGGGGGATGGTTATTGTCTCAGTTTTCTTGACCTACAGGAAGAGTCTCACTTCTTCACTTCATCACTCTTCTCATTTACAATGTTGACTATTTCCTGCAAGTTTTCTTCAAAATGATTTCATTATTAATGATTAATTGATGATTTTTGAAATGATTACAGTGTGACCTGCATACCTCAGGTTTTTAATGAGGCTCCCACCAACCACAATGCCTGGCATCTCTTCAGTCTTGTGCATGAGGTACCCACTGTACAGAGAAAACAGGCCAGGTGATAGCACACACCATTCACACAGAACCCATTCCCAGAATCCAATCCAGTTTTTTCCAGTCCCATTTTTCCAGGCCAGTCCAAGGATTCAAATCCGCATCCTCTCTGTCCTCTCGGTCACAAACCCTGCTTCATAACTGCTAGGCCAACACCCCCTGTCAACTTAAAAGATATAGTATAGTCTACAGTACCATTGCCTGTATGTATAATTCTGACCCTGTGTGGATTAAAGAAAATCCTAAATAAATTCAAACTTGTGCACCCCATTCTTGTTTTTTAAAGTAATTAAGCATGTATGCTGTAAAATCCTTCCATTCTTGAAAACAAACATTTCAAAGAAATCATTAATAGTCCAAATTTCTATAATATTCATGATGAGAGTATGTAAACTTCTGACCACAACTGTAAATATGTATCCTCTGAAATTGGTAAATTGGGACCACAAGTTAGTTGAAAGGGGCTTTTTATGTTAATATGGTTATGTTCTGGGAGCAAGCATGCTATTTCTTTCTCTCTGTCTCTCAGGATTTGTAATTGCATTAGTCTGAGTAGTTTCTCATGACAGGGCTTCTGTTATAGGATTAGTCCACATGCTAACACAAACCAGCACTTGCACATGAACACACAAGCACAAGAAGTCTTCCTGTTATTCTTTCACTGCAGGTCACCAGAGAAACAAGTATCATCATATTTTCAAGATTTTGGCATGACTTTGTGTTTGTTCTTGTAACAAACCGCTGGTTAGCTTTGTATGGTATGTTTCTAAATATATCAAAATCACATGCGCCTGCCAAAACTGTCTCCTAAAAGTGGTTTCTGTATTTTCTTCTGGATTATGTTTATTGGTTTCACAAATGTATTTGTGATTGAAATGTCTCTGCCATCCTGCCATTTATTGTCTAGATTTCCTTCTATCTGTCTTTTTCTATCAGTCATACTTTAGGTGGAGTGGGATTCTTTATTCTGGTAAACCAATATATAGATCACAAGCTTCTAATTTGGTAACACTGTGAAAGGGTCAGCTTTAACCAAATCCATGATCTTTTCTTAAAGATAACTGAGTAATTATAGTTCCTTAACCTAACCGAACAGCAAATAAAATCATCTACGATGTGATGTTCTGTGTGCATTTGTGATGTACATGTTGTGACAGATTGTCATGTTACCCACTTAGCCACAACTATCTTGAGACAAATACACACAGCTTGCTGTGTTAGCTGGCTTACTTTTAACAGTACTAAACCCAAATTACAGGGATGGGGGCATATATCATTTTTCCTGTAGCATTGTCCCCACCACTTGCAGTTGCCACTTTTTTGCTATTTAACCTTGTGGAAAGCCTTCCCAGAAGAGTTGATGCTGTTATAGCTGCAAATGATGGGCAGATGTCACATGAAACCCTATGGATTAAGAATGGGATGCCTCTCAAGTTCATAAGTGTGTGAAGGTGTGAGTTAATTCTTTTTGTTTGATGGTATAGAACATCTTTCTTTGAGGATTTCTAAGTTCTATAGTGTACCAAAATGTCTTGATACCACCCAGGTCTACAGATCAGCAACCGTGGTAGCATTTTTTGTTCTTCTCTGGATTTGGATGATGCAGGTTAAACTCAACATGATAGACTGATAAGATGTAGCAGCGGGGAGCATCTGATGGAAGCTGGGGTGAAGTAGTGGTGCGTTGACCTTTTGGTTGATTTTGGTGTGTACCAGATGGATTGTCATGGTAATGGTTACGCACATGGTGACACCTAACAGATTTCTTCCTGAGTGAATAATATCATCAAATATAGATGCTCTTTGATTTTAATTGTGGGTAGCACATGTTTAGAGACATTCAGCGAAGCTCAAATTGTACTGAACAGCTTTTTAATTCTAGTGTGTGTGTGTGTGTGTGTGTGTGTGTGTGTGTGTGTGTGTGTGTGTGTGTGTTAATGCCAGCAAATCCTTTTAACACCACATGTGGTGAACGGTGCACAGATGGTCTCATTCTCACACACAACCTGTAGTCCCTGACACAGACTCTTTTTGAAGCATTTTGTATGGGATTTCACTCTCCTATATGTACGTATTTGGATGATAAGCTGTTCTCTTTGAGTTGTTCTCTCAAACATTTAGTATTTTAGTTTAGAATTTCAAGAACAAGATGATCTTTAGCGATTCATAATTGTAATATTCTTTTATTATGTTGCTCAGTTTAATTTAGAAAATTACACCCAGCAGAGCCACCCCCCAGGCCATAACCCCCAAGGGAGGGGACCAACAACCACGCCAAAATACCTGGCCACTTACCCCGGAACCACAGGGAACACACACACACACACACAGACCACATACAGTGGTGTGAAACAGTGTTTGCCCCCTTCCTCATTTCCTGTTTTTTTGCATGTTTGTCACACTTAAGTGTTTCGGAACATCAAACCAATTTAAACAATAGTCAAGGACAACACAAGTAAACACAAAATGCAATTTGTAAATGAAGGTGTTTATTATTAAAGGTGAAAAAAATCCAAACCATCATGGCCCTGTGTGAAAAAGTGATTGCCCCCTAAACCTAATAACTGGTTGGGCCACCCTTAGCAGCAACAACTGCAACCAAGCGTTTGCGATAACTTGCAATGAGGCTTTTACAGCGTTCTGGAGGAATTTTGGCCCACTCATCTTTGCAGAATTGTCCTAATTCAGTTACATTAGAGGGTTTTCGAGCATGAACGGCCTTTTTAAGGTCATACCACAACATCTCAATAGGATTCAGGTCAGGACTTTGGCTAGGCCACTCCAAAGTCTTCATTTTGTTTTTCTTCAGCCATTCAGTGGTGGACTTGCTGGTGTGTTTAGGATCATTGTCCTGCTGCAGAACCCAAGTTCGTTTCAGCTCGAGTACACGAACAGATGGTCGGACATTCTCCTTCAGGATCTCTTGGTAGACAGCAGAATTCATAGTTCCATTTATCACAGCAAGTCTTCCAGGTCCTGATGCAGCAAAACAGCCCCAGACCATCACACTACCACCACCATATTTTACTGTTGGTATAATGTTCTTTCTCTGAAATGCAGTGTTCCTTTTACGCCAGATGTAATGGGACACACACCTTCCAAAGAGTTCCACTTTTGTCTCATCGGTCCACAGAATGTTTTCCCAAAAGTCTTGGGGATCATCAAGATGTGTTTTGGAAAAATTGAGACGAGCTTTAATGTTCTTTTTGCTCAGCAGTGGTTTTCTCCTTGGAACTCTGCCATGCAGGCCATTTTTGCCCAGTCTTTTTCTGATGGTGGAGGCATGAACGCTGACCTTAACTGAGGCAAGTGAGGCCTGCAGTTCTTTGGACGTTGTTGTGGGGTCTTTTGTGACCTCTAGGATGAGTCGTCGCTGCGCTCTTGGGGTAATTTTGGGCGGTTCACCGCTGTTCCATGTCTTCGCCATTTGTGGATAATGGCTCTCACTGTGGTTCGCTGGATTCCCAAAGCTTTGGAAATGGCTTTATAACCCTTTCCAGACTGATATATCTCAGTTACTTTCTTTCTCAATTGTTCCTGAATTTCTTTGGATCTCGGCATGATGTGTAGCTTTTAAGGATCTTCTGGTGGACCTTACTGTGTCAGGCAGCTCCTATTTAAGTGATGTCTTGATTGAGAACAGGTGTGGCAATAATCAGGCCTGGGTGTGGCTAGAGAAACTGAACTGAGGTGTGAAAAACCACAGTTATAGTATGTTTTAACAAGGGGGGCAATCACTTTTTCACACAGGGCCATGATGGTTTGGATTTTTTTTCACCTTTAATAATAAACACCTTCATTTACAAATTGCATTTTGTGTTTACTTGTGTTGTCCTTGACTATTGTTTAAATTGGTTTGATGTTCCGAAACACTTAAGTGTGACAAACATGCAAAAAAACAAGAAATGAGGAAGGGGGCAAACACTTTTTCACACCACTGTACCTACACATATAAACATACATATACAGGGGTTGGACAATGAAAGTGAAACACCTGTCATTTTAGTGTGGGAGGTTTCATGGCTAAATTGGACCAGCCTGGTGGCCAATCTTCATTAATTGCACATTGCCCCAGTAAGAGCAGAGTGTGAAGGTTCAATTAGCAGGGTAAGAGCACAGTTTTGCTCAAAATATTGCAATGCACACAACATTATGGGTGACATACCAGAGTTCAAAAGAGGACAAATTGTTGGTGCACGTCTTGCTGGCGCATCTGTGACCAAGACAGCAAATCTTTGTGATGTATCAAGAGCCACGGTATCCAGGGTAATGTCAGCATACCACCGAGAAGGACGAACCACATCCAACAGGATTAACTGCGGATGCAAGAGGAAGCTGTCTGAAAGGGATGTTCGGGTGCTAACCCGGATTGTATCCAAAAAACATAAAACCACGGCTGCCCAAATCACAGCAGAATTAAATGTGCACCTCAACTCTCCTGTTTCCACCAGAACTGTCCGTCAGGAGCTCCACAGGGTCAATATACACGGCCGGGCTGCTATAGCCAAACCTTTGGTCACTCGTGCCAATGCCAAACGTCGATTTCAATGGTGCAAAGAGTGCAAATCTTGGGCTGTGGACAATGTGAAACATGTATTGTTCTCTGATGAGTCCACCTTTACTGTTTTCCCCACATCCGGGAGAGTTACGGTGTGGAGAAGCCCCAAAGAAGCATACCACCCAGACTGTTGCATGCCCAGAGTGAAGCATGGGGGTGGATCAGTGATGGTTTGGGCTGCCATATCATGGCATGGCATGCTAGATGGGCGCATCACTGCCAAGGACTACCGAACCATTCTGGAGGACCATGTGCATCCAATGGTTCAAACATTGTATCCTGAAGGCGGTGCCGTGTATCAGGATGACAATGCACCAATACACACAGCAAGACTGGTGAAAGATTGGTTTGATGAACATGAAAGTGAAGTTCAACATCTCCCATGGCCTGCACAGTCACCAGATCTAAATATTATTGATCCACTTTGGGGTGTTTTGGAGGAGCGAGTCAGGAAGCGTTTTCCTCCACCAGCATCACGTCGTGACCTGGCCACTATCCTGCAAGAAGAATGGCTTAAAATCCCTCTGACCACTGTGCAGGACTTGTATATGTCATTCCCAAGACGAATTGATGCTGTATTGGCCGCAAAAGGAGGCCCTACACCATACTAATAAATGATTGTGGTCTAAAACCAGGTGTTTCACTTTCATTGTCCAACCCCTGTAGGCCTCACGTACACACTCCCATATACCAATTATACGAGGACATACAAAGACACACCTATCCTCACCAACCCCTCCTACAAAGTGTGGGCAAGTGGGCACCACCCCCCTAAGCCAGTAGCAAACTGGGGAAGCAGCCAACTCAGCCCTGAACCACCAGCCAGCCCCCACCCCAGGCAGGGTGCAGGAAACAGGGGTGCGGGAAGATCTGATCACCCCTCCCCCTCCCCCTGAGTGTTTGGGGTGATGTGTTGGGAGTATGTGCCGGTGTATGCGAGTGATGTATGCGAGGATGTATGTGATTGTGTGAAAGCTATGGTGCTATTAAAAGCCCTCAATGTCTAAGGTGTAAATAAAATTGAGGAGCCGGCAACAGTGAAGAGATGAGTGGGGCCACCTCAGCAGCCCCATCCACTAACAACTGGTTAACACACCTGCCCCCCCAAGGCCCTGTGTGTATTGTGACATGTCATGATCCGTAATGGCTTTGATGTAAAGGAGGGGCGGGTCACCACGCAGCACAGCAGGTGGAGCCATGTGACTGTCCCTATCACTGTTGCCAATCATCCATCCAGTCAACAATAGATACCCCCCCCCCAAATAAAACAAACCAGAAACATAAGAAAGACTGCCACCCCCCCCCTCATCTAAACGCCCCCCCCCCACACACACACACAGGATCTGTGGGCACCCCAGTATCTCAGAAATGCAGACTGGACATCCTGATGTGGGTTGACCCAGCCCACATGGTGCTGCACCCAAGGGGGCACTGACCACCCCGGCGCAGAGAGGAACCAAACCAGGAACAGGTACACCTGGGTCAAAGACCCCACACCTGGCCTCCCGCAGAGGATGTTGGCCACCCTGCCCAGGGCCAGCACCCGCCACTGCAAGCACTCCAGTCCCCGCTGACATGTCTGTGCATGCGCACTTTACATTGCCGTAATCATGCAATAGTTTGTTCTATCAGAAAAATGGTTTCCAAAAGCTGCGAAAATTAGCTTCACACACAACATAGGGATTTTACAGTTATTGTTGCCGGAAGTCCACGAACAGCGGGACATTTGAAATATGTTGTATCAGCGATGACATGGCCGGTACCACTAACAGTTGACAGTAGTGAGGAATTTTCACGACTGGACTTGCACAGGTGGCATCCTATCATGTTACCATGCTGGAATTCACCAAGCTCCTGAGAGCCACCCATTCTTTCACAAATGTTTGTAGAAACAGTCTGCATGCCTAGGTACTTGATTTCATAAACCTGTGGTCATGGAAGTGACTGGAACCTGAATACAATCATTTGGATGTGTGAGTGAATGCTTTTGGCAATATAGTATAATTCCTCCACTTCTATCTTCAATGTCGTGTGCCATTAGAGTCCAGAGCACCTACCTGAACTCTGCTCTCACAGAGGTCAATTATCTTGTTAACAGTGGTACATCTTCTCTGCATACGACTCTGGATACAATGTGCTTGACTACCTGGTATAGCTTACAAACGTGCACCTTAAAGCAGATACCTAGCAAAGCCACCTGTACATACAAAGCCCATTCTTCTAATACCAGTGTCATGCCAGTGATCTACTTCCTGGTCTCATGCCTGTATGGTTAAGCTTTGGGGGGGTTAATAAATTTGGCCAGATTTCTAGAAATGAGAGCTGCTCCATCCAAAGTGGGATGGATGCTGTCTCTCTAACAAGACCAGGTTTTGCCCAGAAAGTTTTATAATTACCTGTAAAGTCTACATCATTTTTGGGCACCACTCATACAGCCATCGATTTAAGGAGTCATTGATTTAAGGAGAATGTGAGACTAAACATGTCGGTCCTGGTCCAGTTGGGGAGAGGCCCTAAGAAAACATTGTTTTGACAAAGTTACACATGGATTCAATATGAACCTTAATGACCTCCAACTGACGTAACTGGGTGTCATTATTGCCGATGTGAATAATTATGCCAACATGGATTATTACTTTACAGAGCCTTTTAAAATGGCTTCTTCCTGCCATTGTTTGCACTAACAATATATAGGCATATAGCAGATACATGGGGATTCTCAATATCATCTTACTTTAGACCTCTAACCTCTTCATCGAGGTCAAATAACGTGAAACTTTCACAAAAATAGCCTTAAAACTATGCTTGAAATTCTACTGCCTTCATTTGTATTGGCAACATTGATCTTGGTAAATGATACAGGTGCATTTCTAAATGTCACATTATAGTTTGCATCCAAGTACTGACATTTATCACGTTTGACCTTTGATCTCATATTTATGTTTCTCATCTGCCTTTTTTTAAAGTTGACCCCAAAATGCTGTATTACTTCTATCTTGAAAGAAAATATTGTCAAGAGGAAGAGAACAAGCTGCCTAGTTAGAAGTAAGTTAGAAATATACTGTAGTATGTAATATTATATAAGCTCAAGTTATGCATGTCTAGTTATACACAAATCAGCGCCTATTATCCATTACCTACTCCTACATTATGTTGGTGTAATCAAAGTAAACATCTCTCATGTTACCCTTATCTGTCTTTTACTGCACTACTTCTTAAAGTACATTCAAAAGAGCAAAGAAAACACAATGAAAATATGTAAAATACAAAACTATTCCTTAAAAGTAAATACTGCCCACTTGGAGTTCTTCTTGTTTGTCATGCAACAATGAGGGAACAGGCCTCACCTGGCTTGTTAGTCTTTTTTTTATATTATTTCTTTTGAGCCTCTGAAAATGGGAGACTATATTAAAAAATGACTGGCAGATATGAGTTATTTGCCAATATATTAGTATCTGCATTTATAATGGGTAATAAATGAAAATGTAAAAAGAGTGTTGATGTTTCATAATTTGTTTCAGAAGGCAATCTGCAACCTCCCTATTAGCTTGGTTTTTACAGCTTTGATAGAAAAAGTGGTTTTGTGTTTATTATTCTCACTTTTGTTACTCATAAACCTGCAGTATAAGTAAAAAGTGGTACTGTAATGAAGGTCTTCATTACGTGTCTAATGGTGGAATATGCACAGATGGTTTTAGCATGTAAAAGAATGCAGTCACATTAAAAAGGTTTAATATGTTTTATTTGTTTTGTAATTTCCTGTCGGCAGTCTCCCAGCTGGTACTGGTGAAGGTCTGCCTAGGAACAAATGTTGTTTTACTTTGGCAGGTTTGGTAAATGAACAGGAAACTACATCTTTGCATATAGAATGTATTTTATAGAATGTGTTTTAATGGTTAGAACAGACTGATATTTTAAAAAGGTGGACATTTGGATGGTGGGAAATTCTTACCTGTGCTCTCTCCAAAAGGTGTTCCAGACAAAAGAGTCCGTGGGCTTGCTGAGGGCCTTTTAAAGGTTTCAGGCTATACAAAGGAATTGAAGAGGGCATTGAACAGGCAATTACCAGTTTAGTTGTATATTTTGTGTGGTACGTCTAGTGGGGGAATATTTTATTTAATAAATTTTGTTTTTTGCAGTATTGTATTAATGTGAATAAAGTTAATTAGTTGTGTGTTTAGTTTGTTAGTGTAGTTTTTTTTTTTTGTGTGTACCCCAGAGAATGATTTGGCTTAAGTGGTAAATTAGCAGCAGTCTATAAAAGGCTGCCAGTTAAGATCAGATGGCTGCTGGAGCCCTGCCCCACCATTCGGCTGTACTGTTTTTATATTTTTGTTATGTTTTTGGTTTTGTGTAAATGCTGGTGAATAAAACACCTGTGGGTCAGCACTTCACCTCCGCCTCAAGCCTCCCATTTTAATTTAGCTGCTACGGCCATCCTAACATGTATGCTAAATGAAGACCATGGAACCAGTCGTGGATGGTAATAATGATTTATAGGCACGTATTAAAGGCCTAATCAGGAGCCGTAGCACAGGAAATTGATAAGTTAAGTACAGCAGTGTGGAAAGTTGTAAAGAAAAGAGACACGTTGACAACCAAAAATTATTACATCGGATGAAAGAAAGTCTGTGGGGTTTCTGGAAAGTGAAGTACTTGGAGATATGCACTGTACAGAGATAGGCTGATCTTGTGGGTTAGCGTTGTTACACAGGAAGCTGTGGGTTGACGGAAGCCTGTGTGTCTGAAAAAATCAGATGCAGCTGAAGCTGAAGCTGCTTTGCTGCATCAGCTATCTATTGGAAGTTAAATCAGCCCAGAGCAGGGCCATATTCCCCATATGGAACTTAAAAGAATAAAAATCGACATGGTAATACAAGATCAGGATATCCTGATTAGGTTACTCTAGTTTCTTCATATATCAGTTTCTCACTTGCAGAACTTCAAAGAGATGTTGGGTCCTTACTGTACTCCTCAGGCTGCACCACCTTTCCCCATTCTTCCTCCCTTGCACTTTTTGCTAGCAAACTCGCAGTGCAATCTTTCCGTTTTCAAAATACATTTATTACTGTGCAACTCAACGGCAGCTCTATGTACCGCTCACCTTTGAATACACTAGTCAAGGTTGAGACCAGGAGGCAGAGTTGCAGTGTTACAATGTCCAGCTTAAAGCATATAACCCATAAACTGGAGAGGTCTTGAATAATTAGGCCCCAATCTTGTCTAAAATACCTCATAGTACCGTATCACCCAAATAAAGCACTTCGCTCTCAGACTGCTGGCTGACTTATGCTTCGTAGAGTATTTAAGAGTAGAATGAGAGGCAGAGTCTTCAGCTTTCAAGCCCCTCTTCTGTGTAACCAGCTTCCAGTTTGGATTTGGCAGAGAGACACTCTATGTTTAAGATTAGGCTTAAAACTTTCTGTTTTTTATCATTATAGTTAGAGCTGGATTAGGTGACCCTGAAATATCCCTTATTTATGCCGCAGTCCGTCTAGGGTGCTGGGGGCTTCCCATGATGCACTGAGTGTTTCTTCCTCATTCACCTCTTTTCACTCTTTGTGTTTATACACCACTCCACATTTAATCATTAGTTATTATCAATCTGGCTCTCTCCCACAGTGTGTCTTTTGTCCTGGCTCCCTCCCCTCACCCTCAGCCAGTCATGTCAGATGGCTGCCCCTCCCTGAGCCGGGTTTTGCTGGAGATTTCGTCCTGTTAAAAATAAAATTGAATAGAATTGAAGGTTTTTATACTGCAAATAAGTAATGACGAATGAACACTGCCATATTTTATCAGACACTTTGCTGTCTCAGTATCATACTTCTGACACCAGGAAGATTAAAGTTACATAGATTTATAAACAAATTAGTCAGTTTCCATGCAGCACATGCTGAAGCTGCATAGGGAATTCTTTGTCCTTATATGCTGATTATTCAGCTGTGTTCTCCTCTCTCTACAGCAGCCAGCTTGTATAATGGGATCTTTCCGGCGTCCCAGACCACGGTTTATGAGCTCTCCAGTTCTGTCAGACCTTGCCCGGTTCCACGCCAGCACACCTGCTCTACAGATCTCCAACATCACCGTGTGGAACAGGTGAGCTGCATGCAAACAAACTCCCACGGCAGGTCAGCTTGATTTGTGTGATCCACATTGGGTTTGCATTTAAAGTAAAAGTAAGGAGGAAGTCACGGCAATCTAAAAGGAAAACTGGTTCTAGTAGTGTTTTGAAGTTGCATATCATCATTTTTTTTCCCTAAGACCTATTGTGAATTAGAAGTATTTCTTGTGTATTGTAATTTGGTGTTTTTTAAGTCACTTCTCCTTCAGCAAGCTTCATTTTCTTTACTCCCAGTTAGTAGTTTATGACCTGTTACACGTCAGATTTTTAAACAGGCAAATGCTAAAAACAATCCCACAGTTTCCACATAGCCTAACAAGTCAGACTGAAATACAAAATACTAAAATTTTTACTTAGAGTAATACATCATGAGTTCATCAGTATAAATGTCGCCCAGAGAGTGTTATCAGTGCTAGACTGTGTGACTCCATAATCCCAAAACAAAACATGCAGATATTATCTTACTTTATCCTACTTTCAGCACTGGCGTGTGTTTTGTCATGGGTATAAACATTAGCTTAAAAAGAAAAGTATGCTAAGAGAAGAAGAGTTTATATTGAAGGTTTCAAAGGTCAGAAATCTCACATAACTGGCTTCATATCTGACCAGCTTCTTATTTTAATTATTCTTTCTGTTCTGTTAATGGTCTAACCAGGGTTATTTCTAAAATGTGTTTACCATTTACCTGAAACCTTTGTTACTCACAATGTTTATGGCTGAATTTTAGAGAGCACTTTGAGTGCTCAAGTAGAGTAGAAGCACACTACATAAGAACCAGTCCTTTTACCATTTAGAGTGGGCCAGAATTCCTCACTTGATTGCAGTTGTTCCTGCCAAGGGTGGCACAACCAGTTATCAGGTCTAGAGGGCAATTACTTTCTCACACAGATAGATTTGGATATATTTTTTATCCTCCCAAGCAATATAAAGTGGGAGGATATTGGCATCATGCCACCCTAACCTCATGGACAGACGTAGACAAATTTCATGAGTTGAGTCATAAAATTTGGCATTCAATTCAATTCAATTTTATTTATATAGCGCCAAATCACAACAAACAGTCGCCTCAAGGCGCTTTGTATTGTGGGTAAAGACCCTACAATAACATGTGTTCTTTATGCCTCAGTTCAATTCAGTTTTATTTATATAGCACCAAATCACAACAAACATTGGCCCTAAGGCGACTTTGAAGATGTACAACTCAATATTCATAGTCTTTGTACACTTTAGCTGTATTTACCTGAAGTGGAGCGCAAACATGGAGTATTTCAGGCTGCTAATGCTATGATAATATACGGTGAATGGACTAGTTCTTCTATAGCACTTTTCTACTCTATCTGAGCACTCAAAGCACTTATACAACATGTTTACATTCACCCATTCACACCAGCACTTCCATGTGTGACTAAGCTAAGTGCTTTTATTGTCACACTCCAACGTTTGCATCGGAGAGCAACTTGGGTTTCAGTAACTTGCACAAGGATACTTTGGCATGCAGTCCGGAGCAGCCAGGAATCGAACGGTCAACCTTCCAATTAGTAGGTGACCTGCTCTACCTTCTGAGCTACAGCCACCCAAATAATATGGCAGGCAGGAGGAAAAGCGAAAGATAGACAGACAGAGAAGATAGATGTATGCAATGAAGGAGGACATGCAGAGGGTTGGAGTGACAGGAGAGGATGCCAGGGATAGGGTGAGACAGAGGCAGAGGATTCGTTGTGGCAACCCCTAAAGGAAGCAGCCAGAAGAAGAAGTAGGAGGAGAAGTCACAGCTGAAAATTCTTTATCCTGCTGCTCAGTTTGTCAGGGTTTTTGGATTATTTCATTTCCGGCAGGAGAAGCTTACACCTCTGAATCTTTGGCCTGTTTCCTGCACACCACAGCTCAGAGCAGGATGTTTAATAGGAAGCAGAGGCAGCAGCAGGGTCATATCCTGTCAACCAGCTCAGCCACATGCAAGGACACTTCAAAATAAATGCAAGTGACCAGAGGAAGAAAGAAACAGCCTTAGCTAGTGGCATTATATTTTTCAATTAAATTAAATTAAATTTTATTTATATAGTGCCAAATCACAAACAGTCACCCAAAGGTGCTTTATATTTTAAGAAAAAGACCCTACAATGATTACAGAGAAAACCCAACAATCAAAACAACCCCCTGTGAGTAAGCACAGTAGCTACAGTGGGAAGGAAAAACTCCCTTTTAACAGGAAGAAACCTCCAGCAGAACCAGGCTCAGGGAGGGGCAGTCATCTGCTGGGACTGGTTGGGGGTGAGTGATGAAGAAACACTCAGTGCATTATGGGAACCTCCAGCAGCCTAAGAAGCATAATTAAGGGATGATTCAGGGTCACCTGATGAGCTTTATCAAAAACAGAAAGTTTTAATTCTAATCTTAAAAATAGAGAGGGTGTCTGTCTCCTGAATCCAAACTGGGAGCTGGTTCCACAGAAGAGGGGCCTGAAAGCTGAAGGCTCTGCCTCCCATTCTACTCCCAAGTATCCTAGGAACCACAAGTAAGCCAGCAGTCTGAGAGTGAAGTGCTCTATTTGGGTGATACGGTACTATGAGGTCTTTAAGATAAGATGGGGCCTGATTATTTTAAGGCCGTATATGTGAGAAGAAGGAAGCTGGAGTTGTCTCTCCATCTATATGCATATACGTTCAATTCTCATGAATACAATATCTTTTCAACGGCACAGATTGGCCCTTGAACTCATTGATCAACTGATTAGTATTTGTTGAACAGCAAGTCGCTGATCTCATAAAACACATCCTTGACATTAACTCAAAGAATTCTTAGACTCATTTTAACAAAACTTCACAGAAAACCAAAAGGTCAAAGGTCAACTTTACTTTGTATGAAGGAGTATTATGTTGAGAAAAATGTCATCATTTGAAGTCAAACAACTGCCACAGCTGCTATTTCCTCTACAAAATGCCTTTGGTTGATGAAACAACTTGATCAGCCATCTTGTGTCTTGTGAGTCTACATATCCCTTCTGTACTGCACGAAGGTGCAACTGTTGATATCCTCGCATCTGTCCATTGCCAGTTTGTGTGTTTTTTCCTTCTAAGCAGATGCAGCTTTCAGCACCATCTGTTTAACGTCCTCACTCTTATCATACTTATCACTACAACATTTTTATCTACTAAAAGAGAAATAATTTCCTTGTTACTAAAACTGATTCTAAAGTATAGTTTCACTGACTCATCTACACAAGACAGTTTGGAGAGGGTATAGCAGACATGGCGTGGCACTTGTTTGACTTGAAACAGCAACTTTAATCTCCACATTTTGACTTTTTTCTCAAAATTTTGACTTTATTCTCAAAATGTACAATTAAATTTTTTTTCTCAATGTGGCCCTAATGCTCCTTCGTAACTTGTTATTATAATGTTCTGCAAAAACTTTTCTGGCAATTCTTCAACACCTTAAATCAGGAACAGGAGGAGAATATTGTCACTATATTACGCATTGAGTCAAATACTAATCTTAGGTGTTTACCTATTAACATCCACTAGCTCAGAGTTGAACCACTTAGGGGTAGGGCTAAGAAGTCACACGCAGAACATAGATTTAGAAACAAGAAGATTTTACCTTTCAATCCTCTTACTTGCATTTGGGCGAGGGTTAAGGTTGGAGGGTTAGTTCTCCATTTGGATATAAATAGGCGTAAAAAGGGGTAGATGTGAATAAGAGCAAGAACACAAAACGCTGGGCATATGGCCCGGGACCATGACAGAATCTGAACTAATATATCTTTCAATACCAAAATTCTAAATGCATCATGGTACTTTTTCTCTTTTTTAGTGCCATAGATACCATAGGCACCATATGCAAGTGTTCTTGTCTATCCTTACATGATGAAGATGATGATTTCCCACAACACAGAAAAACACTGCACATGGCAAAACAAGATCTACATGTGGAAGACAGCGACTAGTGCAGCTGCCGCGATGGCTCCACAATGACTTGATAAAAAGGGATAAGAGTCGGGTACGGAAGCACTTTGTGTTGTTATCCTGAAATGCATATTACCATTTTTTTTAGACAACCATTGCCGTCTTGAAATCAACTATATTCAGTTAGCAGTAGCTAATGTAACGTAGCTCACATTATGACTCATAGTAACATTAGAAGGCTACTTGGCTACTATCCTAACATTTTTGTCCGTGTCCTGTCAAGATGTGATAACATTTTGAATAAATGGTCTCCCACTACCATTTAAGTGATTTAAAATGACTTTTTATGAAAGCAGTTTATGTTTGAGTATGTATGGTTACGTAATCATTTAATTTTAATTTTCACATTTTTTTAATCGTGGTATTAAATTGGGTATCAAGGTTAATGTAATTCTACTGGTATTAGCACTAGACTACTAAATTTCTGGCGTCATGATATCCCTAACAGACATGAGTGTAAAGTGCAACTTTACTGACTGGCAGAAGCATACAACTGTAAGCAGGCAATTCTACTTTTTTATCTTAAAAAACACTCTGTCTGCCCTCCTACGTCATCAGGAGTTGAGAAACCAAAATTGGTGCACAGGTACACAGCCTCTGAAGCTTCTTATCTATATCATATTGTATGACATCATCATGTTGCCAAACAGCCATTTAATAAAAGGGTCTATGTTAATAACAACCATGTTGCATTTATGCACTTTTGAAAATTATTCTATCATTTTAATTTCACAGTAACATCTAATTTATAGACGCAGTACTTGAATATTATATGATACGCCATTTCTCATCACATTACCTGGCAGTCACCTAACAACAAGACAAAAATGACATTTATATACACGGCTCAAAAAAAATAAAGGGAACACTCAAATAACACATCCTAGATCTGAATGAATGAAATATTCTCATTGAATACTTTGTTCTGTACAAAGTTGAATGTGCTGATAACAAAATCACACAAAAATCATCAATGGAAATCAAATTTATTAACCAATGGAGGCCTGGAGTCACACAAAATTAAAGTGGAAAAACACACTACAGGCTGATCCAACTTTGATGTAATGTCCTTAAAACAAGTCAAAATGAGGCTCAGTATTGTGTGTGGCCTCCACGTGCCTGTATGACCTCCCTACAACGCCTGGGCATGCTCCTGATGAGGTGGCGGATGGTCTCCTGAGAGATCTCCTCCCAGACCTGGACTAAAGCATCCGCCAACTCCTGGACAGTCTGTGGTGCAACGTGACGTTGGTGGATGACTTGATGTCCCAGGTGTGCTCAATCGGATTCAGGTCTGGGGAACGGGCGGGCCAGTCCATAGCTTCAATGCCTTCATCTTGTAGGAACTGCTGACACACTCTAGCCACACGAGGTCTGGCATTGTTCTGCATTAGGAGGAACCCAGGGCCAACCACACCAGCATATGGTCTCACAAGGGGTCTGAGGATCTCATCTCGGTACCTAATGGCAGTCATGCTACCTCTGGCGAGCACATGGAGGGCCGTGCGACCCTCCAAAGAAATGCCACCGCACACCATTACTGACCCACTGCCAAACCGGTCATGCTGAAGGATCTTGCAGGCAGCAGATCGCTCTCCACGGCGTCTCCAGACTCTGTCACATCTGTCACATGTGCTCAGTGTGAACCTGCTTTCATCTGTGAAGAGCACAGGGCGCCAGTGGTTAATTTGCCAATCCTGGTGTTCTCTGGCAAATGCCAAGTGACCTGCACGGTGTTGGGCTGTGAGCACAACCCCCATCTGTGGACATCAGGCCCTCATACCATCCTCATGGAGTCAGTTTCTAACCGTTTGTGCAGACACATGCACATTTGTGGCCTGCTGGAGGTCATTTTGCAGGGCTCTGGCAGTGCTCCTCCTGTTCCTCCTTGCACAAAGGCAGAGGTAACGGTCCTGCTGCTGGGTTGTTGCCCTCCTACGGCCTCCTCCACGTCTCCTGGTGTACTGGCCTGTCTCCTGGTAGCGCCTCCAGCCTCTGGACACTACGCTGACAGACACAGCAAACCTTCTTGCCACAGCTCGCATTGATGTGCCATCCTGGATGAGCTGCACTACCTGAGCCACTTGTGTGGGTTGTAGAGTCCGTCTCATGCTACCACGAGTGTGAAAGCACCACCAACATTCAAAAGTGACCAAAACATCATCCAGAAAGCATAGGTACTGAGAAGTGGTCTGTGGTCCCCACCTGCAGAACCACTCCTTTATTGAGTGTGTCTTGCTAATTGCCAATAATTTCCACCTGTTGTCTATTCCATTTGCACAACAGCATGTGAAATTGATTGTCAATCAGTGTTGCTTCCTAAGTGGACAGTTTGATTTCACAGAAGTTTGATTTACTTGGAGTTGTATTGTGTTGTTTAAGTGTTCCCTTTATTTTTTTTGAGCAGTGTAGTAGAAAAGACCTGAGCATTGCAGGGGGTGCAGTACATCAGATTGTCAACAGCACAAACTGTCAAGGTCCAGCTGTGTGGCAGACAGGAAAGGTCCACAGTGCAGGACTCATGAAGCAGGACATGAACACCCAGCTTCATTTGCTGGCAAACCTCAAAAATAACTACTGAGCAGGCCAGGATCTAAAGACAGAACCAGGTGAAAAGACACAGCAAGCAGAGGCATAGATGACAAGGACACAAACAAGAACTGAGGAGGACAGACAATATAAACACAAGAGGTAAGATAAGAGATAAGATAAGATAAAACTTTAATGATCCCACGACGGGGAAATTTGCGCATTACAGCAGCTCAGTACAGAGAAAGAAAAATGAAAGGGTGAATAAAAACAAATGAAATAAAATAGAATAGGAAACACTATATACATAAAATATACATCAATATCAATACACATATACACACATATACACACATCAAGCACTATATACAAATATCAAACAAAGTATATACATTACGAGGGAAGAGTGGAGACAGCCGGGAAGAACAAGTGAACTAAATCTAACTAACGAGACAAGGGGAAGCAAAACTGAACACAATTTACATCGAAAAGGGACTGGAAAAATAAAACCATAAGTGAGTAAACAGGGAACCAGAAACATAGGCTTGACAAAACAAAGGGAGGATAGATAGATAGATAGATAGATAGATTATTGATCCCGCAAATGAAATTGTTGTGTTACAGCAACAAGAAAAAATATAGTCTACAGTAACTAAACATCAAAGTGAGAGTGCCAACGATGAGTGCAAAACTATACATACAGAAATAAAAATACTATAATGTAGGTAAGATAGAGTTATATTAAGGCTGACATCGTACAAGAGAGTAGTGCAAATTGCATTGATAAATAATATGTAATTATACACTATAATTTAGAATACGTACACAAAGAATCCGGAAGACAGCAGCAAGAGGATATGATACAAAAATTTGTGTATGGGATTTTATGTCCTGACAGGTGTGTTAAACTAAGAAAGCCTAAAGATACAAATAAAGAAACCAACCAGGAATACTACGAAAGGTACAAAACTGTAAAAACCACAATAAACAGAGAATTAACCAGAGCCATCAACAGAATTTAAAAGTACAAAAGAGAAAACACTGGGTCATAGACCCAGGACCTTGACACAAACAGCCCAAACAATACTGTAGCATGGGGATGTACTGGTGTATAAAACTGCATACCTTTTGAATAATGTATTAGTACAAAAGGTTGATAGAAATTTAGTGCTTGGTTAGAAATCTTTAAAATAATATTTCCACATCCCCCTTCACTGAAAACATCCAGAAACCATAAATGTATAAATGGCAAATAGTCTTTTTCCTGGATAAGCTGTCTGCAAAATCACTGAAACAATACAAGCAATAAATGCATTTGCATTACAAACTTTCACATACCTTTACTCTCCTGTTAGACTCTGACACAGTTTGAGTTAAATGAAGGTGTACTTGTTAATTTATTTTAAGGCCTAACTTGAAATACAGTGCTTCTTTGCTGGACATCATAGAAAAAGGAAAGGAAATCTTCCAAGATTTCAGAAAAAAAATCATAGACATTCTCCAGTATGGTTCAAGTATAAACACTTGGGACATACATATTTCTACTGCTCAGAAAGAGAGGAATTCTGTCTCCTTTAAAGAAGCAAGGCTCACTCCAAGTCAGTTCCAGAACAATGGCAAAAAACCTTGTGGAGATCCATATTCAATATAAGGCTCCTACATCGACCAGAAAGGCCGTTCAACAAGAAACATGCTGTTTCAAAACAGCCATAAAAATGCCAGACTGCAGTTTTCAGCCTTACATAGGGAAAAATAATTAACTTTTTGGAAAAATGTCCTCTGATCACAAAAAGTGCTCCTAATGACCTAACCCTAACCTTTAAAGGCTTAAACCTAACCACAAGAAAATAAAGTTTATGGATATATTGGAGCAGCATGTCAAGACATCAACCTTGAAGTTAGTATAGACCTGGGCAATGTACATCACCCAGGCCACATCCGACCTTTTGGTTGTCCTTGACCGACCCATGTGAGGTCAGTGGAAAATTAGGCTTTAGACATGGATTATACATCATACAGCTTGTCCCAGCCACAAAACACGCTTCTGAAAAACTCTGTCTGAGAATGAAATTTTGCAAAAACATGCACATTTTATTTCCAATTGTTTTAGTGATAAAATGTTGGTTGGTTGTTGGTTTCATTGCTAATTGTAACATCTGTTTTTACCAAGAGTAGTTTATAAGCAGTTAAAACTAATATTGAGCAGAATTGAGTTAGCTTATTAGTAAACAGTCCCAGTTTCTCATGTGGCTCCTTGGGAAAATTAATTGCCCCCTGAATTTGATTATGTTTGCATATGGATCCTCCACAGTCAATGGATTTCAATAGATAACTATGCATCGGGCAGTTTGTCCCAGCCACAAAACTCTTTTGAAAAAGTCTGTCAGATAATGGCTTAGTGATTTTTCCAATTTTATGGAAAATCAGAATACAACTTTGTTGCTTTTATTTTGAAGGTGACAACTATTTATTTATTTATTTATTTTTACATTTTTGTACATACGTATGTTCAAACAAATGCAACTTCCTAATAAATACACTGGAACTGATGCTTGAGTTTGCTAGCCACAAAAGGTGTGCTTAGTTTATGGAGAGCAGTTTCCTGTATTTAAGAATTTAAATTTGAATTGCCAATACAAAACTAAACATGCATAGAAATGCAAGAACTTGACTGATGCAGAGTGGGTACAGATATCTGAACCTTTGATAGCTAAGTTGCAAAAGCAAAAACATCTTTTAACCAAGTGATTGCAAAATGCCATCTGCCATTCTAATATGCCCTGAGAAAAAAGAAGCATTTGTCATGGTCCTGGGCCGGTGGCCCAGTGTCTTATGTTTTGTATTCAGGTCTGTGTCCTTGTTTCTCTGGTGTTTCCTGTTTTATTTTGGTAGTCTTGTGGTCCCTGTACGTTGTGTTTGGTTTTGCTCCCCTTTGTTGCCTGATTGTGTCACCTGTGTTCCCTCCTGTTTCCTATTCCCCCATCAGTCCTCATGTCTATTTAAGCCCTTGGTGTTCCTTTGTTCTTTGTTCGGGTCCTCGTCTGTTCGTCCGTGTGATGTCGGCTAGGTGTTTAGTTTCGAGTTTTCAAGTTGTTTCGAGTTTTTGTGTTTAGTTGTCTTGGTTAGCTGGCCCTGACCAGCCTGTCAATAAAAGTGTTTGAGCACACGTCCACTCTCGTCCTGCGTCCTGCTCTGGGGTCCTCCCTGCCTTGCCTGCACCAGCCGTGACAGCATTTTAGGATGTGCCTCTCTAGGTGAACTGTAACAAGGCGAATCAAGGACACTGTGGGAAATCTGGAGCTTCAGTTGAAAAACAACGCAGAAAATGTTGCCTTTTTTTGGCTTTGGATGAGAGCTGTGATGATTGTGACACAGCTCAGTTACTCATCTTTGTACATGGGATAACAAAGGAGTTTGGGATTAAAGAGGACTTGGCAGCAGTGCACTCAGTGAAAGGGACTATGAAAGGGAGTGATTTTTTTCATAGAGGTAGCTGCATGCTTGAATAAGCATGAAGCTTGAAATGTGACAAACTGGCAGGTGTTACAACTGATGGCTATTGAAATGTGACATGGAAAAATGTCAGACTTTTGAAGAAAGATAAAGTGACTGAAAAGAACCCAGAACTGGAATTGATACTTTTGCATTGTATTATACACTAGGAGGTGTTGTGTAAGTCACTGCTAAAAATCAAATATGTTGTGGATGTAACTAAAACTGAAACATCATCAGGGTGAGAGCACTGAATTGCAGCTCATTTAAAATTACTTTTGTACTTTTGAAGGAGCATGAGACTGAACATGGTGATACAGGTTACACGCTGCTGTCAGTTGGCCATTAACACTTTGCTCAGCCTGCGCAAAGTGCTAAAAAGAGTATGGGACCTGAGAGCAGAAATTCAAGAGTTTTGTGAGAAGAAAGGCAAGAACATGGAATGGAAGGCAGATCTTGCATTTGCTATTGATGTGACTGTCCTTACACATTTTCACCTCAGACACTGAGCCTTACTGTAGTGCACTTGTTGAAGCCCAAAACAGATTAAATTTCTCTAAGAGAGCAAGAAAAAGAGTGGTAAAACTGCAGATTAAGTAAATTAAACTACAAGCAAAATAGCAATAGCACTTTGAATAAAGTTCAGTCTTTGATGTTTTGTAGAAACACACAATTTTTTCCCCAGTTGTTTTAGTGATAGAATGTTGGTTTTTACTATGCCTGTTTCACATTTTCATTGCTAATTGTAACACTTACTCTTATCAATAGCAGTTTATAAAGAGTTAATACTGAGCAGAATTAAATTCAGCTTATTAGTGTGGTAAACAGCCTAGTTCTTACATAGCACTTTTCTACTCTGCTTGAGCACTCAAAGTGCTTTATACAGCACATTTGTGTTCACTCATTCACACGCACATTCATACAAGCACTTTTTTCTATCTCACATTAGGAGCAACTTGGGGTTCAATATCTTGCCCAAGGATACTTTGGCACGCAGACGGGAGCAGCCAGGGATCAAACCACCAACCTTATGATCAGTAGATGACCTGCTCTACCTTCTGAGCCACAGCCATTCACGACAGTCCCAGTTTCTCATGTGGCTCCTTGGCAAAATTAATTGCCCACCCCTGAGTTAGAACATGTCCTCTTGGATCTTCCAAGAGGACAGTGACCCTCAACTACACCTTTAAAGTTGTGGCAGAATGGCTTAATGACTACAAAGCTAGAAACAAAGTGCAAACTGGTTGTCTACTCACAGACTTGTATTAATGTATGGTCAAACTGCTGTATAAAGTTATGATCTACAAAAGCTATAATTTCTCTGCTTGACCTCTGACCTTTTTATTGCCCTCTCAGGGTCCAATCAGCTGTGATCAAGGTGTTCAAGGGCGCAGCGCTACAGAGTAATGAGCTCTACACACTTAATGAGAGCATCAGGTGACAAAAAGCTTTTTTCACTTTACTTTTTCTTTTCAAACTAGCCTTGTAGAATCATAACGTCAAAATTCAGAGACAGGAAATGGAATGAGTTAGCAGAAAGACAAAGGAAATGAACAAATTCATTGTAACAAATCTATTTAAGTTCAAATGAACTTACATGTTTGCTTTAAAATTTAGCAAAACAGTAGGGTTTTATGAGTTTATCTTGCTTTTTAAACATCCATAAAAGAACAGCAACACACACACCATGTCAACAAATGTACTTCTTTGATCACATGCATCCTGATATTTGCGTCCTATATTTGGAATAATTTGTTGAGGTACAGAAGCTCTTCTAGATCTCTAGTAATTGTTCTCAGGTTTTACCAATTAATGGGTGTTTGCATTGCATGTGTGTGAGATGAGAAGAAACATGGTAAGTGTTAGTATGCCTTCCTGCTTAAGTATTTTGTGTCTTTGTAGGTGGCTCCTTAAAACTGAGATGGGCTCCTTCATCACAGAGTACTTTCAGGTACTTTCAGTCCATCTTTTTACTTTTATTAAAACTGAGTAAAGAGTTGCTGAGTTCACATCAGCAACATCTGAAGGTTTATTTATTTTCAATATGCAGAGTAAATACACTGCTCAAAAAAATAAAGGGAACACTTAAACAACACAATATAACTCCAAGTAAATCAAACTGCTGTGAAATCAAACTGTCCACTTAGGAAGCAACACTGATTGACAATCAATTTCACATGCTGTTGTGTAAATGGAATAGACAACAGGTGGAAATTATTGGCAATTAGCAAGACACACTCAATAAAGGAGTGGTTCTGCAGGTGGGGACCACAGACCACTTCTCAGTACCTATGCTTTCTGGATGATGTTTTGGTCACTTTTGAATGTTGGCGGTGCTTTCACACTCGTGGTAGCATGAGACGGACTCTACAACCCACACAAGTGGCTCAGGTAGTGCAGCTCATCCAGGATGGCACATCAATGCGAGCTGTGGCAAGAAGGTTTGCTGTGTCTGTCAGTGTAGTGTCCAGAGGCTGAAGGCGCTACCAGGAGACAGGCCAGTACACCAGGAGACGTGGAGGAGGCCGTAGGAGGGCAACAACCCAGCAGCAGGACCGCTACAAGGGTTGGACAATGAAACTGAAACACCTGGTTTTAGACCACAATAATTTATTAGTATGGTGTAGGGCCTCCTTTTGCGGCCAATACAGCGTCAGTTCGTCTTGGGAATGACATATACAAGTCCTGCACAGTGGTCAGAGGAATTTTAAGCCATTCTTCTTGCAGGATAGTGGCCAGGTCACGATGTGATGCTGGTGGAGGAAAACGCTTCCTGACTCGCTCCTCCAAAACACCCCAAAGTGGCTCAATAATATTTAGATCTGGTGACTGTGCAGGCCATGGGAGATGTTGAACATCACTTTCATGTTCATCAAACCAATCTTTCACCAGTCTTGCTGTGTGTATTGGTGCATTGTCATCCTGATACACGGCACCGCCTTCAGGATACAATGTTTGAACCACTGGATACACATGGTCCTCCAGAATGGTTCGGTAGTCCTTGGCAGTGACGCGCCCATCTAGCACAAGTATTGGGCCAAGGGAATGCCATTATATGGCAACCCAAACCATCACTGATCCACCCCCATGCTTCACTCTGGGCATGCAACAGTCTGGGTGGTACGCTTCTTTGGGGCTTCTCCACACCGTAGGTGGACTCATCAGAGAACAATACATGTTTCACATTGTCCACAGCCCAAGATTTGCATTGACGTTTGGCATTGGCACGAGTGACCAAAGGTTTGGCTATAGAAGCCCGGCCGTGTATATTGACCCTGTGGAGCTCCCGACGAACAGTTTTGGTGGAAACAGGAGAGTTGAGGTGCACATTTAATTCTGCCGTGATTTGGGCAGCCGTGGTTTTATGTTTTTTTGGATACAATCCGGGTTAGCACCCGAACATCCCTTTCAGACAGCTTCCTCTTGTGTCCACAGTTAATCCTGTTGGATGTGGTTCGTCCTTCTTGGTGGTATGCTGACATTACCCTGGAAAACGTGGCTCTTGATACATCACAAAGACTTGCTGTCTTGGTCACAGATGCACCAGCAAGACGTGCACCAACAATTTGTCCTCTTTTGAACTCTGGTATGTCACCCATAATGTTGTGTGCATTGCAATATTTTGAGCAAAACTGTGCTTTTACCCTGCTAATTGAACCTTCACACTCTGCTCTTACTGGTGCAATGTGCAATTAATGGAGATTGGCCACCAGGCTGGTCCAATTTAGCCATGAAACCTCCCACACTAAAATGACAGGTGTTTCAGTTTCATTGTCCAACCCCTGTACCTCTGCCTTTGTGCAAGGAGGAACAGGAGGAGCACTGCCAGAGCCCTGCAAAATGACCTCCAGCAGGCCACAAATGTGCATGTGTCTGCACAAACGGTTAGAAACCAACTCCATGAGGATGGTATGAGGGCCCGACATCCACAGATGGGGGTTGTGCTCACAGCCCAACACCTTGCAGGACGCTTGGCATTTGCCAGAGAACACCAGGATTGGCAAATTCGCTACTGGCGCCCTGTGCTCTTCACAGATTCACACTGAGCACATGTGGCAGATGTGACAGAGTCTGGAGACGCCGTGGAGAGCGATCTGCTGCCTGCAACATCCTTCAGCGTGACAGTGGCAGTGGGTCAGTAATGGTGTGGGGTGGCATTTCTTTGGAGGGCCGCACGGCCCTCCATGTGCTCGCCAGAGGTAGCATGACTGCCATTAGGTACCAAGATGAGATCCTCAGACCCCTTGTGAGACCATATGCTGGTGCGGTTGGCCCTGGGTTCCTCCTAGTGCAGGACAATGCTAGACCTCATGTGGCTGGAGTGTGTCAGCAGTTCCTGCAAGATGAAGGCACTGAAGCTATGGACTGGCCCGCCCGTTCCCCAGACCTGAATCCGATTGAGCACATCTGGGACATCATGTCTCGCTCCATCCACCAACGTCACGTTGCACCACAGACTGTCCAGGAGTTGGCGGATGCTTTAGTCCAGGTCTGGGAGGAGATCCCTCAGGAGACCATCCGCCACCTCATCAGGAGCATGCCCAGGCGTTGTAGGGAGGTCATACAGGCACGTGGAGGCCACACACAATACTGAGCCTCATTTTGACTTGTTTTAAGGACATTACATCAAAGTTGGATCAGCCTGTAGTGTGTTTTTCCACTTTAATTTTGTGTGTGACTCCAAATCCAGGCCTCCATTGGTTAATAAATTTGATTTCCATTGATAATTTTTGTGTGATTTTGTTGTCAGCACATTCAACTTTGTAGAGAACAAAGTATTCAATGAGAATATTTCATTCATTCAGATCTAGGATGTGTTATTTGAGTGTTCCCTTTATTATTTTGAGCAGTGTACATTTTTTGTATGCATTGTGAAATTTAAAGAGTATTAAGTATTAATTTAAAGAGAATAGCTTATTATTGGCTTGATTGTCCTGCACACATTTAAAATCTTTGTGTCTATCTGTGTTGTTTCAGAACCAGCTGCTGAGTCGAGGTCTAGCTGGAGTCCTAGAACAGATCCTTCTTCAAAGCAGTGACACTGGTCAGTGGTTTATTATATTAAACTTTCAGCTGGAATCTTTTATGTGTTTACCACTGGCTGAGAACAATATAGAAGAGAAGATGCCTGGAGCAGAAACGTCTAGAATTGCCCATAAAATTTAAGATTTTAAGTACAGGATTTAAAATAACAGAGGGTACATTAGGTTAGGCATTTAGAAGTGATATTAAAGCCAGTGTGCATTTTGTGTGAAGTCATTTGTACGTGGTGTTTGGTGGGAGGGCTGATGGGGAAATGCAGATGGAGAAATGTTTAATTTGCAATCATGATTGCATATCTCCATGCACACACTGGCAATCATCTTTCTGGGCTTCTGAAGGCCAGAGAGATTCTGGGTTTTCTTCACTATCTGTGCTTTTATAGTTGCCTTGTACATCCATGGTTATACTGCCAGTAACCATTAAAAAGTCTTAGTTTTCATTATGACACTTTAACACATTCTAATGTTTACAAATGTGAGATTAAAAAACAGCAGCAGGCCAGCATGAAAGTTTATGCCTAATTCTTGGAAACATGTTTCCATCACCCAAAACATTGTGTTAACAAGGGTCTGCACATATTATTATTATTATTATTATTATTATTATTATTGCTGATAGAGTGCATGTTGCTTGGTCTGTATGTTGTTGAGATCTATTCCATTTAGAGCAAATACCACCAAAGTAACACACACCCAGAGTCACATCACGCACATACAGTGGAGTGAAAAGTATATGCTCCTTTCCTGATTTCTTCTTTTTTCTTTTTGTATATTTGTCACACTTGCATGTTTCATCCATCCATCCACTCTCTTCTGCTTATCCTGTTCAGGGTCGGGGGGGGGGGGCTGGAGCCTATCCCAGCTGACATAGGGCGATGTTTCAGATCATCAAACAAATTTTAATATTAGGCAATGTGTCAAAGTGGAGCGAGATCCCCCAATTCAACATATGTGTTATCAAGGTAACCGTATAATACCAGGTGATCGCCGCTGAAGCACCCGTTACCTGCCCCTACTAGCCGTGACAGCTGGTTAAGACAGAGCATATTGCTGCTGAGCCGGCTGATCAAAGAAACTTTGAATCAAATGTAATTCTGCAACTGTTTGTCCTATCGGAAAAATCAAACGGTTTCTGATTGGTGAGAAACTGCACTTCACACCCAACATGTTGTTATTACAGTAATTGTTGCCGGAAGTCCGCATATGGCAGCACATCTGAAGTATGGTGTTGCCGTTGACACATTCAGCGTTACAGGGTTAATAATAACTCATGATTAAATGCAAAGCGCTGTATAAACAGAGTGAAAAGAGGTGAACGAAAAATAAAAGCTCAGTGCATCATGGGAACCTCCCAGCAGCCTAGGCCTATTACAGCATAACTAAGGGAGGGTTCAGGGTTATCTGACCCAGCCCTAACTATAAGCTTTATCTAAAAGGAAAGTTTTAACTTCAGTCTTAAAAATCGAGAGGGTGCCTGTCTCGTGAATCCCTGAGAGCCTGAAAGCTGAAGGCTCTCCCTCCCATTCTACTCTTGAGTGTCCTAGGAACCACAAGTAAGCCAGCAGTCTGAGAGTGAAGGGGACCTCATACAGTACGATAAGGTGGGGCCTGATTATTCAAGGCCTTGTACGTGAGAAGAAGGATTTTAAATTCAATTCTGGATTAAACATGGAGCCATTGAAGAGAAGCCAATATGGGAGAAATATGCTTTCTCTCTCTAGTCCCTGTCAGTACTCTAGCTGCAGCATTTTGGATCAGCTGAAGGCTTTTCAGGGAGCTTTTAGGACAGCCTGATAATAGCGAATTACAGTAGTAAAGCCACAGTATTTTATTTAATGTGTTGCTGTATTCTGGCCATTCAAATTCATATTGCTGATTAAAATTAGTGTTTTTAATCTGTTTGGCCCACGACTTAGACTGTGTCTTCAATTTTGGACCATCCTATGACTGAGTTTGACACCCCTGATCTAAAGAAACTCAAACAGATTAGAAACAAAGTCATTGACAGCTATTAGTCTGGTAAAGGTAATAAAGGCATTTCTAAGGCTTGGGGACTTCAGCAAACCACAGTGAGAGTCATTATTCACAAACGGAGAAAACTTGGAACAGTGGGAACCCAGGACTGATCGGTCTACCAAAATGACTCCCAAGAGCGCTTCCACGACTCAACCAGGAGGTCACAAAAGAACCCAGAACAACATCTAAGAACTGCAGGCCTCACTTACCTCAGTTAAGATCAGTTAAGGTCAGTTAAGGTGTTAATGATTCAACAATAAGAAAGAGACTGGGCAAAAATGGCATCCATGGGAGAGTACCAAGGCAAAGACCACTGCTGGCCAAAAAGGCTTGTCTCACATTTGGCAAAAAACATCTTGATTGTGTGAAAATATTTGGTGGGCTGATGAGACAGAAGTTAAACTTTTTGCAACGTTTGAGTCCATTTACATCTGTTGTAGAACTAATACAGCATTTTTAAAAAGATCATACCAACAGTAAAACATGGCGGTAGTATGATTATGTGGGGCTGCTTTGCTGTAGCTGTTCAAACTGCTCTCTACCAAAAAATCCTGCAGAATGCCCAGCCACCAGTTTGTACCCTGAAGTTCAAGTGCACTTGTGTTATCCAGCAGGAAGTGATCTGAAACACACCAACAAATCCTATAACTAGGCCTATAGTAGCATAACTAAGGGGTGGTTCAGGGTCATCTGATCCAGCGCTAACTATAAGCTTGATCAAAAAGGAAAGTTTTAAGCCTAATCTTGAAAATAGAGAGAGTGTCTGTCTCCCGAATCCAAGCTGGGAGCTGGTTCCACAGATGAGGGGCCTGAAAGCTGAAGGCTCTGCCTCCCATTCTACTTTTAAGTATCCTAGGAACCACAAGTAAGCCAGCAGTCTGAGAACGAAGTGCTCTATTGGGGTGATACGGTACTATGAGGTCTTTGAGATAAGATGGGGCCTGATTATTCAAGACCTTGTATGTTAGGAGAAGGATTTTAAATTCTATTCTGGATTTAACAGGGAGCCAATGAAGAGAAGCCAATATGGGAGAAATATGCTCTCTCTTTCTAGTCCCTGTCAGTACTCTAGCTGCAGCATTTTGGATCAGCTGAAGGCTTTTCAGGGAGTTTTTAGGACAGCCTGATAATAATGAATTACAGTAGTCCAGCCTAGAAGTAATAAATGCATGGATTAACTTTTCAGCGTCAATCTGAGAAAGGATGTTTCTAATTTTATAAATATTGCGCAGATGTAAAAAAGCCGTCCTACATATCTGTTTAATATGTGCATTGAAGGACATATCCTGGTCAAAAATGACTCCAAGATTTCTCACAGTGTTACTGGAGGCCAAAGTAATGCCATCCAGAGTAAGTATCTGGTTTGACACTGTGCTTCTAAGATTTGTGGGGCCGAGTACAAGAACTTCAGTTTTATCTGAATTTAGTAGCAGGAAATTAGAGGTCATCCAGGCCTTTATGTCTTTAAGACATTCCTGCAGTTTAACTAACTGATGTGTGTCATCTGGCTTCATGGATAGATAAAGCTGAGTATCATCTGCATAAAAATGGAAATTGATGCAATGCTTTCTAATAATACTGCCTAAGGGAAGCATGTACAATGTAAATAAAATTGGACCTAGCACAGAACCCTGTGGGACTCCATAATTAACCTTACTGTGTGAAGACGACTCCCCATTTACATGAACAAATTGGAGTCTATTTGATAAATATGATTCAAACCACTGCAGTGCAGTACATTTAATACCTATGGCATGCTCTAATCTCTGTAATAAAATGTTATGATCAACAGTATCAAAAGCTGCACTGAGGTCCAACAGGACAAGCACAGAGACGAGTCCACTGTCAGAGGCTGTAAGAAGATCGTTTGTAACCTTCACTAATGCTGTTTCTGTACTGTGATGAATTCTGAAACCTGACTGAAACTCTTCAAATAAACCGTTCCTCTGCAGATGATCAGTTAGCTGTTTTACAACTACTCTTTCAAGGATTTTGGAGAGAAAAGGAAGGTTGGAGATTGGCCTATAATTAGCTAAGACAGCTGGGTCAAGTGATGGCTTTTTAAGTAGCGGTTTAATTACTGCCACCTTGAAGGCCTGTGGTACATAGCCACCTAATAAAGACAGATTGATCATATTTAAGATTGAGGCATCAATAATTGGAAAGACTTCTTTGAACAGTCTAGTAGGAATGGGATCTAATAAACATGTTGATGGTTTGGAGGAAGTAACTATTGAAGTTAACTCCAAAAGATCAACTGGAGCCAAAGAGTCTAAACAAATACCAGCAGTGCTGAAAGCAGCCGAACATGAAGAATGAGAACATGCTTTTATGAATGGGTAAATCCCCATCATTGCAACAGCAGCTCTGTACTCAAGCCTCGCAACCGCCTCCACATCTCCCCAGCAACTCCAGCCCTGCCCTCCATTTGTTTTAGGTAATTAGGAGAGGTTTTATGAGTGTACTGCCTGCTCCCTTACAGTAGATAAGCACTACATAAGAACTAGTCCATTTACCACTTTGTAATGTGCAGTCAGTTCCTGCAACCATTCCAGTTCCTTGGGAGCCTCAACCTCAGCCCCCGGACATGACTGTGCCCTGCAGCCTCATCCTCCACACTCAGCAGTGGGTCCTGAGCAGCTTCAGCTTTCAGAATCAGCCCCCAACCTCTTGGGCATATCCTGCAAACCAAGTGAAAACCAAGCTGCCAGGCCCTGCTGAGCAGCTCCAGTCATCAGAGGAGAGTCTGAACCCTCCATGGCCCAATTTTCCTGAGAATCCACTGAATGGTGGGCTTCTGGCGAATCCTGGGGAGTCCTCAGTGTCTCCAGTGCCACTCCAGCTGCCTGAACCTGAGCTTATGGTTCCGTGCCACCAGAGTCCTGAGCCAGTGTGTCCCGTTCTTCTTGAGCCAGAGAGTCCAGAGTCAATGGATCTTTTTCTGCCCAGGCCTGAGCCTGTGAGTCCTGAGCCTGAGGATCCTGCCAGAGCTGTAACAGAGCGTGTAAGTCCTGAGCCCAGTAGGCCCACACTGCCTGAACCTGAACCCGTGGGTATCTTGCAGCTTGTGGCCTGAGTCTTGGGATTGTGCACTGCCTGAATCCATGGGTCCAGCGCTGCCTGATTCCGAGGTTCATCCTCAGCTTCTGCCAATGTTGGCCTCCAGCCAAGCCGTGTTGTAGGAATTTTAGTCTAGTCAATAAAAAGGTACACTGCAGGAGTTCTCTTTTGAAAATTTATTCTTGCAAGAAAGAATTCAGCCAGTACAGAGCATGCAGCAGTATAGTGAGGAAATTCACAGGAACAAAGGAGACAGGCCTTACTTATACAAGGTCTCAGAGCGTCATACTAAACTATTGCTAGAGTAGCAGTTTTGTGCTACAGTTCTTGTTGAACTGTGTGTGTGTGAGACCTGACACTTATGTAACAGATTGTGGGCAACCAAGTCTTATCAGTGTGGAGATGAAGACATAAGGATAGGTGTTGGGTGATCCCGCATTCCTGCATCTCCCGTATATGCAGGGGTCAAGGGGTTAGGCACAACATAAGCATGAGAGCAATAAAGCTGAATCCTTGGACATAACAATTAATCCTCAGCAGTTGCTAGGGGTGCCCTGTTGCCTTTGGTGATGCCATCCTCCAGCCAACCCACTAGGGGTGTCCTGTGGCCTCTTCTAATGCCAGCCTCCAGACAAGCCACCAGAAGTGTCCTGTCGCCTTTGCCCACGCCAGCCTCCAGAGGGCTTCCTCCATCATTGCCTCTGGCCATATCACCTGTGGGTCTGCTACCGCTGCGGTTGGCCTCCAAAGGGGTCCCATCTCCTTTATCGTTGGCCTCCATCCAAGCCACTGGATGGGTCACATCTCTTCCTCATTCCAGCTGTCTCCACTTTCCCTAACTGTCCTTCTGTGTATTTACAATCACTGTCTCCCCTTGTTCTTTGTCTGAGTCTCTGTTCGCTTCACCCCAGTGTTTCCCAGTCTTTCAGGCCCTAGCATGTTTTCCATTTTTTTGGTTTTCAGTAAGTTAATAGTTTTCAGTTCCCTTTTTGAACTTTGTGTGTTTGCTTTTAGATTGTCTGTCTTCAGCCAAATAAATGTATTGCTTTCAGTTACTCTTCACTAACATAATTTTGTCTCTATCTTGTGTTAACCTGTTTATGTATACAGACATGAGCAGTAAGTTCTAATAACATGCTAATTTCCTCCAGGGCATGTCAGGGAGATGTTGTGCATGTTACTGTAATGTTGGATGCATTTCCATGGTAACTTCCTCTTGTGTCCCCAAAGATGGCAACCAACTTAACATTCTTGCCTACATGTGGGACCAGTTCTTCACAGAGACCCTCCCTACACTGCAGGCCATCTTCTACCCTGTCCAGGTAAAGTGCTCATCATCCTTATCGCAAAGATGTATAGTCCAGTTATTCCTAAACTTTTTTTAATACAAATCCTTCTAATGTAACATACATCTAAACATCAAGACTTCTTGGGGCACTTTCACAAACACTGTGTCGAGTTATTGGTTTAACTGTGGAAACACAAAGCATTTGGGGTCATCAGTATTCTCTTACCTGAAATTTTGTTCATGTTTATAAAATATAAAGACAATAGCTTTTAGCTAAATGCTTAGCAAATAAAACAAGCTTTAATAGAAAATAATACTTAAAACCATTTATTTAGTAATGCATTGATCAAATGTCTTAAATAGCCATGAAATGACTTCCTTTAGGCTGGATATCATCACTTCCAACTGTATTGTTTCACCCCATTACTGTAAATCAGGTCTGTCAATCCAGAAAATATGAATATACTCTTAGTGTTGCAGACAACATTGTGATCTGTTCTGAGAATAGGAAACGGGTGGAAGTGAGCCTGGAGAGATGGAGGTATCCACTTTTGAGAAGAGGAATGAAAGTCAGTATAAGCAAGACAGAATGCAATGTGTGTGAATGAGGGTTGGTGTGACTGAAGACGGAGGCGGATGGTCCAATGTGGCGACCCCTAAAGGGAGCAGCTGAAAGAAAAAGAAAACATTCATATTGTGCCAGTTAACAGCAAGGTGCTTTATATTGTAAGGTGAAGACCCCAAAAATATTAGAGAGAGAGAGAACCCCAATGATCAGATGATCTCCTATGAGCAAGCACTTGGTTATGGTGAGGAGGAAGAACTTAACACAGAACATAAGAGACAAAAGGCCAACAAAGTAAAACAGCTGAATATGGAAACAGGAACACAGACTTGACATGACATAGGAAGACAGCCACACAGAGGAAACAGAGACACATGAATAAACACAACACAGGAGACAAGACACAAGAGGGAGGGAACATTATACTAAGAAGGACACACAGAGGGAGAACTAAGCTCTAAAGCCACTAGAGCCAAGGAACAAGGCTAAATATACTAAACACAACAATAGAGATTAGAAAGACTAAAAAAACCAAAAGACTTGGCAATTAGCCCACAACCATCACAGACAGTCTTTTCAACCTTGAGCCATGTTCTGCTGTTAAAAGGGAGTTTTGCTTCCTCTCCCTTTGTCTCCCATGATTTTGTTCACCTGTGTCTCTTTCACCCAGCTGTCTCCACTTCCCCTAATCACCCTCAAATGAATGGGTGAGTGTGTCCAAACTTTTGACTGGTACTGTATATTGTCTCAGTCTCCCTTTGTCGGATCATCTGCTTTAGTTGTCATCATCAGCCATCGGTAAAGATTGTCTCGCTTTAAGTTTACTGTGTTCACCTCCACGTGTCCTCCTTTTGGGTCCTCACTCTTCCTCGCTCTACACCTTTAGCTCTGTTGACTGTAACACTGTTACAGTAGTTGGGAAGTGAGGGGAAATTGAAGATAGAAAAGAGGATTCATAAATGAAAATGATGGCATTCATAAAAGTAAATCCTTTTCTTTCCTTGGCACATTTATTTTTAAATTTGTGAGATTAACATTATGGGATCTGTGTTTCTCACAACAGTCAGATGTTGGTTGTTTGTTATTGTCACAGCATCCCTCATTTGTCTGTAAAAAGTTTTGGACACACACAGAATTGTGTGACCTTTCTCCTTACTGCTGCATTAGTCGCCAAGAACAGAATGAATCACGTGTGTTATGGTCAAACGCGCGGTCTGTGTCTGTGCCGGGTTCTAGAAGAGCTAAAGTTACAGATTCAAACCCTTACATCACCTGGAGTCATTTGAGTGCAGAGGTCACTGGATTAACCTTCTGAGCTGAGGACTGGAGCAAAGCTCTTCTGAGCTATATTTTTCACTGTTTGTGGTTGTACATTTAATTCACATTATCAGGACTTGGCATCATACTGAGGACTAAAAGCCCGCATAAACTGAAATAGTAGTGTGAATGTTGAATGTTAAAGTGGGGTGAGGGGAAACAGTGATTATGATTATGGTTACGGTATGTATCCAGCAAATTAACCAATTCAGTAAAATGTTCTCTTTAATAATGGTAGAAGTGTATTCATTCTTAAATATGACTGTGTTTCAGGGTCAGGAGCTGACTGTGAGACAAATGGCTCTCTTGGCCTTCAGAGACCTGGTGCTGTTAAAGCTTCACCTAGAGGAAACTCTGGGAAACGCAACTTCCATTCCTCCATCAGTCACACAGATGCTGCTGGTCTTACAGGTAAACACACACACACAGACACACACACACACTAAAGTATTATTCTGGTTAATTACAGATTAATTACAGCTTTTATTTCTTTAGCACAGTATTAATTACCAACATCACTGTAACCCAGAAACATGAGCAGTAACACAGTAAAGACGGCTTTGGAACTGTTTGTACATGTTATTTGATGATGCAACTAAAACTGAGCTAACTGGAATGAAATATTGCTATTAATACCCTATTGCACAGATAAAGGGTACATGCATGCCATAACAGTGCAGTTAGGTCAGAAGTGTAGCTGGTATTTAAACAGGAAGTTTAAGTAATGTTACTTTTTGTCCCCCTTTTTTGTGAATTCAAAATTTTTGTTTAAGGTTTGTTTCTAACCCATCTCACGCTCATGTTTCTTGACTTTATAAGCTTAGTATTGATGCCGTTTTGTTAATGTAGATAAAGAATTAAAGTTGAATGCTAATGTTGTTGAAATTACAGATAAAACTGCAAAGATAAAAGGCTGTTTAAAAGCACTAATCATGAGTCATACCCCTAAATCTAATCAGGCTTAACACTAAGGCTACGTTCACACTGCAGCCTGAAGTGACCCAAATCTGATTTTTTTGCCTTTATGCAACCTGTATCTGATCTTTTCATGATAGTCTGAACAACACAGACAAATGCGACCCAGGCCACTTGGATATGTGGTCCTAAATCCGATACGTATCCAATCTTTTCAAATGTGACCTGTGTCAGGTCGTATTCATCGACACTCGACAAACGTCACTATTCTGCTTCCTGATCCATGTTTACTTCCTCAAACACTGAGCATGCTCACTACATGTGACGTTATTGCATCCTCCACTGTGCATGCGGGACACTTTTAGGTTGTTTGCAGTTCACACGGGAGATCACATACAAGTCGCATATATTTGGAAATGTGAACGACCACGCAGAAAAAAATCGGATTTCACCAAAAATCAGAATTGAGCATTAAGGCCTGCAGTGTGAACGTAGCCTAAAACCTTCAATAAGATTGTTTTGATTTTTGGATACAGATATCCATATTGATACTGCTTATCGATACACTAGTTGATACCATTCTCCATATTTAGTGTAGAATACAGTGGTTATTGCTACTTTTGCCACATAATGGGATTCTGACAATCTTCCTACAACAATACTAAAGTATTTCTCATTGTCAAGACAGCTCACACTAAGATCAGACTTTGGTAATTGAATTCAGTACCCAAACCAACTTGACTGAACTGTAATGAATGGTGGAACATTTGTCACAATAAATAAGCAATTTAAAAATTTGGTTGTGTGTTTGATATGACGGCGCTATGGCTGCTGCTTGTCGACATTTTAAGGAATGCTTCATACTGGTCCTGTGTCGTGAGATTTTTACATTTTTAGTTTAATAATCATGTTGTGCTGCTTGTGTTGTCAGGAGTGTTAGATTTGCAAGTGTAAGTACTATCTTATATAATAGACTGCATTGCATTTAGTTGCACTTTTCATTAGATGTAAACTGAGGCCAGTTTTTAAAGTGAGTCCAGTCTTTTGAACATTCTGCCCTGTCAGCTCTGACTGCATAGAACAAAATACTGACACACAGAAATGCCAAATGTAATCCCTTGAAACTGGCAAATTTTATTAGGGGTAAGTTGGAAATTTGAAAGCATCAGATATATTAGAATAAATTAGTATTACATGAATGCAGGTAGCTGCAATGTTAGTCTAGATGCTTGCCCATGCTACTAACCAGTCTGGAACTGGTACCCATCTCTAACTCAGTACTTTGAAATGAGAAAATGTCTGTAGTTTGCAAAATATTGTACAAGGTCCATTGCTGTTCATTTAACTTATCAAAAACTCTATGTGCATCTTTGTCTTTGACTGCCAGGGTATCCATGAGTCTGCTGTTCCGAGCTCAGAGTATCATCATTTGGAGCATCTAGTGGAAATCGCTGTGTCTCCATATGTCTCCAATGTCCTGCACAATAGACACAGGCACCCATTAGGTCAGTCTACTGATAACTGCCACTGCTTTCAATTAGGGTTAAGCCTATGCCTACAGCTACAGTTGAGATTTGGCACAAACCTAAAGGTGTCATAATGTTGACTATGATGACTATGACTATTTTAAGAATGTGGTGTTGCTGCCTTTAAGAGCTAACTGGTATGTTTACAAAATATTGGATGAGTGCCTGTTGCCAAAGGTAGCTAGTCAGCTTGTTTTTCAGAGGTCAGAGGCTCTTTAGCCATATGCTGTTTAAATTCTCTCACCAGAGGTTGGCTGTGTAATCTGCTGCTGCTGCTGCTGCATTGTATTTTCATTCCAGCAATGACCAGTTTTCAAAACATAATCTGCTTCTGTTAGAATACACTCTGAAAATGTCAAACTACAACACACACACGGCCCATACCACTGAACAGTGATTAGTGGCTAATCCAGCTGGGTTTAATTTCAGGATGGATCAGATCACAAATCTTCCTGTGGTACAATCACATCAGTGGGTATAGTTGTCTTTCCTAGAGGATCCTGACAGGAACACAGTAATTACAATAAAGTGACAAAAAGTAAATAAAGGATTTTATGGGTCTAATCATTCACAAAGTTACTAAAAACATTCATTAAAGTAAACATTTTCTGCTTTTCCTTATTTTCTCTTATATATATATATATATATATATATATATATATATATATATATATATATATATATAGTTGCAAACATGGGAAAAAATGGACATAAATTAAGACCTACCAAAGTAGAAGTGATCTCACCTTACATCTGAACAGCTATCTATCCAATAAAGGCTCTCATAGTGCCTTTTTGCTTCCATCCTGTGAATGACTACCATCTTGTCTCTTGAGGACAGTTTGACTAGACTTGACTAAGAGCCACTGGAGTCCGACTCAGAAGCTCCGTCCATGTTTTATACTGTTATACTGCATTTTATCATTTCTGTCATTTCATGGGCATGTATGTGTCAGTTAACAGAGACTTTGTCCCAATCCACAATTCAGGGGTGCGTCTTTCAAATGAAATTTCTTTACACTAACCGCTCCGCTACTGTGCAGTTTTCCTTTGCAAAAAAAAGGCGCAGTTCTTTCATTCAGGCTCCACACACAAACGGCATACCTTTGGCCAACCTCAGGATATTGAGTTTTAAACTGATCATAATATTAAGAATGCTGAAGCTTTATTTGATTATAGTTCTATTTATAGTAAGCTGCGGGGGTTCTCCTGCAGGTGGCTGTTCTCTTGGTCCAGTACCTTCTGTAATCAGTTCACAGGGCATTTCAGACAAGCATACCATTTGCAATTATTGGAAAACTTATGACTAGATTTACTAAGGAGATCAGATTAGTGTGAGGCTGCAACTGCAAAGAATGTGTTGATGGGAGTAGAACGTTTGAGTGGCTGATCTAGTAAAATATTTCTGAATGCAAACGTAGACTGTTCATTTCAAAAATGACTAATGCACGCTACCAAGTGTAGCATATATTAGCAGGTCAAAAATGAAGGGACCTAATGAGGATCAAGTACTCTACTAATAAAAACAACACTACATAATCACGTTTTATTTTAGAACTAGAAATAGACTCATTTATGTAGTGCTTATGTAGTCTTGCTGACTGCTCAAAATGCTTTGGTGAGGGTTTTGTTCTGGAAACAGTATGCCATTTAAAATAAATGAGAGGCAACTGAAGGAGAAGCAGTATTTTCTGATATGAAGGCAGTCTTCTGTGGTTAAATCTGACAGCTCAGGTGGATTTATATAGAGAAGGACAACTTTATTACAAAAATGTCTGGCATGTAAACTAGAATCTATGTCTAACAGTTGACGTGTAAGATGTGCAGAAGAACACAGAACATTATTTAGCATTAGATTCTGGGCCACCCATGTGTTACTGTGTTTCTATTTTTCTGCACATAGTTTGGGGCTGCAAACTGAGTCAGCTGCGTGCACGTAATTAGATGCATTAAAGGCTGTTTTGACAGATGTTTTAATACGTAACATGTAACATAGCCAATACTAGAGAATTGGTTAAGTTGAATAAAAGCTTAGATGGAAAACATTATGTTTTGTAACTTGGACTTTTTGTGAGAAAAAGAGGGTCCGATCTAAACTAAATGTGCAGTCCTGCAAATCCAAAAAAGTAATAATAATAATAATAATGACACTTTTTGAAAGACATACACCATGAAACAAAGCTTACTTGTCTCTTGAAATCAGTTTTCTGGTTCCCTATTTCTCTTCCATCAGAGTCCTGTCATCCACGTTCATCTGCAGCACTGCTGGGCGACCAGCCCCAGCCCGAAATTACCATCACTCAACACCACAGCTCCTTGGACTCTTCGTCTCTTTCTCCACTAGTGGAGCAGGAGGGGGAGGCATACTTGGAAAAGGTTGGTGGTGTGCGGCGTCACACGGTGGCTAATGCACACTCTGATGTCCACCTGCTATCTATTTCAAACAAGATGCATGCTGGGATGGAGAAGGACAGCAGAGGGAAAGAGGAACAAGGAGTCATTGGGTTTTTGGTGTCGGCCAAGCCTAGGCATTTCTCCAACCAAGTGGGCATGGCAGATTCTCCAAATGGCTCAGAAGACAATGGATTTGTGAGACAATGGACATGTGAGACAAGACAAGATGAAGAACTCCATGATGACAAAAGAAATTAACTGCAAAGTAAAAGCAGGACATTATAAAGATTAGAGAACAAGATTTGAAAAGCACAAAACAATGTAGGAAGCAAGAAGGAAAGTTTGTACCAAGCTTGTCCATCCACCATCACCACACCCTACATCACCTGCAGGTCCCTGTAGGAGGGAAAGGTCTGCAGTGAATGTGTCAACAACAGCCAGGAGCCATTTTTAAGTGCCTCAGTGCTTAGTAGGTTCTTTGTCTTCATCTGTCTGCTAATGTCACACAAATAGGTTCTCTTTTAAGACTGTTATTAAACAATAAAGTTGATTAATGAAACTAATTAATGTGCTGTACAGTATAATACAAATCCAAAGGCTAGACACACCCTAGGCATTCAAGACATTTCTAAGCTTTAAATTAAATTTTTTTTAAATGGATTTTTAAATAATTCTTCATTTAATCATAGAATTAATTAAATAATTATTTTCTTATATTTTATAGGAGATTCAAGCCATTGATGTGGATGGATGTGTGTCTTTGTCCATTTTTCTTTGTGTGTGTGTGTGTGTGTGTGGCTGGGCCTGGGTCAGGGGCTTGCTGAACCTTGGCCCTGTTTTGGGACATGGGTGTGGAGAGTGGGGAGTTGCCCCTCCCTACCGCTCTCCACTGGTCATTGCTGGCTCCCCCAGGATGGGGCTGAGGACGGTCTGGGTCTCCTGGGCCTTTATCTGTCTGCCTCTGGGGGGCATTGTTGCAGCTTCTCACCCTTGTTATCAAGTATGTTTCATGACAAACACACACACAAGTTTGAATTTATTTTGGATTAGCTCTAATTCACATGGAGTCAAAAATATACATACAGGTTCAAATATATACATATATTCACTTAAATATTTTAAGAAGTGGTGCTAGTTCCACACTGTCCTTTAATTTGACAAGACCAAGGACTTTTAGCTTCTTGTTAATAATCAGGATCACCTGGTAATTTCTCTTTGCCAGTGTAAAGAGGAGTTGTTTGCCAGCTATCATTTGATTGACCAATACTTAGGACAATGTGAAAGTCAAAGGAACTCAGTGAAGGTCTAAGGGGAATTGTAGATTTATGAAAGTTGAAAAGGTCTCTCGGAGCCATTTCTGAACAACTGCAGTTTCCAAAATCATTTCAAACAATTAAATATAAGTTCATGTTATTTGGATGTGTCTCCACTTTGCCACTGTCTGGTAGACAAACCAAATTGTCACCCTCAGAAAAGTTTTATGGTCAGTCAAGACAAAGATTAGGCTATTTGGCCACAATGATAAAAAGTACACTCCTGATCAAAATCTTAAGACCAGTTAAAAAATTGCAAGAATTTGCATTTTGCACTATTGGATCTTAAGAAGGTTCTAAGTAGAGCTTCACAATGCTAAAAGAAGAAATCGGCGCAAGAGACAAAAATTTTTGAGCAGGGAATCTTTTGAATACTGCATTTACACTCAAACATGATTTTTTCAGCTGATCAAAAGTTTAAGACCATAGCCTTTAAAAGCCAAAAGCTGTGCAAAAATCTGGACTCCATGTCATTTTCTGTCGAGTCTCTACACTGTCAAGACCTCCTGATGGCAAAAGCAAAAAGGCTCACTGACTTTGAACGTGGTAGGATTGTTGAGCTGCATAAGCAAGGCCTCTCACAATGTGCCATCGCTGCTGAGGTTGGACGCAGTAAGACAGTCATTTTGCATTTTTTAAATGATCCTGAGGGGTATGGAACAAAAAGGACAATGCTGCAGTTCACAATGCGTGCCTGACAAAGGACTTCTTCCAGGAGAATAACATCACTCTTTTGGACCATCCTGCATTTTCCCCTGATCTAAATCCGATTAAGAACATTTGGGGATGGATGGCAAGGGAAGTTTACAAAAATGGACATCAGTTCTAGACAGTGGATGCCCTTTGTGAAGCCATGTTCAACACTTGGAGCAACGTTCCCACTAGCCTCCTGGAAACGCTGGCATCAAGCATGCCTAAACGATTGTTTGAAGTGATCAACAAGAATGGTGGAGCTACTCATTACTCAGTCCTTTTTTTGACACTTTGATTTCTGTTTTGGGGGGGGTTCAGGTTTTTTTTTAGTTATGATCTTAAACTTTTGATCAGCTGAAAAAAATCATGTTTGAGTATAAATGCAGTTTTCAATAAATTCCCTGTTCAAAAGCTTTTGTCTCTTGCGCCAATTTCTTCTTTTAGCATTGTGAAGCTCTCCTTAGAACCTTCTTAAGATCCAATAGTGCAAAATGCAAATTCTTGCAATTTTTTAACTGGTCTTAAGATTTTGATCCAGGAGTGTATGTTTAGAGGAGTAGATGAGACTTTCAGCCCAAAGAGCACTGTACCAGCAGTCAAGCATGGAGGTGGTAGTAGCATAATGTCCCAAAACCCCAACGTCAACCCCACTGAAAATTTGTGGATTACAGTTAAAAGCCAGATCTGTGCCAGGAAACCAACCAATTTAAATGAACTCTACCAATTCTGCTGAAAGTAGTAGTCAAATATCCAGAATTATGCCACAAGCTTGTTGATGGCTACAATTTGCTAAGGGACATTTAACCAAATTTTATTTTTTATTTTTATTTATTTATTTTTTGGGGGGTGGGGTAATTTTGACTCTGTGTGGATTACAGAGAACTCAAAATAAATTCAAACATGTGCACCTCATTCTTGTTTTTTTTCCATTCCACCCTAGAAAAAGAACAGAAATCATTAAAAGCCCCAAATTACTATCACATTCATGCCCATGATGAGTCTGCGTAACAGCTGGATATAATCTCTCCAGCAGGTTCTGGGTCCATGCCAGGGGCTCCTCTCAGTTGGGAGACACCCAGGAAGCATCCTAACTAGATTCCTGAACCACCTCAACTAGCTCATGTTGGCATGCAGGAACAGCAGTCCTACTACTGTGTTTGTGTGTGTGTATGTATATATATATATATATATATATATATATATATATGAGAGAGAGAGAGAGAGAGAGAGAGAGAGAGAGAGAGAGAGAATATATATACACACACGTTTATTTTGATATTAATAGTTACAAAAAAAGCAATATCATATTCATCCTTGGACCTTATTATTCTTTAGATTATTCAAGTGTTAAAATGATAACTGTTTATAAGATGTGGCCAGGTGTTTCTTGTTTTCTGGCTTGTCAATGTGTGGTCAAAAGCACAAGTACAGCTAAATGACACAAAGTTCCAACTGAATTTGTGGCACAAAAATACAACATATGGTTACATTATTTAAGACCAAAGTGCATTCAGTGTTGACTGAGGGTAGACACGTTAATAAGGTTCCACTCACTAATGGCACCCCTATGTCACGCAAAAAGCACAAATAACCTGTGAGAAAAAGTAGAGGTTATGCTTTTAGAGAGAGTAATCAACTTTATCATGAAAACTGTGGAGACAAGAGCTGCTGGATTACATGAAGTTCAAGGTATGTGTTTACAATATTTCCACCGCATTTCATCTTTACTTTTGTACTGGGGCGAAGTCGTGGCTCACAGGCAGGTGAATGGGTGATCCAAACACATCAGCACCACACTGAAAATCATCAAAGTACCATCACTGAGCTTTCAGTGATCATTTCCCAGCAACTACAGACAGCTGGTCTCTGATGCGTCCAAGTCCATCCAGTATGGTGTCCAGAGACTCCCTACTCAGCTCCACAGTCACCGAGGAGACAGACTCACTGCCTGCTGATGAACACAGATCCACCATCTGAAAATACATACGGTATGAGATTACTAGAAGATCAGATTAAGTTTTCACTTTCAAAGCATCTACAGCCATCAGGTATTCAACGGATACACTCAGGTTGAAAAACTGAGAATCAGCCGCCTACACTCCACCTGTTGCATAACAAAACAAAGTACACTGGTGTTTGGAGGCGTCTGAATGCTGAGAATTTTATGAACATACCAACTTTGACCTTTGAGCCATTTGAGTATGAAACATTATGTGAAAAGTATCATTGTTATTTAATCAAAAAATCATCATTAAATTAATCAGTGTTCTCAGTTATGCCAAAGGAAAACACTGGAATATTTATATTAGCCCTGGAAGACACTTTATTTTTATCCTTATTTAATGCCTCATATATTCTACAAATGTTAACATAACATATGGTAATTTGAATACGAGTGACCAATATATTAAAGTGTGAGTATCTATCTAAGCTGAATATTATGTATGATGTACATTGTTATCATCGAAGGTTTCCAAAATGTTTTCTCTACCCCCACTCCAGCCACATGAGGTCTAGCATTGTCCTGCGTTAGGAGGAACCCAGGGCCAACTGCACCAGAATATGATCTCACAAGGGGTCTGAGGATCTCATCTTGGTACCTAATGGCAGTCATGCTACCTCTGGTGAGCACATGGAGGGCCATGCGGCCCTCCAAAGAAATGCCACCCCACACCATTACTGACCCACTGCCAAACCAGTCATGCTGAGGGATGTTGCAGGCAGCAGATCGCTCTCCACGGCTCTCCAGACTCTGTCACATGTGCTCAGTGTGAACCTGCTTTCATCTGTGAAGAGCACAGGGCGCCAGTGGTGAATTTGCCAATCCTGGTGTTCTCTGGCAAATGCCAAGCATCCTGCACGGTGTTGGGCTGTGAGCACAACCCCCATCTGTGGATGTCGGGCCCTCATCCCATCCTCATGGAGTCGGTTTCTAACCGTTTGTGCAGACACATGCACATTTGTGGCCTGCTGGAGGTCATTTTGCAGGGCTCTGGCAGTGCTCCTCCTGTTCCTCCTTGCACAAAGGCGGAGGTAGTGGTCCTGCTGCTGGGTTGTTGCCCTCCTACAGCCTCCTCCACGTCTCCTGGTGTACTGGCCTGTCTCCTGGTAGCACCTTCAGCCTCTGGACACTACGCTGACAGACACAACAACCTTCTTGCCACAGCTCGCATTGATGTGCCATCCTGGATGAGCTGCACTACCTGAGCCACTTGTGTGGGTTGTAGAGTCCGTCTCATGCTACCACGAGTGTGAAAGCACCACCAACATTCAAAAGTGACCAAAACATCATCCAGAAAGCATAGGTACTGAGAAGTGGTCTGTGGTCCCCACCTGCAGAGCCACTCCTTTATTGAGTGTGTCTTGCTAATTGCCAATAATTTCCACCTGTTGTCTATTCCATTTGCACAACAGCATGTGAAATTGATTGTCAATCAGTGTTGCTTCCTAAGTGAACAGTTTGATTTCACAGAAGTTTGATTTACTTGGAGTTATATTGTGTTGTTTAAGTGTTCCCTTTATTTTTTTGAGCAGTTTATAAGGTCTTTGAGATAAGATGGGGCCTGATTATTCAAGACCTTGTATGTTAGGAGAAGGATTTTAAATTCTACTCTAGCTTTAACAGGGAGCCAATGAAGAGAAGCCAATATGGGAGAAATATGCTCTCTCTTTCAAGTCCCTGTCAGTACTCTTGCTGCAGCATTTTGAATCAGCTGAAGGCTTTTCAGGGACCTTTTAGGACAGCCTGATAATAATGAATTACAATAGTCCAGCCTAGAAGTAATAAATGCATGGATTAACTTTTCTGCATCAGTCTGAGAAAGGATGTTTCTAATTTTAGAAATATTGCGCAAATGTAAAAAAGCGGTCCTGCATATTTGTTTAACATGCGCATTGAAGGACATATCCTGGTCAAAAATGATTCCAAGATTTCTCACAGTGTTACTGGAGGCCAAAGTAATGCCATCCAGAGTAGAGTATCTGGTTTGACACCATGCTTCTAAGATTTGTGGGGCCGAGTACAAGAACTTCAGTTTTATCTGAATTTAGAAGCAGGAAATTAAAGGTCATCCAGGCCTTTATGTCTTTAAGACATTCCTGCAGTTTAACTAATTGATGTGTATCATCTGGCTTCATGGATAGATAAAGCTGAGTATCATCTGCATAACAATGAAAATTGATGCAATGCTTGCTAATAATACTGCCTAAGGGGGAAGCATGTACAATGTAAATAAAACTGGACCTAGCACAGAACCCTGTGGAACTCCATAATTAACCTTAGTGTGTGAAGACAACTCCCTATTTACATGAATAAATTGGAGTCTATTAGATAAATATGATTCCAATAACAACAGGTGGCTGGAGAGGAAGCTGGACAGACCCGGTGCACCTAAACGTGTCATGAGGGTGCGCTGGAAATGCCTGGCGGAAGCCCCAGTCCACAAGATCTTCAACTCCCACCTCCAGCAGAACTTCAACAGCATTCTGAGGGAGGCTGAGGACATTGAGTCCGAATGGATCATGTTCTGCACCTCCATTGTTGAGACTGCTGCTCAGAGCTGTGGCTGCAAGGTGGTTGGTGCCTGTCATGGTGGTAATCCCTGAACCAGATGGTGGTCGCCGGATCAGAAGGGAGCCATCAAGCTGAAGAAGGAGTCTTATTGGGCTTGGTTAGCCTGTGGGACTCCGGAGGCCGCTGATGGGTACTGACAGGCCAAGCGGAACGCAGCTCGAGCAGCGGATGAAAGAAAAACTCTGGCGTGGGAGGAGTTTGGTGAGGCCATTGAAAAAGACTTTTAGACGGTATCAAAGCAATTCTGGCAAACTGTCAGGCGGCTCAGGAGGGGAAAGCGGTGCTCTACTCACACAGTTTATAGTGCGGGTGGAGTGCTGCTGACTTCAACTGAGGGTATCGTCAGGCGGTGGAGGGAATACTTCGAGGACCTCCTTAATCCCACTGACGCCTTCTGTAGTGGAAGCAGAGTGTGGGGATGAGGGGGATGACTCGCCCATCACTGGGGGTGAGGTCACTGAGGTGGTTAAACAACTGCTTGGTGGCAGGGCCCCTGGGGTCGACGAGATTCGCCCTGAGTTCTTGAAGGCTCTGGATGCTGTAGGGCTGTCTTGACCTGGGGTGGTGTCACTGGATTGGCAGACCAGGGTGGTGGTCCCCATCTTCAAGAAAGGAGACCGGAGGGTGTGCTCCAACTTTCGGGGATCACACTCCTCAGCTTCCCCAGTAAGGGCTATGCCAGGGTGCTGGAAAGGAGGGTTCTTCCGTTGGTCAAACCCAGATTCAAGAGGAACGATGCAGTTTTCGTCCTGGTCGTGGAAGTCTGGACCAGCTCCTTATCCTCTCGAGGGTGTTCGAGTGTGCATGACAGTATGGCCAACAAGTCTTACGTGTGCTTTGTGGACTTGAAGAAGGCATTCAACCACGCCCCTCTGGGTATCCTGTGGGAGGTCCTGCGGGAGTATGGGGTGTCTGGACCATTGTTACAGGCCATTCAGTCCCTGTAAAACCGCAGTGAGAGCATGGTCCGTATAGTGGACAATAAGTCGGACTTGTTTCCTGTTGGTGTTGGACTCCGCCAGGGCTGCCCTTTGTCACTGATTCTGTCCATAATTTTTATGGACAGAATTTCTAGGGATAGCCATGTGGCGGAAGGCTTCTGCCTTGGTGGCCTCAGAATCTCGTCTCTGCTTTTTGCAGATGTTGTGGTCCTGCTAGCTTCATCAGGTGGTGACCTCCAGCTCGCAATGGAATGATTCCAAGTGTGAAGCAGCTGGTATGAGAATCAGCACCTCTAAGTCTGAGGCCACGGTTCTCAGCCGGAAAAGGGTGGAGTGCCCTCTCCAGCTCAGGGCTGAGTTCCTGCCCCAGGTGGAGGAGTTCAAGTATCTTGGGGTCTTGTTCACGAGTGATGGGAGAGCGGAATGGGAAGATCGACAGACGGATCTGGGCCATGTCTGCAGTGATGCAGACACTGCACCAGTCTGTCGTGGTGAAGAGGGAGCTGAGCGTAAAAGCGAAGCTGTCGATTTTGGGTAGTGACCGAAAGAATAAGATCACAAATACAAGCGGCAGAAATGAGCTTCCTCATGATAGGGTGAGGAATTCAACCATTCGGGAGGTGCTCGGAGTAGAGCCGCTGCTCCTCCACATTGAGAGGACCCAGTTGAGGTGGCTCAGGCATCTGATTAGGATGCCTCCTGGGCGCCTCTTGGGTGAGGTGTTCCAGGCATGTCCTACCAGGAGGAGAGATTATATCTCTTGGCTGGTCTGGGAACACCTTGGGGTCCCTCCGGATGTGCTGATGGAGGTGGCTGGGGAGAGGGAAGTCTGGCCTTCTCTGTTTGGGCTGCTGCCCCCATGACCCGGCCCCAAATAAGCGGAAGAACATGGATGGATGGATAGGATGGATGGATGTTCTTTTCCAATATGCCTCATGTATCAGTCTATACAAAGTCTGATTCCAATGAATTTTTGAACTATTTTGTAAATAAGTTTTCTATCATCCTCTCAATATCATACTTGAAATTTGCTTTGACCTCTTTCACTCCCATTACTGTCCAGGACATCTGCTTGGTCATATAAAACCAGCTTCAAGCTGCCTTGATGTCCTTCCTATTGCTGTCCATACTGCTGTTTCATTGGTGTGTTTGACTCTTTTGGCCCCTATATCATAAAAATGATTACTGGTGTCAAAGGTTACACTTGAGATAATTATTCATGCTTTTATCTCTTCTCATTTGGATTATTGGTCTTTTTTACTTTTGACTGGCACCAACAGAAGATTGGATATCACTCCAGTTTAGGCTCCTTATCATTGGTTGCCAGTAAATTTTAGATTTTATTTTAAAATTTTTATATCAATCTTTAGGGCCTTACATGGTCAAATTCCACATTATATCTCTGACTTGCTGAAACCTCCTTCTTCTTCCCAAGCTCTTAGGTCATGAGGTAAAAGGTTAGTTTAAAACCTGGAATTTTTTTCCACTGTCTTTTATATGGGCCTGATGCATAAGAGATAGATAACTGGGTGGTATTTGGGCTGATGCAGGCTGATGCATAAATGGTAGATGGCACTCAGGCCAACTGTAAATGCCTGCATGATGCAGGAGAGAGTGACCTGCTAAGTGTAGTAAACAAGAAAATGGGAAAATACCAGATTTTCAGAACACCTGCAAGGCTAGACCAAAGAGTGGAAATTTACTGAATGGGTGGCCTTGATGGACTCTCTCAATAAATGAGTGCCACAGAGGGTGTGTGTGTGTGTGTGTGTGTGTTTTTGCGTGCGTGCGTGTGTGTGTCCATCTTTGATTGTGTTTGAGTGAGTTTGTTTTATGACTTAATAACCCTGGGGCACTTTTTGTCTATTTTTCTGCAATTTGAAGTTGCTTCTGCAGTGTTCTTTTTGCATATTATTTCATTAAAATAGTAACAGTTGGAAACTTTAGCTTAGAGATTAAATTCAGTCTTCAGTTTTTGACACATCATGAACCTCTAAAATTTCTGTGGACTACTAGTAAATTAAAAAAAAAAATTATAGTCAGGTCAAGAAGAGATCACATTACTCCTGCACTAACTCTCTAAGTATTCATCCAGAGCTGACATCACAGCTCCAGGGTGCCGGCGTTTTAAACGCTCAGCATTGCAGTGATGCTGCCGTGGAAGGAAAACTCTGCTTTGCACAGTCTGGATGCTCCCACACCTTTTACAGTCTGTCTCCATTTTCTTTCATTTTCTCCACCCTCCTCTCTGTTCCACCATTGTTGTGTTGTTCACGTTACTTTTTTCTTTATTGGTATTGTTGTTATTGGCAGACAATGGAGGCAATACTGCCCCCAGACACTACTTCCTGTAGTGTATTGCAGTTAAATTGCAGTTATATTACAAATCCCACTACGCACTGCAACAGCTGCCACACAGGTCGAGACCTGTGCACTTTTTACAGCGATATTTAAGCTAACCTGACCTCCAAAAATGGCCAAACAAAAAGTGGGCTTTGAAAACAGAAGTCAAAGGACCTGTTCTCTGACATCAGAGGTAAACCCCAAGGTAAAACCCTGGGACGGATGCGGGAGAAGATGCAGAAGGAGACCTGCACAGGTGAGCTGACAGTGCATCACTGCATCACAGACCGGGAAACACTGCTCAGCAAAGTCCTGAACACAGAATGTGTCATAAGCACCGTAACACAGACAGTGAACTTTATAAGAGGCAAAGGGTTAAATCACCAGCAGTTTCAGTTTTTTTGCTAATTTTCATCAGCTTGAAACATTCTCATTTTCCCTGATGTTATTTCTGAAGAAAAAAATTTTTTATTTAATGTGTTGAGGAAAAAGTTGCTGTATAATGGTCATTCAAATTCATATTGCAAAGATTCAATATTTCCAGTTTCAATAAAGGTTTGTCCTGTATGGTCCACGACTGTGTTTGCAATTTTGGCTCGTTCTGTGATTGAGTTTGACCCCCCTGCTTTAGCTTATATTTATACAAAAACATCCTCTAGCAGACATCACATGGTCTCATACTAACCTTGAGTTGAACCAGGCAGGATGGCACTGACATCCGACTGACTGAGTCTGAGCTGGTCACCAAGTCGACTCTCCAATCCAAGTCCTTCAGTTGAGGGAGAGAGACTGCATGCGTGCGCACACACACACACACACACACACACACACACAAAACATTATATTGACACAACGTGCCCAAAAAATTAAAGGAACACTTTGATTATGTTCTGGGTAATGTGTTCAGAGAGCTGAATTCAAAGACAACCCAAAAATTACAGTAAAAAACTAATGAGGCAGATTAGTCCATTTTGCCAACATTTCATTGCAGGAACTCAAAAATGGTATTCAGTAGTTTGTATGTCCCCCATGTACGTAGGCATGCCTGACAACATTGAGACATGCTCCTAATGAGATGTCAGATGGTGGGGGTGATGGTGGCTCCTCTCCAAAAAAAAAAAAAAAAAAAAGCCTCAAATCAGATTGGGAATGACAGCAACTCAGCCACAAAGTGGTAAGCCATGTAAAATGACAGAGTAGGGTCAGAAGATACTGAGGCGTAGTGCGCAGAGATCGCCAACTTTCTGTAGTGTCAATAACTACAGAAGTCCAAACTTCATGTGGTCTTCAGATTAGCTCAAGAACACAGTGTAGAGAGCTTCATGGAATAGGTTTCCACTCAAAGCTGCATCCAAGCCTTACATCACCAAGCACAGTGCAAAGCGTCGGATGCAGCGATGTAAAGCACGCCGCCACTGGACTCTAGAGTAGGGGAGACCAGTGGACGGCTGTGGAGACAGTCTGCCAGGAGAACGGCACTTGTCTGAGTACACTAGGGGATTATGATGTGGGATTTTTTTGGGGGCCTTTTCAGGCCCTTTCTCAGCCCCTTACTTCGAAGGAAAGGAACGCTTAATGCTTTGGCATACCAAGACATTTTGAACCATTTCATGCTCCCAACTTTGTGGGAACAGTTTGGGGAACGCCCCTTCCTGTTCCAACATGACTGCGCACAAACAGTGCACAAAGCATGTCCAGAAAGACAGAGTGAGTTTGGTGTGTAAGAACTTGAATGACATGCACAGAGTCCTGACCTCAACCCAATAAAACACCTTTGGGATGAATTAAAGCAGAGACTGTGAGCCAGATCTTCTCATACAACATTGGTAGCTGACCTCACAAATCCGCTTCTGAAAGAATGATCAAAAATTCCCATAAACACACTCCTAAACCTTGTGGAAAGCTTTCCCAGAAGAGTTGAAGCTGTTATAGCTGCAAAGGGTGGGCTGACATTATATTAAACCCTATGGACTAAGAATGGGATGGCACTCAAGTTCACATGTGTGAAGGCGAGCTAATGCTTTTGCATATTTAAGCCTGTATGTATACTTTTGCGCTTGTGTGGATAACAGAAAATCTATAATAAATTCAAACTTGTATACTACATTCCTGTTTTTGAAAGACTTTGAAGAACGCTGTACAATCATTTGACCTTGTAAAAAGAATGGTCCGAAGAAATCTAGATATTAGTTTTTAATCTGATTTCTCAGGCTTATGTGGCTTAGTGCTCGGTTCAGATAAATTATATTGCATGATTTTAACATTTATGTAGATGTTGAAAATAACAGCCTGAACATCACATTCAATTCATTATTAGACTCAATATGATATGATATATGATCACACTTGTTCCTGTAACCGCCATTAAAACTGGGAAACAGCTGGAGGAGATCTTCATCAACACCTGATCAACAAGCACCAACGTGAAGAAAAGAGAACTTTGTAGCTGTTCCATCACCTGTTTGTTTCACACAGAGGAAAGTCTGCAGGAAATCTACAGAAGTTAAAATGTGCAGGTGAACTGTTAATAAGACAAAAGTATTTATCTACAAAAGAGTATTAGGGCCACATTGAGAAAAAATTAAAATGTGCATTTTGAGAATAAGTCAAAACGTCGAGAAAAAAGTCGAAATACTATTTTGAGATTAAAGTCATCATTTGAAGTCAAACAACTGCCACGGCTGCTATACCCTCTACAAAATGCCTTGGGCTGATGAAACAACATGATCAGCTGTCTTGTTGTGTCTTGTGATTCTACATATCCCCTCTGTACTGCACGAAGGTGCAACCATCGATAGCCTGTGTTTTTCATTCTGAGCAGATGCAGCTTTCTGCGCCATCTCTTTAACGTCCTCATACTTATACTTACTCATCTACAGAGGAGAGTTTGGAGAAGTTATAGCAGGCGTGGTGTGGCAGTTGTTTGACTTGAACAACTTTAATCTCCACATTTTGACTTTATTCTCAAAATGTGTCCCTAATACTCCTTCGTAATTGTCCGATTACTCGATTAGTCAATGGAGTAATTGATAGAATACTTGATTACTAAACTAACTGATAGTTGCAGCCCTAGTTAATAGTGCTGCAGATTCACTGCACATGACGCTGAATACTGTGGTTTCTCTGAAAAAGACAGCAACAGTTACAAAATGTTTAACTCCCTGGTGCAATTCACAAACACTTTCCTTAAAACATTCCCCTAATTCAGAAGACCTTTGTCTGGCCTGGAGAAAAAGTCTGTTACTTTATTAAAAAGCCTTCTGTAAAACTAAAACATCTTACTACTCACGGGTTTCCATTCAGCAGCCAGACTGACAAAGAGTCAGAGCTCTGTTGAACACTCGCAATCCTTAAGTAATCCTTAAGTAAGGTAGTAATGACTTCATGATTTTTTTTGTCTTTACAAACATTTTAAATATTAATTAAATAAATGCATTGAATAAATGTTAACATACCATTAAGTACAGCAATTTTAGTAACTGCTGATATTTATTTAGACTGTTTCTCTTCTCTTTAAGTTAACTCCTACTGAGCAAACGTCACTTCAGAACTCGAATTTCAGAGCTAGCGTGTTCCAGTTGTAAAGTCGGAAAAGCGTGAAAAGTCAGGATTTGTTATGGTTCTTAGCAAGGTAGCGTCATTCAGGTATCACTAGTAATGCAGCAGAGCCTTGTCAGTGCTCTGCATATGGCTTTTTTAGCAAGTCACAAATACACAACAGTGGCAGTACAGATTTACTACTATTTAAGTTCATGGTGGGGCTGCGCCGACAAAATGAGGTTACTGTATTTGGCCCTAAAAATCTGAGACAAATAGTGCCTAATCAAATACTTGCTCTGGATTGCATTACTTTGGTCTCCAGTAACACTGTGAGAATTCTTGGGCTAATATTTCATCAGGATCAGTCTTTGAACCGGCATATTCAACAAATATGTAAGACTGCCTTCTTTGCCTAGTATAACTAAAATGAAAAACAAAGACCAAATAAAATATATTTTAAAAAATTAATTCAATTCAGTTCAATTTTATTTATATAGCGCCAAATCACAACAAACAGTCGCCTCAAGGTGCTCTGTATTGTGGGTAAAGACCCTACAATAATACAGAGAAAACCCAACAGTCATAACGACCCCCTATGAGCAAGCACTTGGCAACAGTGGGAAGGAAAAACTCCCTTTTAACAGGAAGAAACCTCTGGCAGAACCAGGCAATGACAAGACTAATAACAAGATCCTCACAACAGACTGATCCAATATCTGGACCAAGTAACATAATCAGGTCAAGGGTGTAACCACCGCTATGTGTTGGACCAGTCTCATGTTGAATAAAATTAAGAAAGTCAGTAGCAACAACGCAAGAACTGTCATCAACATGACAATTAAAATCACCCAGCAGCAGGATTCTTTCCAACTTAATGAAGAAACTCTCAGATGATTCCAGTGGTCTATAGATTCAAATGGAGTAGAAAGGATCAATCTGACCAATCTTCATCTGTACCTTGGAGTTAAAAAAAAGTGGTATTCACCAACTCACAAGAGAAGGTATTTTTAAAAATGACAAAAGTCGACCTCCACATTCTGAAGGCCTTAATGCCACATTTGTTGTGAATTGGCACTATATAACAGGGTTCTCACCAGAGAAATTTCACAGGCCAGTGGTATCGGACCGCTAGCTAGAACCTTGTGTAAACGACATTGAATATAACTTAAACAGCTTAACATCAGCGCCCCACCCCCCTCCCTACAGGTTATACTTCAACTATAACACCATGCTTGGCTTAAAGTTTGCTATTATGGGTGAGGTAGAAAAATATGTGTGATACAAGTGTCATCTTTGATATCATGGTGTAGTTTATACAGGGATAAACATATATGACATGTACACACACACACATGTAAACACACATGTGCATAGCTATAAATAATGAGTACGGAATCTACTTACTCTGATTACTGAGGGCTTCCGTCTTCCATGTTGCACTGCAAAACAGCAGAGACATTAAGTACATTAATGAAATAGCCTACAGTTACATCACCCTGCTTAAGCAAATAGTAAGGTGTTAAGAAAACTAAGAAAGAGAACATCATAATGTCGCTATCTCACCCTGTCAAAACACATTTACCATCCTCTACCACGCCCCCTAGGCCACATTACCTTGTTTTAGTGATTACATTTTTTTTTTCCAGTTTACTTTTAATTTTTTTGGTAATCAATATTTTTATTGATTCCTGTAGGCCCACCAAAAGGGTCTCCTGGGGGCTTTTTCACGAGTGAGGGGAGCAGGAGATTGACAGATGCAGCATCACTGTGGCTGCAGTGACCTGCACCGGTGTGTCACGGTGTGGAGAGAGCTGAGCATAAAAGTGAAGCTGTGGATTTACTGGTTGATCTACGTCCCTACCCTGACCTATGGTCAAATGCTTTGGGTAGTGACCAAAAGAACGCGGTTACAGATGGAAACGAGCTTCCTCCAAAGGGTGGCTGGCCTCTCCCCTAGGGATAGGATAGTGCAGCCACTATTCCTCCACCTTGAAAGGAACCAGGTGGGGATGGTTCAGGCATCTGAGGATGCTCTTGGGTGACGGGGTAGAACTAGGACACCATGGCGAGATTACATCTCTTGGCTGGCCTGGGAATGTCTCTGTGTTCTCCCAGATAAGCTGGAGGAGGTGACTGGGGAGAAGGAGGTCTAGGTTTCTCTGCTTAAGCTGCTGCTCCCACGACCTGGCCCCAGATAAGCAGGGATGGCTGGCTGGCTGGCGTTTTCTTTGAAGGGAATAACAAAAATACTTTGTTCATTTAAAAGGAATGAAAGGAATGGTCAAGGTGTTTCTAGACTGACCTGTTCTCCAGCAGAATTTTGGTGATCAGGTTCTTCAGACTGGAGTGGAAGGACTCAGGGAATACAGCGAGGATCTGCTCTGGAGAGCTGAGGTTGTAGAAGAGGATATGATGGGAGAGGACGCAGAGGGACTGAACCAGCTAAAGGACAGAAAAATAGATTCACATTTTTTTATAGCCATCTGGAACCGATGTCAGCAATAAGTGAATATTTTAAAGCTCACTTAAACTTTTAAGTAATTTTCAAAGCAAGAATGTCAAAATTGTTATGGTTCCATGTCTTCAAAAATGGGAATAAAGAATCATGAGCCTTGGGAATCGAGAGATAAAATTATTACTGAGCAGAAAGCAATATTAGTTTCTTTTTCAAAACTATTGGTCATATGAAAGTAGACAGCGAAGGATGCCACCATGTACTCTCAAAATCACTGTGTTCTATGTATTAAAGAAACAATAATAAAACAGTTGAGTGGATGTGTACTGCATGTAGTATAGCAGTTTAAAGTAGTGAACTGGTAGAAGTGTTATCAGCATGGGTCTGCACACACAAGGACACACTTAAGCAGGCTTGTATGTTACCTGTGCAGCTTGGGCTGCAGGGATGCCGAGTGTTGCTGCGGTGCTCTCAGTCAGCCGGTGACTCAGACCTTTTTGACTCTGCACACAAACCTCTCTCACTGCATCTTTTGAAGGAGCCTCCGGAGACAAAAATCAACTCACAGTGAACACTTACAAACAGCGTGAGTACGCGAAGAGTTTCTCAAACCTGAACATGAAGAAGGTACATAAGGTCATAAGATGCCCTGAAAACTTAATCACCTAGTTTAATGTGGTAAATGGACTGGTTCTTATATATCTACTTTGAGCACTCAAAGCGCTCTACAAAACACGCCTTATTCACCCATTCACACACATTCATACAGGAACTTCTTTCTACACTTGTGTGCTCTATATCTATCATTCACACGCATGCATACTCCGACGGCTGCATCGGAGAACAACTTGGGGTTCAGTATCTTGCCCAGGGATCCTCTGGCATGGAGACTGGAGAAGCCAGGGATCGAACCGCCAACCTTTACTGTCATTGCAGTTTTTTATGTTAATTCCACTTCAGACTACCTTTTTTTAAAATCTAGATCAGTCTTTAGATAAAATTAGTGTTTAGATAAAAATCCTCTAAAACTACGTCTGTGTACTGTGTAAGAAACACAAAGGAGCTGGCAGACTAATTACAGAGTTTTACATGTGGACAGCGTTCAGATAGTCTGAAAGCTGTTTTACAAAATATTCAACAGAAATACCTTCAGAAGAAGCTGTAAGTTAGCGAAATCTTCGCTGGATATAGTAGCAGCCATGTTGGCATGTGACTATAAGGAGTCACGTGACAGAGGAATGCAGTATGGGAAATGAAGTACAAATATCTTTTTATAAAACGAGTCCTGTCCGGCAGCCAAAGCAAGCAAAATTATGGTCTGCATGTTCTGTTTTGCCAAACACATTTGCTTTGCCAAGAAGAGCTCTATATTGCCTCCTCTTGTTAGTGTTTTCTTTCTTTCTTTAATAAATTAATTAATGACACAGGTTTGATATAGCGCCACTATGAAGAAGGTCAGTGAAAGGAAAGACGACGAAGAAGAAGAAGAGCGGAAAAGGGAACAAAGTAATGGGTTGCCAACTGCTGCATCTGTAACAAAGCATATTAAATATGCAAGTGATAAAGCACTTGGAATATAATGTTTTTTTTGTTTGCGCTTTTCCTGTTAGTGGAAGAAAACAGGCCTCTGGGAAACACTGAATGCATTTAAGTGTAACTCTTCTGGCTCATTATCTATCTATCTATCTATCTATCTATCTATCTATCTATCTATCTATCACTGCAATTAGCTAGTGGGCATGGCCATTAATTTGCTAATGATTACACCCCCTCCTTTGCATTTGCTGGTCTGACATTATTTCTGGCTAGAATAATAGAATAATATAGCTTCATCAACTGCACAAAAGAATATAACAATTAAATGTGGATTATTAAACATTAGGTCTCTCTCTTCCAAGTCCCTGTTGGTAAATGATTAAATAATTGATCAACATATTGATTTATTCTGCCTTACAGAAACCTGGTTACAGCAGGATGAATATGTTAGTTTAAATGAATCAACACCCTCGAGTCACACTAACTGTCAGAATGCTTGAAGCACAGGTTGAGGAGGAGGAGTAGCCGCAATCTTCAATTCCAGCTTAGTGATTAATCAAAGACCCAGACAGAGTTTTAATTCTTTTGAAAGCCTGACTCTTGGTCTTGTCCACCCTAATTGGGAAATTCAAAAACCTGTTTTATTTGTTATTATCTATCGTCCACCTGGTGGTCAGAGTTTCTGTCTGATTTCTCAGACTTTTTATCTGATTTAGTTCTCAGTTCAGATAAAATAATAATAGTGGGTGATTTTAACATCCATGTAGATGCTGAAAATGACAGCCTCGACACTGCATTAAATCTATTATTAGATTAAATTGGCTTCTCTCAAAATGTAAAGGAGCCCACCCACCACTTTAATCATACTCTGGATCTTGTCCTGACATATGGCATTGAAACTGAAGACCTAACAGTATTCCCTGAAAGCCCCCTCCTGTCTGATCATTTCTTAGTAATATTTACATTTACTTTAATGGATTACACAGCAGTGGGGAATAAGTTTTATTACAGTAGGAGTCTTTCTAAAAGTGCTGTAACTACGTTTAAGGATCTAATTCCTTCATTATTATGCTCTTCAGTGCCATGTGCCAACACAGTGCAGAGCAGCTACCTAAACTCTGCTCCCGGTGAGGTAGATTATCTCATCAATAGTTTTACATCCTCACTGCGTACGACTTTGGATACTGTGGCTCCTCTGAAAAGGAAAGCCTCAAATCAGAAGTGCCTGACTCCGTGGTATAATTCACAAACGCGCAGCTTAAAGCAGATAACCCGTAAGCTGGAGAGGGAATGGCGTCTCACTAAAGTAGAAGATGCTCATTTAGCCTGGAAAAAGAGTTTGTTGCTCTATAAAAAGAGCCCTCCGTAAAGCTAGGACATCTTACTATTCATCATTAATTGAAGAAAATAAGAACAACCCCAGGTTTCTTTTCAGCACTGTAGCCAGGCTGACAAAGAGTCAGAGCTCTGTAGAGCCGAGTATTCCTTTCACTTTAACTAGTAATGACTTCATGGATTTCTTTACAAATAAAATTTTAGACATTAGAGAAAAAATTATTCAAAACCATCTCCAAGATTTATCTTCATGTTCGGCTGCTTTCAGCACTGCTGGTATTTGTTTAGACTCTTTCGCTCCAGTTGATCTTTTGGAGTTAACTTCAATAGTTACTTCCTCCAAACCATCAACATGTTTATTAGATCCCATTCCTACTAGACTGTTCAAAGAAGTCTTTCCAATTATTGATGCTTCAATCTTAAATATGATCAATCTGTCTTTATTAGTTGGCTATGTACCACAGGCCTTCAAGGTGGCTGTAATTAAACCGCTACTTAAAAAGCCATCACTTGACCCAGCTGTCTTAGCTAATTATAGGCCAATCTCCAACCTTCCTTTTCTCTCCAAAATCCTTGAAAGAGTAGTTGTAAAACAGCTAACTGATCATCTGCAGAGGAACGGTTTATTTGAAGAGTTTCAGTCAGGTTTCAGAATTCATCACAGTACAGAAACAGCATTAGTGAAGGTTACAAATGATCTTCTTACAGCCTCTGACAGTGGACTCATCTCTGTGCTTGTCCTGTTGGACCTCAGTGCAGCTTTTGATACTGTTGACCATAACATTTTATTACAGAGATTAGAGCATGCCATAGGTATTAAAGGTACTGCACTGCAGTGGTTTGAATCATATTTATCTAATAGACTCCAATTTGTTCATGTAAATGGGGAGTCGTCTTCACACACTAAGGTTAATTATGGAGTTCCACAGGGTTCTGTGCTAGGTCCAATTTTATTTACATTGTACATGCTTCCCTTAGGCGGTATTATTAGAAAGCATTGCATCAGTTTTCATTGTTATGCAGATGATACTCAGCTTTATCTATCCATGAAGCCAGATGACACACATCAATTAGTTAAACTGCAGGAATGTCTTAAAGACATAAAGGCCTGGATGACCTCTAATTTCCTGCTTCTAAATTCAGATAAAACTGAAGTTCTTGTACTCGGCCCCACAAATCTTAGATGCATGGTGTCAAACCAGATACTTACTCTGGATGGCATTACCTTGGCCTCAAGTAACACTGTGAGAAATCTTGGAGTCATTTTTGACCAGGATATGTCCTTCAGTGCACATATTAAACAAATATGTAGGATGGCTTTTTTACATTTGCGCAATATTTATAAAATTAGAAACATTCTTTCTCAGACTGATGCTGAAAAACTAATTCATGCATTTATTACTTCTAGGCTGGACTACTGTAATTCATTATTATCGGGCTGTCCTAAAAGCTCCCTGAAAAGCCTTCAGCTGATCCAAAATGCTGCAGCTAGAGTACTGACAGGGACTAGAAAGAGAGAGCACATTTCTCCCATATTGGCTTCTCTTCATTGGCTCCCTGTTAAATCTAGAATAGAATTTAAAATCCTTCTCCTAACATACAAGGTCTTGAATAATCAGGCCCCATCTTATCTCAAAGACCTTATGGTACCGTATCACCCCAATAGAGCACTTCGTTCTCAGACTGATGGCTTACTTGTGGTTCCTAGGATACTTAAAAGTAGAATGGGAGGCAGCGCCTTCAGCTTTCAGGCCCCTCGTCTGTGGAACCAGCTCCCAGCTTGGATTCGGGAGACAGACACCCTCTCTATTTTCAAGATTAGGCTTAAAACTTTCCTTTTTGATCAAGCTTATAGTTAGGGCTGGATCAGATGACCCTGAACCACCCATTAGTTATGCTGCTATAGGCCTAGGCTGCTGAGGGGGGTCCCATAAGGCACTGTTTCTTCTAATTCACCTTTATTTACTTATTTATACTTCACTCTGTATTTAATCATTATAATTAATCTCTGCCTCTCTTTCACAGCATGTCTTTTGTCCTGTCTCTCTCCCCTCAGCCCCAACCGGTTCTGCTGGAGGTTTCTTCCTGTTAAAAGGGAGTTTTTCCTTCCCACCATCGCCAAGTGCTTGCTTAAAGGGGGTCATTTTGACTGCTGGGTTTTCTCTGTGTTATTGTAGGGTCTTTACCCACAATACAAAGCGCCTTGAGGCGTTTGTTGTGATTTGGTGCTATATAAATAAAATTTAATTGGATATGGATAGATAAAGCATGAGTATCATCTGCATAACAATGAAAATTGATGCAATGCTTTCTAATAATACTGCCTAAGGGAAGCATGTACAATGTAAATAAAATTGGACCTAGCACAGAACCCTGTGGAACTCCTTAATTAACCTTAGTGTGTGAAGACTCCCCCCATTTACATGAACAAATTGGAGTCTATTTGATAAATATGATTCAAACCACTGCAGTGCCGTACCTTTAATACCTATGGCATGCTCTAATCTCTGTAATAAAATGTTATGATCAACAGTATCAAAAGCTGCACTGAGGTCCAACAGGACAAGCACAGAGATGAGTCCACTGTCAGAGGCTGTAAGAAGATCGTTTGTAACCTTCACTAATGCTGTTTCTGTACTGTGATGAATTCTGAAACCTGACTGAAACTCTTCAAATAAACCGTTCCTCTGCAGATGATCAGTTAGCTGTTTTACAACTACTCTTTCAAGGATTTTGGAGAGAAAAGGAAGGTTGGAGATTGGCCTATAATTAGCTAAGACAGCTGGGTCAAGTGATGGCTTTTTAAGTAGTGGTTTAATTACAGCCACCTTGAAGGCCTGTGGTACATAGCCACCTAATAACTTCACATAACCTTTGCCAGAACTTCTGAACAGGCGTAGGAGACCATGTATCATGCATGTACAGGGTTCTAGCTAGCACCTGATTGCCCTGTGCTGTGTCATGGTCCTGGGTCTGCTACCCCTTGTTTATTAGTTTATGGTCTTTTGTAGTTTTGTTACCTTTATTTTTACTGTTTTGTTTTGTTTTGGTTGTTGTTTTTTTCATGTGTTCCTCTTATGTATTCTTGGTTCGTTCTCATTGCTTTACACCTTATTTCTCCCTGTGTTCAATCCCGAAGTGTTTCCTCGTTGTGTGGAGTTTCTTTTGTTTATTTTCACATCTGTCTCCCGGTGTTGTATCTAGTCTGCGTTCTCTTTATGTGGTGTCAAGTTTGCATTTGTATCAGTCTTCTCACTTCCTGTTTTATTTTGACATCCCTCGTCTCTTGTGCTTTGTGTTTTGTTTTACTTCCCTGAGTCCCTGTCATTCTGTTCACCTGTTTGCCCCAGCTGTTTCCACTCACCCCTCATTCCCTCTGTGTATTTATTCTCTCAGTTTCCCCCTTGTCAGATGTCAGAGTCTTGTTATCTTCATGGCAGTGTTTTTATTCCTGTGTTCACCCAGCTTCTTGTGTTCCCTAGTTTCCTCCCAGTTTAGTTTTTTTTTCTTTAGTCTTGTTATCTTCTTTTGGTTCTTGTGTTTAGCCACAATAAAGGCTCATTTTGGTTCCTCTTTAACCACCTACTCCTGCGTCCTACCTTTGGGTCCTCTCCACCTTCACACGCCACACGGCCTGCGCCCACGCTCTGTGACAGTGCTGTGCCGTGCTGAGGTACTGTTGTGCTGGGCTGAGAATTTCTGCTGTTAGAACAGATCACCATCATTGCAGTTAGCTAGTGCTGTGGCCATTAGTGTGTTCTATGAAGACTTTTGTATTGTGTAAGTTTTAGTCATTTTGGTTTTTAACATATTTGTGTCCAGATGTTTTATTCTGGGTTGATCAACAACATAGCTCAACAGCTCATACATTTTTGATAATTTAGGGGTTCAGAGATTTAGAAATTCTGTTACCCATATGGGCATTTCTAAGTTCAGTTGATTGAGATTTAATCTCTCGTATAAACAGCTTCAATTGCAATATTCAAGGTTATTGCTTATTCTATATTTTAATACAAGTCCATGGAATTAAATGAAGGTTCTATCTTGAACATGTTCTAGATTTTTATCCCTCTCATGCCATGATGAAAAATTCTGTATTTTCTTTTTCTGGCAGATATTTGAGTTATTCCAAATGGGGGTTCATTTACATGGAATAAGTGAGGACTTGGTTATTTTTAAACATTTCCACCAGACTCTATTGTCAGACACTGTAATGTAAAATGGAGGCACTTTTGATTATTTAGATGTAGCAAGACAACATCCTTTTGTTCTCTTGGCTTTGCTTTGTACATACCCTTATTGGATCTGCCCTTTCTTTGAGCTCATCTTCTATTACTTTATAATTCACCTGAAGTAGATGCCTCTTTTTTTCTGTTATACTATTTGCCTTCATGTACCATACTCCCTCTCACAGTCTCTTCCCACTTACCCTCCATTCTCATAAAACCCAGTGGTGCAGCTGTCATTTGTCTCTGTAAGAATAAATTTCCATACTAATGAAAACTGTTAATCCTACGAGTAAACAAAGTCCAAAAAGTGGTGTAGCAAGATAGAACAACTCAAATCTTATTTCATCACAGTGCCAACTCTCACAGACCATTTGCGTCACAGAGCAAAACACAAAAGCGAAATACTGTAGTTTTTTGTTTATTTTATTTTTTTGTCAGTTGAGGAGGTAGTGTACATGTTCGGGGTTGTTGTTTAGCTTAAGGTCGGAGGGGGGTCGCTGCAGGGACAGATCGCTTCTGTTCTCTACTTCCGCCTGCTGGTTTAAACTTCCACCGGAAGTCTGCTTGTCCTCTTCTACCAGGCCGATCCAACATGGTGGGTGATTCATATATGACTACCTGGGCGATCTATCTTAATCCTGTCGATTTAACGTTTTGTATTTAATTTTAACCATATAAACAGGTAGCGGATCCTTAACCTTCCCTTGTGGCTGCAGCATTGACGTTAGATAGCAAAGTTTTATCGGCGTTTTTAAAGCTTTCTGCTAACGGGGGAGCCGACTGACTGAGCTTGTACAGGTTAGAATCGGATCATGTGGACATGAATGAAAGAATAACCCCAGTGTTATTCGTGTTTCGACACTAACATTACCCTAAAGTATCGCTCCCCTTTTCCTGAAAGCTAGCCCGGTGCTCAAAGAACGCCCCTCCCCATTTAATATACAATATACAGCCATACTGATGTAAAAAGATGCATTATTAAAAGTTACCACGACAAAAACCGAAAGACTAAATTAGCGCAGACTCACAGAAAAGAGTTTAAGAAATAAATAAGAGGGGGGGGGAGATTGCTAATTCAAATTTGCTTCGATTAAATGAGTAGGACTGCCGGCGCTCTTCTGATCTTTTGAGTTAAATGTTTGAGGTAGATCATACCAGAAGGTCTCATCTGTCTGTTTTTTGGTAGATCTTTATTTGAGTAAGAATTATTCTTTCACATTTGTGGTTACATGATTAGTGCCGCATATGTCCGGATACAAAAATTGTCATGCCAGTTTAAAGCTTAACCAAACTCGCACACCTTTGAGATCTGTTTTAGCTCTGACCCAGCGAAGCTAGTTTGACACTTCTTTGTGATGGTGGGATGTTTTGCCTCTGCTTCTTCGTCCTGTTTACAAATTTTGTTGTTAGTACCTTGGGTGTGTTGGTCCTAAAAGCCATTCGGCTGCCTCTTCACTGAGCCTGTCATCTCCCAGTCAGATGGACTTTAACTCTGCCATGTTGGACTGCAGCTCATGGCTTTAGTCCTTGTTCTGCTGTGCAGGTGATCTACTGTGAACTGGAGGAAAACTGGCTATTGTGCTTCTACACTGAGCTCACTGGCATTGCAGAGCAGAACAAGGACTAGCATTGCCTGGTATAGTCCAAGATGATGGTGCTGGAGGCTCTGTGAAAAATCAGCCTAATGACATCAAGGACGGCCACAGCTTTGACCTGGTCAGCCAGCAGGTAGGGAGATGCCTGCAGATTGGCCAGGCCTAAAACTGGATTTATGTTCAGCTTATGTTGGCAAACTGATAGTGATGTTTTTCAAAACAATAGCGTCAGAACATGACTGTTCCCAACGATTTGACCAAATGCTTTTAAAACTAACAAGTACACACTTGTATTTTTTTTTTTTTTTGCAGGGACGAGTCAGGACCAAGACGGTGAAAAAGGCTGCCAGGGTCATCATCGAGAAGTACTACACCCGGCTGGGAAACGACTTCCACACCAACAAGAGAGTATGTGAAGAGATAGCCATCATCCCCAGCAAGAAGCTCCGCAACAAGATTGCTGGGTGAGTAGGCCTTTGCAGAGTAGAGCCCCACTGATGTTTGTCTTGGTTATCTGGCACCCTGTATCGAAAGGTGATCATGGCGTCTCGGTTGCCTGGTCATTAAAATTACAGGAAGATGAATCTGTGAGCCTTTCCCGTGTTTGAAGGACTGCCAGTTCCTATCAGACCCTGGTGCTCTCAGACACTCGGATAGTTCCTGCGATGGTAAACATTAATGAAGTGTGAAGAACGGATCTCAGCATGGGAGGCGTGTGTAGTATGGAAACTGAGGAATTTGTAGTGCTCTGCATGGTTAGCCTTTAGTAAATGACTTGTGCAAAGCTTGTATTTATGTGTTAACTCACAACAACTTGTGCACAGCAGTAAGTAAATGAAGGGCGTTTTCCATCCTTCTTTTCCAGTGAGCTACTGTCATTGATGACATTTCCTATTTTGAAGTGTGAATTGACAGAAACAAGGAGGCAGCAGCATTACAGTGCAATAGTAGTGATCCAGCATTATATCCAGTGACGCATCATCAGTCAGATAGAAGCATAAAGGTAGCCTAGGTAGTGTCAGCCCTAGCGCCTACTCCTTTGGAGCTTGGTTGTACTCAGTGGTGTGTTTTTGCCTCAAGTGGTGAGAAGTTGGTTGTTTCCACCTTTAGTGGGGATGGTTTTCTTGCATATTTTGCGGAGTACTGTGCTTTCTTGGAGGTTGTTGAGGTAGCTCCCTTTTAAGCTACCAAGTCGTCATCAGAGACTGACAGGTGGTGCTTGCCCTGGCTTGTCTCCTCGTTGCATGTACTAGGGAATGTTAATGCATGGCGTTGCTATAGCAACGATATTGCAACATTTTTAAAGCAAGTAAAAATTCATACCGGTATTATTGTGAATGATTAATGCACAGCCCTATTGCAGCTTTCTGTGTAATGACATATTTGTGTGTGTTGCTGCACTTGCAGGTATGTAACACATCTGATGAAGCGGATCCAGAGGGGTCCAGTCAGAGGAATCTCCATCAAGCTGCAGGAGGAGGAGAGAGAGAGGAGGGACAACTACGTACCAGAGGTCAGTGAACGCATCACTAAGCTGGTTATTACCAGCTGCCATCACCTTTTCAGGATAAAAGCATTCAGAAATCCTAACACTGATTCTGCTCGTGTAAAACTGGTTTATTCTGGTAGCATGGCTGAACCCTCATGAGTCCAATGGTATCTTTTTCTTTTGCGGTGTAATGCATTGCGCTGTTTTTGCTGTAGATGCATTTGTAAATGTTGACATTGGGGTGGGAAGTGCTGAACGACCTGGTTATGGTTCACTGCAGCTTGTGGCTGCTGCAGAACTGGTCAGATAACTAAACACATATGACACAGCAGAGTAGCAGTGCTCATGTGCCTCGCTGAGTCCTTGACAACCATACAGTAATACTGGAGTAAACAACTGCACTAAAATTGAAGAATGCATGGCCAATTTGCTGTAGCAATAGTCTTCATTTTTCATACAGAGGGAGAATCTATAGCTCCTTAGCACATATACTCCTATGACTATCAGCAGAGTTGATCACTGAGTGGCTCAAGTATCTTTTTACTCCTGAATGCATTCGAAATGCTGCAGTGTGGAGCCTTTTGGACACCATTCAGACAGCCAGATATTCAAGGAGAACATGCGGCTAACCATGTCGCTCCTGATCTGATTGGGGAGGGCCCCAGAGAAAACTACAGAGGCTAACGTTCATTTTTGCAAAGTTGCACACCAATTCATTATTAACCTCAGTGACCTCTGATTGGGGAGTAAAGACTCTGGGGGCAGAGTCGGTCTGGAGTCTTTGCTTTCTGAGTACACTCGCTACAGATGAAAGGTGGCCAGAGTGTTTGAGGTGACTCGGACGTCAAAATACAAAATATTTTAATGATCGTATCTTATCTCCCGATTTATTGCCAAGTATTGATTTTATTCTGTGAAGGGCTGACATCCTCTCAGGCCAGGGCTGAGGCTTTTACCTGTTCAGTCCCTGTCCAATCAGCTTGTCCAGTATACTTTTTCATTCACCCTGGGAGGTTCAGCCAGTGGAAACATTAAATCAATTCATGACTGTGGTGTGTGTGTTTTGTGTTATGGTAGTCTGCCTGAACTGAACATCTTTCTTTCTCACTGGTGTGTCCTGTATTGAAAGTGATTATGCTGTGTCTGTTTCCAGGTCATTGATAATGCAGGAAAATCAACATGAAAATTTTCTTGTGTTGGAAGCGACTCAGTGCCCCGGTGCTCTGAGACAAAACTTTCCAACACATCAGATGGACGAGAGCAAACAAAGTTCTATGTTGATACTTTGTAACTGCTGAATTAACAGAGGTGTAAGATAGTGGCTGATGTGATTCTTGTGTGTTTACCTGTCCAGGTGTCTGCTTTGGACCAGGAGCTGATTGAAGTTGATCCCGACACCAAGGAGATGCTGAAGCTGCTTGTAAGTCTTTCTGTAACAGGACAATACAAGTACAGTTTTTGAGGTTCTTTCCACTCTTACTCACTTACTCTGGGGTAAGAGTGGAAATTTCTTTCCTTGTCCAGCATCTCATTGATCTTATAGTTGCTTAGTTGCTAAATTTATTAACCAGTTTAAAAAAAATAAATAAATCAAGGTTCAGTTATATAGTAAACAAATCCTCCCAAACACCCCAAAACTAAATCCTCTGTCTGCTGAGTTTTTTTTAACACAAAAGCAAACTGCAGTGAAAATAGTGACCAGACATAAATCAAAGAATTAAAGGGGTCTTCCAACTACAAATGAAAGTGAAAATATCTGAAGGAACAGACTCACAAAGATGACAGCAGTAAGAAGCTGATTTGTTAGATGTTTAATGGAAGAGTGACTCTTTGAAATCAGTCGGGCATCAGAGCTCGTTAATGACATCAAGCTGAATCCACCAAGGCGGAAACCTTCCATCACTTGGAATTCTGTTTATAAAAATTATGAACAGAATCTGTGACAAAGGGCAGCCCTGGTGAAGTCCAGCACCCACAGGGAACGAGTCCGACTTCACCGCCAGCTGTACGGACCGAAATTGAGAGACTGAAGAGTCGTACAAAAAAGCTTTACTTCCAAGCTATTGCTGCTAAAAGTGGTTATACAGGCTGAATCGTGATATTTTTTTGTTTTCCCCGCTCACTGCTTTTGCATTTTGGTACTTTGTGTTTAATATGTCGTGTATGTTCATCTGTGGTTGTATTTACCTAATTCTAAGACCTGCTACTGACTCGGCCTTTTCTATTCTTTTTATTATGACTATGAGTTAAAGTGGTCACTGCAACTTATAAGTTTCTGGATGCTGCATTTTGAAATGTCAACATTAGTGTTTTGGCTGCTGCAACAACAATTCCTTCTAATGAGTTCTAATTAATAGAAATTACATTCACCAAAGCTGAAGTACAAACTTCTTGGATGGAATATAGAGAGGTCAAATTATTTGCAAGATAATTCCATTAAAAGACACAAGCAGGTGAGCAGTGTGACTGTGCTGTTAGTTTTGTGTTTGTATTTCCCTTCAGCCTGTATCGAAAGGTGATCATGGTGTCCCGGTTGCCAGGTCATTTAAAAATTACAGGTATATGAATGTGTGAGCCTTCCCTGTGTTTGCAGGACTGTCTGTTCCTGTCAGACCCTGGTGCTCTCAGACATTATAGATCGAGTTGCAGCTAAGTTATGTCGCATCTGTTCTTAAACCGGTCTGTTTTTGTCCCTCAGGACTTTGGCAGTCTGTCCAACCTGCAGGTCACCCAGCCCACCGTCGGCATGAACTTCAAGCAGCCTCGAGGAGTCTAAGCATTTGTACAGCATCTTCCCAATAAAAAGCCTTCGGGACAAAAACTCTGGACTGTTGATTTGTGGACACCTCTGTTCCAGGTGTTTTACCTTTAAATTATGTGTGTCTCATAAATGTAGGGTAAAAGTTGGCTGTGAGCCGTCTTTGAAATAGACAAAATAAAAAAATAGAACCACCCCATCAGTTATTGGCTGAGGCTGTAATTTGATGTGCCTTTTTAAAGTTGTGATATCTTTGATTTTGTTCTGATAATAGTTTCAAAGGTAGGTTTCCACACTTTTAGTTTGATTCCAAGTGCTTTTGGAAAAAAGCTGCTCTTTTTGTGCATTTCATCTATGTCTGCGGTGCTGCCACAATCAAAGCGTCACACTGGGTTTGTGCGAGCGGGCACCTATTCACATGTCATGGGTGGTGTTCTGACGGTCACAAACGTGGTCTACTGGCAGAAGCGCAGCTTTGAATTTAGAATAGAGCCTACAAACAGTCCAGGCTAAGAACAGAGCTTCATAAAATGCTGCGTGAATGCGTCTGGGTTGTCATTCCTTAATTCCTTACCACAGCACATCTGTTGGAAGCTGAATGTCAAAGGACCTGTACAAGTCAAAATTTATATTAATAATGCATGGTGAAAAGACAGACTGATCAAGTGGAAAATTAATAGATGGAAATTGCATAACCCGAAGCTTTTTTGTTGTTGAGAGGTTCAGAAAGGTTCACAGCGCCTGAAAGGCTACATTGAATCTACATCAAGAAGTAAAGGAAAACCTTTATCTTTGGTGTCTTTAATGCTACATTTTGATTGTGCAGTCCTGCGTGTGTATATTATGTGTTTTCTTGATCACTCAGGATTTTTGTGAGAATGATGCATATCCTGCAATATATGTAAATTTATGCAAACAATTTTGTAGCGTGATCGCTGTTTGTCAGTGTTTTGGACAAAGACTCGTTAACAGCGAGCTTAAAACACTTTTAATAGTGCAAATGACAAAAGGGTTGTCTTCACACAAAGGTTCACAAAGGATTTATTCCATTCCATTCTAAAGGTTATTTCATGTAGTTCAGATATTATTTTGAAAATATACAATTTAAAATAGACTCTTGTGGCGGGATCTGATTTGCTCATAAGCACTTAAGCAGGAAGAAGTTGCACAAAGCTCCTCGGGGGCAGTCGCACATCTTCCCAATGCGAGATCCTTTTCTGATGGCACAGTATTCCACGAGATCACACTGTGAACACAAAATCATTGGCACTCAGTCAAAATCAGCTCGTGGGTTTGTTGAATGTGTTTTTAGAAAATTAATGAGGTAACTATGAGTGCATACAAAAAGGATTTACGTCATTTTAAAGTACATATAAACATATTGTTTAACTTAAATTTTAAGTTTTATTAATTTTTCTTTACTGTTGTTCCAAAATAACTTCCCAAATCTAGGATAATTAAAGTACATCTTAATAATGATAATGACCATAATGATAGGAAAATATGGCCCAAGTTTCCTTAAGATGTGTTGAGAACTCAACAGAAAAGTATTGGAAATTGTGCTCAAATGTGCACATTACTAAGATTGTGTAAGAACTATAAAGTATAGAGAAGTTTCAGATATAGATTTTGGTTATGATACAGTATATATTAGTATGCTTTATTGCAGGTACAAAGTGCATAAAAAAAACTAACACTGAGATACATCAGTGACTAAATCTGAGCTGCACAAACGGATTCCAGTGAGTGAGAATAACTGAATATTAAAGTACTGTAAAAAGAAAAAAAAATTCTGGGGAACTTTACGCCACCTGGTGCCAAACAAAGGTTTATTGTCCACTGATTGACGAGGACTGAAAAAAAAAAAATATATATATATATTCCACATGCAGGACATAAAGGTGCGATGTATTCAGAATACTAAATATGGATGATTTTCAAGGTCAAGGTTATTTTATAGTTAAGGTCATGGTAAGTACTTCAGTTGAGAGGGAGGTAAAGATAGAATGCATGCAAGTAAAATGGAATGTGCTTAAAAATATAGAAATGGCCAATATTAATGTCAAAAAGTCAAGGTCATTTGAGAAGTAATACTGTAAGGTAAGTTACATTCAAGTACTGGAAAAAATGGTTTAGAAAAGAAAAACTGAGGGCACTGATAAAAACAGAAGCTGTGGCCAATGTGAAACCTTTTGTGGATTTACGAAGTCCAGAAGGGGGAAAAGTTACGGCTAATTTTGTGGCTAATGTTAAAGTTTTAGTGGAATTTCCAAGTCAAAAAAGAGGGATAAATAAGAATGCATCACAGAGTCATGGCCCTTGGTCAACATGTAGTCCTTATGACAGCAAAGCAAAGACAGGGTCAAGTAAAAATTCAAATAATTTGTGTCAAATAACTCTTTTACTTTTCCTCTCCCAATACACATGACTCCCAAGGAGCCCTCGTAGTTATCTGATGAGCACTAGAAAGGCCCTGACCCCTAGGCTGGACACTATTGAATTACAAAAGTAGTTATATTCACTATTTAAGCATCAATCAATATTCATATATTAGTCATTTGACTTTGACTATTGTCATTATTGCAGTGTATTTTTTCAGTTGATCAGCTGATAAATTGCCCAGGAGTTTCAGCTCTGCAGGTATTGATGTAAATGCTTTAGGGCTACAGTTAGCTGGTGCTCATAAAATGCCTGAACACTAACATAAAGATTGCAGAAGTTATTTTATTTTATTATTTTTCAGTTGATGAACTGGTCAATAAAGTGGCCTTGAGCCTGGTGCCAGCTTAGAACTAGAGTTTGTTGCTGGGTGCTCAGTGCTTCTAAATTGGGATTATACTCACTAGCATACATGCAATTGTGTAGCTGTCGACTGCTGGATTGTAGTGTTCTGTCAGAAAAATGGATGTCCACACACAGAATCAAATTCACTCCCTGATGATGTCTGATACAGAGAAAACCATTTTTCCAACAGGGAATGATGCCTGAACTAAATAATTATAAGCTGCTTGAGCTTCGGTGCAGTTACTGTTTCTGATATGTTCACTACATTTAGCATTTTTGCTGTATTTCTGTGCTCGAATATTTCTTTGAATACAGGACTTTATAATTTTCTGCATTTTTGGAGAAGTTGTTTTAATCACACATTTTGATCACACTGCTGAAGTGTTAAATCTGTGTGTGACAGCATCAGTGACTCACAGAGGGGACCTGTCCATACTTTTTCTCCCAGGGATTAATCCTCTTGGTCTGCAGTCTCTCTAGCACTTCATGCAGTGCGCCGAGCTGAGAAAAACAAAAATACAACAGATCTGAGGCTGACACTCGAGTGCTCAAAATTACACCTGTAAAGATGTGAATAGACTTTGATCCAGCCATTCAGTCACCTTCTGTCCAACAGCATCACTGCAGCTATCACAGACTAAAGCTGTGACAATCGATCTGTCAACAATAATAATGATTATACCAATAATATACAGTTGGTTTTAATTTTTTAATTGAGCAAATAATCACCTAATTTAAAAAAAAAAAGGTAAATGGACTACTTCTTATAGAGGACTTTTCAACTCTACTTGAGCACTCAAAGAGTTTTATAAAATAAAAATAATGTAACAGTGACTATTTCATGAAAAAAGAACCTGGTAAGAGTCATCTGTTATCAGTATTTCTTTTAAAAAAAACATTTACTCCATATATTTCCCATTATTGATTTATATATGTTTGTATAATTGTGCTCCATACTGCCCTTCAGACTGCAGTTAGAATCATCACAAGGAACTAAATGAGTGTTTTCAGCCAGATCTATGGGACTGTATTTTTCTGTTTGATATGACATCAGACTTTAAAATGTGGTAACAGCTTTGTAAGAATCTGCTAAATTCATCAACATTCATATGAAATAAATATGGAAACATATATTCCTTAGTGGATTTATATAGAGAGCTTTTCTAGTCTTACTGACCACTCAAAGCACGACATTTAACCATACATTCATACAGAGCTTTACTCTACACTTCACATCAGTGGCCAATTAACCTAACAGGCACATCTTTGGACTGCAGGAGAAAGTTGAAGTACTGTGCTGTGCCAAAAAGAGACAGTTATTTGCCAGAAAATGATTGCTTGTATTTAAACTGTTGTAAATGACTTGCTGAACTATAATCTGAGAAACAAATGTCAAAATGTCTCTCATCAATTATAGCAAGTCAGTTTGAGCAAGAAACAACATTTCTGTCACAAGGTAGACATTGCAATCACTTTTTGGCAAAGTGACTTTTATATCTTATTTATCAGGGTAAATTTTTTTTTAAAGAAATCTGACCAAGAGGGCAGCAGAAATCACACCAAAATAATATCACAGTTCTATAAAAATATTTATGTAAGTGTCCAAAAAGGACTGGATTGATTATAATGTAGGGACAATAATACACAGTCACAGAGATAATTGAAAAACAGGTAATTTTTTCATTTTATATACAAGTCCTTCATAAATCCTGTTGACTGCACTCTTTTTTTTTTTACTAATATGGCAGAAACATTACATATAAACGTGCAAAGAAACATCGGAAATCACTTTACGGAAGACGATCACTTTTTGGCACAACACCGGCTCAGGGAGCATGCAGACTCCACACACGAGATCTGACCCGGAGACAGAGCACCACACCGCGTCTCTGAACCGCAACCAGACAACTTTCATCAGTTTGCTAAACAAGATGTTTCGGGCTTATTTCCATCATCGACTAATCTGACCTTCATTTATTGTTTAATTAACTGCATGTGGAAAAGCAAAAAACAAGTAAAAACAATCATTGTCCCCCGCAGTGAAAAAAATCCTCTTTTACCTGAGCTATCAACTCAGAACGACACGAAACATCAGCAAGAAAACATTAATTAATCATTAATTAACATTCATGCTTTATTCCTTTAATATATATAAAAATGCTCATGAATTAGACACGGAAGAGATTACAGATGATATACAAATACATAAAAAGACAAAAAGGTATTTTTACTTTTATTAAATTAAAGCATGTGAACCCCTTTTCCAACACATAAATACTATTATTTTTTTGTTTTAAAATATTGAACATTCTAAATATTCCAGATTTATTTATTTCCTTCGACTACAATATTATTATTATTATTATTATTATTATTATTATTATTATTATTATTATAGTCCTTTTGCTCACGCAGACTCGGATTTACCAGTCTGTTGGAGTTGTGGTAGTCCTGCACTTCTCTCTCGTCCCTCTCGTCTTCCGTCCTCTCCGCCGGACACAGCCCAGACAGCAGAGCCGCGCATAGCACAGCCCTTGCCCACATTTTGAAGATACAACAAACGGCAGTGTTAATTTTTCCAGCGCCGCGTTTGCCTCCCCCAGGCGTTTCTCACGCACTCTCTGAATGTTCGGCACAGCGTGGGATCTTTGGAAAAACAGTCCTGCCCCCTCCTATAGCTTGTGAAGGCGTCACAGGTATGACGTGAACATCTCCTGAGGATAAATGCCAAGATTGGTTACCTTCTGTTACTTTCAGCAGTTTTGAGTGTGTGTGTGTGTGTGTGTTTACTCTGTGCCCAGAGTTTGAACTTCCTTGCTGGAGGTTTACACTCTCGAAGTGATTCTGGTTTTTCTTCTTCTTCTTCTTATTGTTATTGTCCCCCCCCCACCCACATATTTTCCTTACCAGCTCTGTCTTGTCTTGTTCTTTCTCTTTAAGTATCTTCCTGTAAGGTTCCTACTTCATGTGATATATGTTGTATTCTTCTTCATAATAATAAAATGCAATAAAATCAGCAGAAAGTGCACAAGAGAGGTGGACAAGAGAGGACAGGCAAGGTGGAGACGAGTAGTGAAACTTGCTATGATGTATAGTTTGGAGACGGTGGTACTGACCAGAGAGGAGGCCGAGTTGGAGGTGGCACTGCTGAAGATGTTAAGATTTTCACTGGGCATGACCAGCATGGACAAGGGCTGCCAGGCAGGAGGAAACGACAAAGATGTCAGAAAAGGTTCATGATGTTGTGAAGAAGGACTTGCAGAGGGTTGGTGTGACAGAGGAGGAGAATGCTAGGGATAGGGCGACATACAGGCAGATGATCTGCTCGGGCGACACCTAAAGGGAGCAGCCAAAAGAATAAGAAGCAGACCATTACTAAATCTGGCCCTAAATATAATGATGAAAGCTTTGACCATTCATTATGTCTTTATTAAGAATAAGAATAACTTTATGGATCCCAGAAGGAAATTTATGTGTCAGACATAGGCCATCTGCCATTGTATAGTCTGATGGCTGTGGGTACAAATGATCTTCTGTATGTCTGTTTTACAACAGAGAGAGAGAGGAGTCTTCCAGTACTGATGTTTTTTGTTCCATAAAGATGTTAAAAGTGGGTGAACAGAGTTGTTCGGGATGTCTTGACATCTTTAGTGTGCATTTTTTCTCCACCTCTCCTAGTGTGTCCATTCTGGCTCCATACTGTACTGATCTGTTTCCAATCTGTGCATTCAAAGCAGTCCCTTAGAGCCTCAGTAGCATCAGGTGTTCATTTCCTGACTGCGAGTTTAGTTGCAGGTTGTCTCTGCACATAAGGTTTATAACATGTCTGCAGAAAAAGCAAGTTGTGGTTTAATCCGCCAGGTGTTGGTAAGACAGAAGCTCTGTAAGCTTCTTTGACATTGGCGTACAGCAGATGAAGGGTTTTATTTTCTCTGGTAGGACAGTCAACAAACTGTGTGAATCCAGTCAGGTGGGAGGAGAGAGAAACATGATTGAAGTCTCCTGAAATTATGCAGAATGCCTCTGGATGTTTAGTCTGTATCCTAGCAAAAGTTTCATGGAGTACGTCACGTGGAACTTTGACTGTTGCATTGGGTGGAATGTACACAAGTATTGATATGATATGACTGAATTGTTGTGGTATATAATATAGTCACATACCAACTGCCAATAATTCAAATTCTTTTCCTTGACAGTGATATGTGCACAACTGCATCTCTGATTCACAAATAAATCCAGACCCCCACCTTTTTTCTTGCCACTGGCTTTAGCGTCTCTGTCTGACCGTGTGAGGGTGAACCCGGGTAGATCCACACTAGAGTCTGAGATGTTTTGATTCAATCATGTTTCAGTAAAACACATGAAACTGCACTCATTGTAGACTTTCTGGGTCTTTACCAATATCTACAGCTCATCACTTTTATTTGGCAGAGAGTTGACATTTCCCATGATGATTGTTGGCAGAAAGGGTTTATATCTCCACTTCCAAGCCTTCACCTTTGCACCAGCACAGCAACCACAAAAACACCTCTTTATCTGAGCTGGAATAGGGTGGTATCTTCTAGATTTGCTCCATTTTGATGAAAAAAGCTCTTCTCTTGAATAAACTCTGCTCCCCACAGAAATATCCAAGTAGAGTATTAGCCTTGAAATTAAATCTTGCAGTGCCTGCAAGGTCCCCCTGCTCAAGAAGGCACATGCATAGACCTTAAGTTTGCCACTGAACAGCTAAAAGATTCACAGAAAGTTTGGGAGAAAGTTCTGTGGCCAGATGAACCCAAAATCCCTTTAGGGCTTTTGTGGGGTGGCTGTAGCTCAGGAGGTAGCGCAGGTCACCTACCAATCAGAAGGTTGACAGTTCAATTCCTGGCTGCTCTGGGCTGCGTGCCAAAGTATCCTTGGGCAAGATACTGAACCCCAAGTTGCTCTCCGATGCAAGCGTTAGAGTATGAATGCGTGTAAGCACCTAGCTTAGTTACACATGGGAAGTGCTTGTATGAATGGGTGAATGCAAACATGTTGTATGAGTGCTCAGTAAGAGTAGAAAAGCACTATATAAGAACTAGTCCATTTACTTTTAAGTATTATTAACTTTATTGCATGAAATAGCTTAAAATGGCAACTAACTTTAAGTTAACTGTGAATTCTTATAACCTGTCCTGGGAAAAAAAGTGGGGAACCACCAGCACTACACTTCTGGATGTGGGGAACCTTTTGCAAGTTTATGTTTTGAAGACTTAAACCAGCAACCTAACCACAAAGGCTAATGTCATGGCTTAGGGATAGAGAGGACCCAAGATGCAGACTCTGAGTTAATTTACAGAGCAGAAAGTAAACAAAGGGAAATAGGAGGAACCGACTGGGGACTCTCAGTGACTCCTCCAAAAACAGCTCCTGGCACCAGTAGCCAAAGGGGTACGACAACCCTTCCTCCTTAGTTCCTCCGTTTTCTCCTTTGCTCTCAGGTGCTCACTCAGAAGTCTCAGGTTCTGGGAGGTAAGTAACAATCCGGCTTCGAGTGCACATCGTCCTCCAACTTAAGTAGGCCGATGATCACCCAGACGACCACCAGCTGCGAAACTCGGCCCAGCTGCTAAGTGACTGGAAAGCTGGAGGAAGACCACCTCTACAACACAGATTGGTTAATTGAACAAGAACAACAGAGTGAGAGAGGCCAGCCCTGGCCATGACAGCTAAGGTGGCAACAGTGAAAACACTCAACTTCAAGTTTCACAATAAAACTTTGATTACCACAGGGTGAAGTCATGGTGGCTACAGTGGGGGAAATTATTATTTTATCCTCTGCTCAATTTGTAAGTTTGCTCACAACAAAATGAATAGTCTCTAATTTTTATGGTAGTCTCATTTTAATAGACACACAGAATATCACCCAGAAATCCAGAAGAAATCACATTACATAAATTATAAATGGATTTGCATGTCAATCAATTATAGATATTCCTGGTCTTCGCTCGTTATTTTTATAAAGCACACCTGTACACAGAATCAATTTCCTCCAGTCCAACCTCCCCACCAAGACCAAAGACCCTCAAAAGATGCCAGGGACACGATTCTCTCAGCCAGAACATTGAAGATGGGTCGTGGATGGGTCTTCCAGTATCACAGTGACCCAAAACATGTGATTCAATTTAGTTTTTTTATATAGCGCCAAATCACAACAACAGTCGCCTCAAGACGCTTTTTACTGTAAGGCAGGGGTGTTCAAACTTTTTTCAAGGAGAGCCAGATTTGATAATGTGAAAGCACCCGAGGGACAACAGTGACATTATTTTAAACAATAAAAGATGCATATAAATGCAGTAAACAAACATGGAGTAACCAAATGTAAGCATTCCGAGGAACGCATCAGAGCATAAAAGCTATCTGAATTTCCAGCAGAAATTTTAGATATACAAAAACTCTGTAAAATACAACTCTGTGTAATTCTGATAACAGAGCAACAGTGAACACGTTTGTGACGGGTGAAACTGAGATCTGATCTCAGTACACAGGGCAGGTCAGGTTCAAGAGCAGGGATAGATATGCGTAATGTCACGTAGGTGGGAATCACTTAGTTTTGATCTCAAGCGGTTCGAGGGATGCGATGACTGCTACATACCGCTTCGTTTGCACACCCGTACTGCCAACCATGACCTCCCGCAAAGCCTTCTGTGTTTAAAAGAAAAGGTTTACCATGTTTAGCAATCAACATAGCTTGCTTTGGTGATGTTTTCATTTGACTCATGGGCCCGTTAAGTGCCAAATCGGCAGCTCGGGCCATGTTTGGCCCGCGGGCCAGACTTTGAAAATGCCTGCTGCCTACAATAATACAGAGAAACACACCCCCAAGGTGACAAAGGAGTGGCTAAAGAAAAAGCACATTCAGATCATGTAGTGGCCAAGTCAGTCTCCAAACCTCAGTCCTACAGAAGATCTGTGAAGGGGAGCTGAAGCGTTGAGTTTCCAAGCAGCAGCCAAGAAACTTAAAGGATTTAGAGAATTTCTGAAGAGGAGTGGGCCAAAATCCCTCCTAAGATGTGTACAAACCTGGTGTCCAACTACAAGAAACATCTTACTGCTGTGCTTGCCAACAAGGGTTTCTCCACCAAGTGCTAAGTCATATTTTGCTTTGGGATCAAAGACTTATTTGATGCAATGGCAATCAATTTATAACTTTTATGTAATTTTTTTTTTTTAATTTTTTGGTTGCTGTTCTGTCTCTCTCCATTGAAAAAAACTACCATAAAAATGAGAGACTGTTCATTTCTTTGGAAGTGAGCAAAGTTACAAATTCAGCAGGGAATCAAGTAATTATTTGCTACACTGTATCTCCACCTTTTATATAAAGCCTACAAGCTGAGCACACAGTGTGGTTACATTTGGGCTGGGCAAAGGTGTGACATTGATAACATTTTACTACCTGCAGTCATAACTGCACAGAGGAACATGCAGAGCCCATGGCACGTCACGACATTATATAACAATATGAACAATAGGAGATTCAGGGATATCATCCACCTTGTTATAAAAATTACCAAAATGCCTCCCACTTAAAGCTCGTACGGTTTCTCCATTCTTAGTCTTGTAAATGCTTGCATTCATCAAATTCCCACACTTCATGCATGTATGATCTTTGTTATTTTCAGTTATTTCCTCAGATTTGGCAAAGTTCTCTTTCAGAAGCAAAGAAAACATGAATCGACTGTTTTTAGCAGCAGAAATGCTCTTGCCATAAGCATGAAACATAAAGCAGTAGCTCCACTTCAAACTACTGTAAGCAACAAACCCACTTCAGCAAAGTAAGGGAAAGATTATAGTATGATTAAATAAGCCAGTGCTGAAGGCATTCTGTGACGGCCACTGGATAGTTTTCCCTGTTCATGAACAAAATACCTGCTAAGTCCCACTTGTTTTGATTTTCCTTCATTCACCAGAGCTTTCTTAAGACTGATGACTTGATAGCAAGCGTTGTTTAATCCCAGATTCCCAGACTTTTGATTCCCAACCACAAAGTGATTGGATTGTTGTCTGCTGAGTCCAAGCCACAGCATCAAATCTTCCTGTTGTCAGCAAGGCTTTAGTGTCAGACTAAGAGCATTGGGAGTCAGTGCTGGGCATGCACAAAATAGACAGTTAAAAAAAATAAATAGTTTTGGCATTAAAGTGGTGTGTTATGTCAGCTGCTTCAGAGTGGTTTTGGATGCTTGAGGAAGCAGGTGACTATAAATAAACCTGCAGAGAGGAATGAGGTAAGAGGTTTAAAACCTGCCGTGTTGTTCCGCTCACTCCGGGCCATGATTTGGTCTGTGATTGTCTCCTTATGAGATCATCATAAAGACATAAACACCATGTCAGTGGCCCAGAAATCCTGCTGACTGGTAGTGAAAGTGAGGATGAAAGCTGCTGGTTTTTACTGCAGACAGAAGAGAAACTGTAGCAGGATGCAGATCTTCTGTGGGTGTTTGATCCCTTTTAGGGCTTATTGCCATTCTTCCATCTGGCTCTTCTTCTACAACTTTGTTCTGGGTATCATCCACCCATGGATCTCTCTTCTTCAGCTTATCCTTCAGGAGCATGGGATTGGAGCCTATGTATATATCAAGCAAGAACTAAATAAAATAAATCAATTCAAACAGTTGGTCTCTTAAGTTGCCAAACACTTACACAGTCCATACATCCATTCTCTTCCACTTATCCTTTTCAGAGACAGACAACCATTCACACTCGCCCCTGGCCAAGGTGGAATCGAACCCAGGACCTTCTTGCTGTGAGGCAACAGTGCTAACCGCGACGACACTGTGCTGAAAGAAAAGGTGATGCAACACGGTTTCCTTGTGGGCTAACACGGCTGATATCAAATTAAAAATAAGCACATTTCTCAGTTTCAGCCTTTGATTTGTTGTGTAGATTAGATTAGATTCAACTTTATTGTCATTGAACACAGTAACAAGTACTCGAACAACGAAATGCAGTTTAGCATCTAACCAGAAGTGCAGATTAGTAAAGTGCAAGGTATGTACATGGGCAGTGCAGATATGAACTGAATATACTATATAATATATGCTAAAATATATATGTACACAGTGTATTACTGCAGGAATGAATTGAATATACTATATAATAAACTATAGAATATACAGAAGATGAATATACCAACATGTATGTACAATATAGACAGTTATGAACAGTTGTTAAATATAAAGTTGTTAAATATAAAGTTCGATAAATATGTATATACAGATACAGCGGAGTGTAATTAGTCGTAGGTGTGTGGGGTGTTCAGTCAGTTGGGGGGTGGGGGTCACCTCTGTGTAGAGTTTAACAGGGTGACAGCTGAGGGGAAAAAGCTGTTCCCGAACCTGCTGGTTCTGGAACGTAGGGACCTGTAGCGCCTCCTGGAGGGGACGAGGGTAACCAGTCTGTGTCCTGGGTGAGAGCTGTCCCTGGCAATGCTGCGTGCCCTCCGCAGGCACCGCTTGCTGTGAACAGCCTTGATGGTGGGGAGTGATAGACCGGTTATGCGCTGGGCAGCAACTGGTAAGGATGCTCTCGATGGTGCTGCGGTTGAAGTTCACTATGTACTAAGTATGTACTACTTCAATTAAATATAGGGTTTAAGTAGTTGCAGGTAAATGGACTAGTTATATAGCGGTGCTGGTCATAAAATTAGAATATGATGAAAAAGTTGATTTATTTCAGTAATTCCATTCAAAAAGTGAAACTTGTATATTATATTCATTCATTACACACAGACTGATATATTTCAAATGTTTGTTTCTTTTCATTTTGATGATTATAACTGACAACTAATGAAAAGTCCAAATTCAGTATCTCAGAAAATTAGAATATTACTTCAGACCAATGTTGGCCAACTGAAAAGTATGAACATAAAAGTATGAGCATGTACAGCACTCAGTACTTAGTTGGGGCTCCTTTTGCCTGGATTACTGTAGCAGTGCAGCGTGGCATGAAGTCCATCAGTCTGTGGCACTGCTCAGGTGTTATGAGAGCCCAGGTTGCTCTGATAGTGGCCTTCAGCTCTTCTGAATTGTTGGCTCTGGCGTATACAATCTTCCTCTTCACAATAGCCCATAGATTTCCTATGGGGTTAAGGTCAGGAGAGTTTGCTGGCCAATTAAGAACAGGGATACCACGGTCCTTAAAGCAGGTACTGGGAGCTTTGGCACTGTGTGCAGGTACCAAGTCCTGTTGGAAAATGAAATCTGCATCTCCATAAAGTTGGTCAGCAGCAGGAAGCATGAAGTGCTCTAAAACTTCCTGGAAGACGGCTGTGTTGACCTTGGACCTCAGAAAACACAGTGGACCAACACCAGCAGATGACATGGCACCCCAAACCATCAGTGACTGTGGAAACTTTACACTGGACCTCAGCCAGCGTGGATTCTGTGCCTCTTCTCTCTTCCTCCAGACTCTGGGACCTTGATCTCCAAAGGAAATGTCAAACTGACTTTGATCAGAGAACATAACTTTGGAGCACTCAGCAGCAGTCCAGTCCTTTTTGTCTTTAGCCCAGGTGAGATGCTTCTGACGCCATCTCTTGTTCAAGAGTGTCTTGACACGAGGACTGCGACAGCTGAAACCCATGTCTGCATACGTCTGTGGGTGGTGGTTCTTGAAGCACTGACTCCAGCTGCAGTCCACTCTTTGTGAATCTCCCCCACATTTTCGAATGGCTTTTGTTCCACAATCCTCTCCAGGGTGTGGTTATCCCTGTTGCTTGGACACTTTTTTCTACCACATCTTTTCCTTCCCTTCGCCTCTCTATTAATGTGCTTGGACACAGAGCTCTGTGAACAGCCACCCTCTTTAGCAATGACCTTTGGTGTCTTGCCCTCCTTGTGCAAGGTGTCAAAGGTCGTCTTTTGGACAACTGTCAAGTCAGCAGTCTTCCCCATGATGGTGTAGCCTACAGAACTAGACTGAGAGACCATTTAAAGGCCTTTGCAGGTGTTTGGAGTTAACTAGCTGATTAGAGTGTGGCACCAGGTGTCTTCAATATTGAACCTTTTCACAATATTCTAATTTTCTGAGATACTGAATTTGGGCTTTTCATTAGTTGTCAGTTATAATCTTCAAAATTAAAAGAGACAAACATTTGAAATATATCAGTCTGTGTGTAATGGATGAATATAATATACAAGTTTCACTTTTTGAATGGAATTACTGAAATAAATAAACTTTTTCATGACATTCTAATTTTATGACCACCACCTGTATAGTGCTTTTCTACTCTAGCTGAGCATTCAAAGTGCTTTTTACAAGTCACTGATGTATTTATTTATTAAGAAACCTGGTTGCATTAGTACCACATCAAGCTACCAACTTCAGATTATTTTCTATAAAGAATCACATCCATTTTATTTTTCAGGTAGATATTACTGTTTGGACAGTCTGACTGTAATAAGGGAAACAACAGAATTTTATTGTCAACCCAAGTCGCCAGAAATGGATTTATTAATCATGGAAAGGAGGTAAGAGCTATGTCACTGGATATCTACCACTGAATGTTGTCCAGAGCTAAATGGCCAGATTATAACTGGCCCCTCATTTACGCTCACCTACCTATTTGAACCATGGTGCTTTCAAGGTTTCATTAAGTAGTAAGTACATTGTCTGAGGCTGTTGTGTAAATTGCTTACATGTAATGAAGCTAAGGCTGCAAGAGCTATCTGGAACAAAATGAAGAGTAACAAATAAGGCTGAGCTGAACAAAAACATGTTGAACCGCTTAATCTCCAAAATCCCACGGACTATGTCTGAGCTTGGCACCATTTCATTTCTCCATCTTCTCAGTTTTCCTCTAATCTTTTCAAGAAACAGCAGTCCAGCTCTATCATCCCTAGTCAAGCCAAATAACTCTTATCTTTGTCTGTGCAGAGCGCTATCTTTTAATTGCTGTTTATGACTGACCAGCAGCCACAATCAAGGCTTTGATGATGAGATCGTCATTCACTAAAACTTTCAGGGATGTGTAAAGTTGCTGAACAGCTTCAATCATTAGATCCAGAAATGAAAAAGAAAGTACAAGATTGGGTAAATGCAAAAACATGTTGTATAAAGTGCTTTGAGTACTCAGCTAGAGGAGAAAAGTGCTATATAAGAACCAGTCTATTTACCATTTATAGCAGTTAAATATGGTTTTCTGTATGACTTTATCAGTCTCTCATATTGTCGTGGAGAAATTTTGGCCCACTCTTTTTAAAAATGTTGCTTCAGTTCATTTAGGTTTGCAGGTTTTAGATTATGCACAGTTCTCTTAGCAGCACAGCATGTCAGTGGAGTTGAGGTCTGGACTTTGTGCTGTATGAATACCAATGGTTCATTCTAGACCCTTGGATACCAATAAGCGGACAGCGGGCTGGATCCAGACTCAGATGCTGTTCTTTATGCATCCAGACCTATTATTAGATTTTGACTGATCCTTTCTATTTTACTCTGCAGAACTTTATTTACAGTGCAGTTATTTTAATCTGTGCAGCCTTTTCGATTGTCTTTACAGTAGTCGATGTTTGTACACAAGAAACACTACACAGACTGCCTTGTAACTCATCCCACATGATGCTACTCTGCCAATAAAATCATTACTCATGGGAAAAGAGAAAACTCCGGGAGGAGACACCAGGGGTGCATTCCAATTTTGCTTAGGAAGGTTCCTAACTGAGTGACCCAGATGTATCTGTATGCTGTCCATAATAAGAGCTGCTCCAATTTATAAATACTAAGAAAAGGAGCTGCAGTACTTCCTTTATTGCCTCCTTTAACATAGGCTACATGGGGACCATACTTTAAAGTGAAAGGAGATGAGGGTTGTTTGGGTCCCTGTTTAGTTGTGTCTGGTTAATCTTGGAGGTCTGTAGCGACTGACTGTAAAACACTGCTCTGCGCACTGTGCGCCTCAGCATCCGCTGACCCGCTCTGTGACTTTATGTGGCCTACCACTTTGTGGCTGAGTTGCGGTCATTCCCAATCACTTCCACTCTGCTATAATATCACTAACAGTTTGACTGTGGAATATTTAGTTGAGAGGAAATTTCACGACTGGGCTTGTTGCACAGGCGGCATCATATCACAGTACCACGCTGGAATTAACTGAGCTCCAGAGATGTAACACTTTCACAAACGTTTGTATGCATGTATGCATTTTGCATGCCTAGGTGTTTGGTTTTATACACCTGTTGCCATGGAAGTGATTGGAACACCTGAATTCAATGGCGTGGATGGGTGAGTGAGTACCTTTAGCAATATAGCAAATACTAATAATACTCCTGTTCACAACTTACAGTCACAAAACTGACACTGTGCCTCTTTAATAAATCCGATGGCTTTTTAACGTCAAAAGAAGGTTTTGTGCACGTTAGTAAATCTGGTCCCATATGTTCCTTTTTATTTAAAATTCCAACCTTATTTTTCACATGCTATTCTCATTTAAATGACCTGCATAAAACAAAAAGGCTGGAACATTAAGATATGCATTTTGTAGTCAATTTTCTGCACACAAAGAAGGGGAAACTCAAATTACAACTTTTCTTCTTTTCTTGTTAATTACGCACTTCATTTGAAGACAACTTTTTCAAAACTCTATTTTTTATTTTTGAATGTAAACCTTACTTTACTCGAAATGAGAAAATAACATTTTTTTATTTGATTAGTAGAGTAGCCTCCAATTCATTATGAAAATTAATAGTAAACGTTGAAATACAGCCTATGCTGACTATGTACAGATGTTGTTCCAACTGATAGGCTACTTCAAAAATATATTGCATTGAATTATAATGCATCTGGAACTTTGTTTGCAGAAATTTTAATAGAACACCCCTGTTCTGGAGTCTGTATTGTGATCAGCAGTATTGAATGCTGTACTGAGGTATAGCTAGATAAGCCATTAAAATCGACACAGCTCATTTACAACTCTTTTGAGAATTTTTGAAATCAAAAGAAGTTTGGACATCGGTCAATTGAGTAAAATATTTTTAAGTAATGGTTCACTTACTGCTAGTGTTACATAACCTGTTAATAAACATAAAATTAAGATATTTAAAACTGAAGCATGAATTAAACAGTCTTGTAGGGATGGGATCTAATAGACGTTGAAGTAATTATTAAAGCTTTCTCAGAGAGAACAGTAGGAGAAAAGCAGTATAAGTAGTTACTGAAGGTTCAGTACTTAACAGTGCATCCAGAACTTTGAGTGATATTTTGAGGACTGTGTGTTTGCTTATATTAATTTGATTTGATTTTACAGAATGCAACCTGTAACTGAGTTTAAACTGACATATCTGACAGTCTGTAATCTTCACAAATTGACCACAGAGATCTTCCAGTGCCCAGTGTGAAGGAAAGGAGGAATTAAGTTTATGAATCTCTTAAATTTAGGAGGGAAAATGTCCCCCCAGTCAGCAGAGGCTTAATGCAGTGTCTGAAACCTCCATCAGGCTGACATGAGCTTCAGTGGTTCTCATCAGCAGACATAAAGCTGCTGATCCAGGCTCAGCAGAGGAGACACACCATGCAAAATTACTTCAGTTAGCAAAAAAACAGCATGAAACTGAAGTGTGATTTGGTCCAGCTTTTAGCCCTGCCCAAGGTATTACATAATGCTCTCAGTGCCTGTGTAGAAAAACTTGACTCTTAACAGTCCTCAAGAAGCAGAAACTTTGTTTGCAGAGCTGGCATATTAAATAAGTCGGCTGTTTGAGGATGAAGCTTCATAAGAGCTGTGATGTTTGATACAAAATCGTTATCTTGCCGTGCTTTGATGTCAGCTCAGATCTAGCAGTGGTGCTATCGCTTTGAAGCATTTTAACTGTAAGAAAGCAAGGCTCATTACTGCATTGCTAATTCACTGTACTGCTCTGATTCTGTGGCTGACAACTGATGCTAATGAGATTTTTTTTTCTTCTTGTTTCTGCAGAGACTTTAGACATGTGGACGTGCAAGAAGGACTGTTCCCACTCTGAAAACATGGTGGCTCACATGGGGCAATAGGACAGTCTAAAAGGAGAAAAAAGAAACACTTTTTAAAAGAGAGTATAGAATATAGCATCAAGTCAATTAAACTTCTGGGATATTGAGCTAGTCAAATAAGTAGCAGAGGGGGTTGTTAATCAGTTTCAGCTGCTTTGGTTTTTAATTAAATTAACAACAGGTGCACTAAAGGGGCAACAATGAGACAACCCAAAAATAGGAATGCGTTTACAGGTGGAGGCCACTGACATTTATTTTACCCTCACCTTTTCTGACTGTTTTTTCACTAGTTTTGCATTTGTGTCACTACTGTTAGCATGAGGCCGTACCTGGACCTTACAGAGGTTGCACAGGTAGTCCAACTCCTCCAGGATGGCACATCAATACATGTCACTTCCAGAAGGTTTGCTGCGTCTCCCAGCACAGTCTCAATAGCTTGAAGGAGATTCCAGAAGACAGGCAGTTGCTCTAGGAAAGCTAGACAGGCCCGTAGAAGGTCCTTAACCGATCAGCAAGACTGGTATCTGCTCCTTTGTGTAAGGAAGAAAAGGATGAACACTGGTGCCCTGTGCTTTCACACTGGTTAACCCTGAGCATGTGACAGATGTGAAAAGGTCTGGAGAAGCCGTGGAGAATGTTGTGGTGTCTGTAACATTGTCCAGCATGACTGGTTTAGTGGAGAGTCAGTGATGGTCTGGGGAGGCCTATACAAGGAGGGATGCACAGACCTCTACAGGCTAGGCAGTGGAACCCTGACGGCCATTAGGTATCAGGAGGAAATCTTTGGACCCAGTGTCAGACCCACTGCACCCTGGGCACCCTCCTGGTAAATGACAATGCCTGGCCTCACGTAGTGAGAGTGTGCAGGCAGTTCCTAGAGGATGAAGGAATCAATACCATTGATTGGCCCCCATGCTCACCTGAACTAAATCCAACAGAACATCACTGGGACATTATATTTACATCCATCCGACACCACCACGTTGCACCTCAAACTGTTCAGCAGCTCAGTGATGCCCTGGTCCAGATCTAGGAAAATATACCCCAGGACACCATCTGTCGTCAGGCATGCAGGCAGGTCATACAAACGCTCCACCCATCCATCTAATTCAGGGTCACCAAGGGGCTGGAGTCCATCCCAGATGTCATAGGGTGAAAGGTGGGGTACAACCTGGTCAGGTCACCTGTCTGTTGCAGGGCTAACACAGAGAGACAAACATTCACACTCATGAATCACCAATTAACTTCACCTCAGTAACTGGACTGTGGGAGGAAGCTGGAGTACCTGGAGAGAATCCACAGACACGAGGAAAACAAGCAAACTCCACACAGAAAGGCCCCAACCAGACAGCGGATTCAAACCAGGACCTTCTTGCTGTGAAGCAACAGTGCTAACCACCACTCCACTATGCTGCTCCATATCAACTACTGAGTACCATTTTAAATTGCTGCAATGAAATTTCAGCAATCTAGACTAGCCTGGCACATCATTCTTCACTATGATAATTAGGGTGTCTTTGAATTCAGCTCTCCGCAGGTTGATCATTTTCATTTCCATCAAATGATGTGGCATCCTTTTACCGGTCCATGTCAGATATCCAGCATGATTTTTTCTCCCATTGAGATCTTTTCAAAGTGTTCCTTTTTGGGCTGTTACAGATAGTGCAAATGAATATCTAATCTGTTGGTTTTAGCATTGATTGCTATCTGAGCCTTAATCGTTTTAACAACCCTAATCAATATTTATCATTGGGTTGTGCACCATGAATTTGTCTCCCACAATGAGACGGTCAGCACAGTTCTACTGTAACATCCTGTCACATCTGAGGGTGAGTATTAAGAGGAAATTACATCTCATTATCATCTAAATGTGAAGACGGATGCAGCCGCCTAGTGGCTCACGCTGGGATGAACATCCTGAATCACAGCTGTTGGACGACCAGATAGATATAAAACATCAGCGTTAAATGGAAATGACTTATACAAACAAAATAAATAAGATGTTGATGCTGTCATGTTGACATTTATTTTTCTAAAATTCAGTTCATATACTTTATATTCCTCACTTACAATGAGAAAAACTGTTCACTGAGGGAATTTATTTCAGTTTATGAAACACATCTGAAGACATTTGACAACCACTGGTTTCAGAATTGGTACAGTTGTTAAAAAGTATCTGCTCCCTTCCTGATCTCTTTTTTCCCCCATATGTGACAATTACATATTTCAGATTATTAAACAAATTTTAATATTAAACAAAGGTAACCCAAATAAATACAAAGTACAGTTTTTAAATGATTTTATTTACCCAAACCCACCTGGCCTTATATAAAAAAAAGTAATTGCCCTCATTAAATCGTGAATGAATGAACGAACAACCACATTTTTTAGAAATACAAGTTAACTTTCATTAGTCACACCCAGGCCTGATTACTGCCAGACCTGTTGAATCAAGAAATCCCTTAAACTGAATCGTTCTGACAAAGTGAAGTAGGCCAAAAAGCAACATATCATGCCACGATCTAAAGATGAGATGTCACTGACATATCAGTCTGGAAAGACTGACTTTGGGGACTCCAGTAAACCACAGTGAGAGCCAGTATCCAAATAGAGAAAACTTGGAACAGTGGTGAACCTTCCCAGGAGTGGCTGGCGTACCAAAATTACTCCAAGAGTGCATCAACGACTTATCCGGGAGGTCTAAAAAGAGAACAATGTCTAAAGAACTGCAGGCGTCACTTGCTTCAGTTAAGGTCAGAGTTCGTGATTCAACAATAAGAAAGAAACCGGGCAAAAATGGCAGAGTTCCAAGATAAAAGCCACTGCTGACCAACAAACCCACATTTCTCACATTTGCCAAAAGACATCTTGATGATCCCCAAGACATTTGGGAAAATATTCTGTGAACTGATGAGACAAAAGCTGAAATTTTTAAAAGGTTTACATCCTGTTTTATCTAGCACAAAACTAAGTCAGAATGTAGTTAGTTTCTAGTGTGATTGTCTGGGGCTGCTTTCAGGACATGGACCACTTGCTTTGATTGGAACCATAAATTCTGCTCTTTACAAGAAAATCCTGAAGAAGAATATCCAGTCAGTTCATACCCTAAAGATCAAGTGCATTTGGATTATGCAGCAGGACAATGTTCCGGAACACACGAGCAAGTCCACCTCTGAATGGCTCTTAAAAAACCAAAACAATGTTTCTGAGTGGCCTAGTCAAAGTCCAGCCTTCAGTCCAGTTGGGATGCTTCGACATGACCTTAAACAGGTCATTCATGCTGGACTAAATTCGTCCACAGCTATGTAAAAGACTCATTGCCGGTTATCACAAAAACTGGATTGCAGTTCCTGCTGCCAGGGGGTGGAAGAACCAGTTTTCAGGTTTAGGGGGCAATTACTTTTTTTTTTTTACATAGGTAAATTTGGATTGCCTTCTTCTGTTTATAAATGAAATCTTTATTTTAAAACAGCATTTTTGATTTTCTTGCATTATCTTTGTCTAAGATTAAAATTTGTTTGATAAGCTGAAACATGTAATTGTGACAAATCTGCAAAAGAATTCTGGAAGGAGGTAAATATTTTTCACAGAACTGTATGAGAGTTACAGATGTTTGCTGATTGCACTTAAAGTTTCAATTTTGGTGTGTACACTGAAAAAAGCCTTCGACAAACGTCCATTATACTGCTCACAATCAGTTCATTAGTGGGTAAAGATTTGATTAATCACATGCCAAAAATAAAAGACAGTCAGTCTAGATTTAAACAGACGTGTTCTTTGCATGTTCTCTGGAAACACTGCTCATTGGAAGGTGGGTGGGAGATGATTCTGTTAAGTTAGTCCCATGGTCCAGGTCAGAAACATCATTTGAGCAAAGGAAAAATACTTAAAATAAATATAATTTTTCTTAAAATATATATATATTTATTCACCAAAAGAGGGTCAAAGTTCCTTCGATTGTTTAGTAAATGATGAATAGTGATATTAGTCAAATTAACAGGACAGGAACCGCCATTCCCGATGCTCCTCTTGTCATGTAGCCTGTTTCCTTCTCCTCCATCCCTTCTGTCAGCCTGCAGCCTGTCTGAGCCTCTTCAACACCTCCTCTGGACTGAGAGAGGACTGCACTCTGATGAGTTTGTCTCTGGACCTGGAGCCCTGAAGGACATGGGGAAAAGGACTTAAAGGATCTATGATACAAGATAAGGGTTAGTGCTGAAAAAGAACCTTCTTAAACCTTCTTAATCATATATAATGATTTTAAATCATTATATATATATATATATATGACCTCAGCTCCACTGCACCACCATGAAACACTAGCATGAAAATGAAGCTGACAATTGTGCACAAATGTGTTGAATTGTGTCAACATGCGGCAGATTTCCAACCTCTCGTCAGCAACTTGGACTGTTTGAGAGCAAAAGAAGAGCAGTCCAGTGTTATTATGCTGTTCCACATAGAGCTCAGTGAGTATAGACATATATGCTGCAGGTTAATGGTTTAGGAGCTCAAAAAAAGAAGACAGTTTAATTCATATATGCTCACTGTTGCATATTTAAAATCCATAGTATGCCATTTTTAAAAGATAATTAAAACAAATATTATGTAATGCATTTGAATTTTCAAGGTATATATGTGTATACTTCAAGGAACACAAGTTACTTCATACCAGTGGAGCTGAGGTCATATATAATGATTTAAAATCATCAGTACACAGGATAAACCAGCTATTACTGCAGAAATGGCTGTTTAGTGTTACCATCAATGATTTGGCAACTTTGCTCTTCAAATCCTGCAAAACTCACAACATGTTTGTGTAAATTCAGATAAAACTGAACTTCTTTTAATCGGGCCCACAAACCTTGCAAACATGGTGTCTAACCAGAGACATTTTTACCAGGATATGTCCTTCAGTGTACTTATTAAATAAATATGTAGGACTGCCTTTTTGCATTTCTGCAGTATTTCTAAAATTAGAAACATCCTTTCTCAGAGTGATGCTCTAATTCGTGCATTTATTACTTCTAGGCTGGACTACTGTAATTCATTATTATCAGGCTGTCCTAAAAGCTCCCTGAAAAGCCTTCAGCTGATCCAAAATGCTGCAGCTAGAGTACTGACAGGGACTAGAAAGAGAGAGCACATTTCTCCCATATTGGCTTCTCTTCATTGGCTCCCTGTTAAATCTAGAATAGAATTTAAAATCCTTCTTCTCACATACAAGGTCTTGAATAATCAGGCCCTATTTTATCCTAACTCTTTTAACACCAAGCGTATCACCATGAGAAGCCAGATAAAATGTACTTTGAATTACCGTAATTATGCAACAGTTTGTCCTATCAGAAAAATTCAAAGGACTTCTGAAAGCTGAGAAATTTTTTATTGAAACATAGGGTTATTACGGTAATTGTTGCCGAAAGTCTGCAAATGGAGGGACATTTGAACTACGTTCTGTTGCCGACAACAGTTTCAATATTAAAGAATTCATAGTACCATATCACCCCAATAGAGCACTTCACTCTCAGACTGCTGGCTTACTTGTGGTTCCTAGGATACTTCAGAGTAGAATGGGAGGCAGAGCCTTCAGCTTTCAGGCCCCTCTTCTGTGGAACCAGCTCCCAGTTTGCATTCGGGAGACAGACACCCTCTCTACTTTTAAGATTAGGCTTAAAACTTTCCTTTTTGGTTAAGCTTATAGTTAGGGCTTGATCACGTGACCCTGAACCCTCCCTGAGTTATGCTGGAATAAACCTAGGCTGCTGGGGGGTTCCCATGATGCACTGAGTGTTTCTTTTTCACTCACCTCTTTTACACTGTTTATACTTTACTCTACATTTAATCATTAATTATTATTTATCTCTGGATCTCAGCCCCAACCGGTTGCAGCAGATGACTGTCCGTCCCTGAGCCTGGTTCTGCTGGAGGCTTCTTCCTGTTAAAAGGGAGTTTTTCATTCCCACTGTCACAAAGTGCTTGCTCATAGGGAGTTTTGACTATTGGGTTTTCTCTGTAATTATTGTAGGGTCTTTACCTTACAATATAAAGCACCTTGAGGCGACTGTTTGTTGGGATTTGGCGCTATACAAATAAAACTGAATTGAATTGATGTAAACTTCAGAGTCAAGCCACCAACAGACAGTAGCAGTGACACAGTGCCATCTACTGCTGCCAGCTAACAGTTGCTTACACGTTAGTGCAGAAATGAAGGTAAATGCATTATAATGCCAAAGGTATTCACTCATCTGCCTTCACATGGATATAAATTTGAGTGGCATCCCATTCTTAATCCATAATAAATCCATAAGGGTTAATATGATGTCTGCCCACCCTTTGTGCCTATAACAGCTTCAACTGTTCTGGGAAGGCTTTCCACAACATTTGGGAGTGTGTTTATGGAAATTCTGAGCATTCTTCCAGAAGCGCATTTGTGAGGTCTGACAAGAAGGCCTGGCTCACAGTCACTGCTCTAATTCAATTCAGTTTTATTTATACAACACCAAATCACAACAGTCACCTCAAGGTGCTTCATATTGTAAGGTAAATACCCTACAATAATACAAAAAAACCCCCCAACATTCAAAATGGCCCCCTTGTGAGCAAGCACTTGGTGACAGTAGGAAGGAAAAACTTCCTTTTAACAGGATGAAACATCCAGAAGAACCAGGCTCAGGGAGAGGCAGTCATCTGCCGTGACTGGCTGTGGATGAGGGGAGGCAGGCAGGACAAAAGACATGCTGTAGAAAAGAGCCGGTGATTAATAATAACTAATGATTAAATGCAGAGTGGGGTATTAACACAGAGTGAAAAGAGGTGAGTGAAAAAGAAATACTCAGTGCATCATGGCAACCCCCACAGCAGCCTAAGCCTATTGCAGTGAAACTAAGGCAGGGTTCAGGGTTACCTGATCCAGCCCTAACTATAAGCTTGATTAAAACGGAAAGTTTTAAGCCTAATCTTAAAAATAGAGAGGGTGTCTGTGTCTCAAATCCAAACAGGGAGCTGGTTCCACAGAAGAGGGGCCTGAGAGCCAATTCATCCCAAAGGTGTTCTAACAGGCTGAGGTCAGGCCAGTCAAGTTCTTCCGCACCAAATTTGCTTATCCATGTCTTTATATTACTGCAGGGTCTTTACCATACAATATAAGGGGCCTTGAGGGGACTGTTGTTATGATTTGGTGCTACATAAAAAAAAAATGAATTGAAATTAATGTTTTGTGCACTGGTGTGCAGTCACGGTGGAACAGAAAGGGACCATCCCCAAACTGAGCCCAACTCCTGAAAAACAGCCCCACACTATACCCCCCCCCCCCGCCCAAAAAAACAAAACATAAAACTTTACACTTGGCTGACTGTCAGACAAGTACTGTTCTCCTGGCAACTGTCAAAGCCAGAATCATCCATCTATGTTTTGCATCACGCTTGGTGATGCAAGGCTTGGATGCAGCTGCTCAGCCATGGAAATCCATTCCACGAAGCTCTCTGTACGCTATTCAACTCTGCAGAAAGTTGCTAACCTCTGCAGAACTACAGTGGGTTCAGAAAGTATTCAGACCCCTTTAAAATTTTCACTCTTTGTTTCATTGCAGCCATTTGATAAAATCAAAAAAGTTAATTTTATTTCTCATTAATGTACACTCAGCACCCCATCTTGACAGAACCCCCCCCCCCAGAAATTTGGAATTTTTTTTTACAAATGTATTAAAAAAGAAAAACTGAAATATCACATGGTCATAAGTATTCAGACCCTTTGCTCAGTATTGAGTAGAAGCACCTTTTGAGCTCGTACAGCCATGAGTCTTTTTGGGAATGATGCAACAAGTTTTCCACACCTGGATTTGGGGATCCTCTGCCATTCTTCCTTGCAGATCCTCTCCAGTTCCGTCAGGTTGGATGGTGAACGTTGGTGGACAGCCATTTTCAAGTCTCTCCAGAGATGCTCAGTTGGGTTTAGGTCAGGGCTCTGGCTGGGCCAGTCAAGAATGGTCACAGAGTTGTTCTGAAGCCACTCCTTTGTTATTTTAGCTGTGTGCTGAGGGTCATTGTCTTGTTGGAAGGTGAACCTTCGTCCCAGTCTGAGGTCCTGAGCACTCTGGAAGAGGTTTTTTTCCAGGATATCTCTGTACTTGGCCGCATTCATCTTTCCTTCAATTGCAACCAGTCGTCCTGTCCCTGCAGCTGAAAAACACCCCCATAGCATGATGCTGCCACCACCATGTTTCACTGTTGGGATTGTATTGGGCAGGTGATGAGCAGTGCCTGGTTTAGAATTAACGCCA
>JAMQGT020011581.1:0-160000 GCA_024447675.2 Pterophyllum scalare | reverse complement strand
CATATATATACATATATATGCATATACATATATATACATATATATGCATATACATATATATACATATACATATATATACATATATATACACATATATATACATATATATACACATATATATACACATATATACACAAATATATACACATATATATATATACATATATATATACACACACATATATATACATATATATACACATATATATATACACATATATATACATATATATCACACATATATATACACATATATATATACATATATATACATATATATACATATATATACATATACACACATACACACCAAATCTACCTAATCTAGAAATACAACACTGTCAGAAATCTTGTTTAGTCTCCTACTAATGTAAGAAAGCCTTCCAAGAAAACAGAGCAAAGGCTATTTTATTTTATGCTTTATTTTATGTTATATGCATACCTTATTTATTTTTAAGAAAACGTTTTCTTAAAAAAATTCTGATTTTAATATGGCGCGTAAACACAATGAAAAGGTTCAGTTTTTTATTTAAAAAAAATAAGAAAAAAAATGTAACAACCGCTCTTACCTTTTGGGGCATTTGTCTGTTTCTGGATCCAGAGTAGAGTCTTCTGTGCAGGGCGACACCGGACAGAGGGAGCAGCCTGTAGCGGCAGCTTAGCACTGGTAAGGTTACAGCCTTTGAACTGACAGATCTAGTCTGCTGCAAAGATGCTAAAAACTTAATACAAAGAAGAGCTTCGGCTACACCTGACCGGGAAAACATCTACCAGCTAGCTTCCTAGCTGTTCAAAGCGCTTCTACTCTTCTTCGCGTCGCCGCCTTCTTCTTTTCGGTTTATTGGCAGTCGGCAAAGCAGTTTGAAGGTGCATTACCGCCACCTACTGGAATGGAGTGTGGCTCAAGCGCTTGAAAGAATCGCCCACAGAAGAGGGGTGGAGGAGGAGGAGGAGGAGGAGAGAGAGAGAGAGAATTCTGTTAAACCTGTTCTTCACACAAACCTCATCAGTTAACCTTATTACAACACCATTCCAAGAAGGTCTTCCAAAGTAAAATTAATCTTCAGTTCCTTTTAAAGTTCCTATTAATTTCTTTCCTTCCTGGTCACTTTAACTGTTGAACACACTCAGGTTGATTGCAGTGTGTACATTGTCCAGCTGGGTGCTTGCCTATCAGTTACTATCAGTTTATTAAGACCTGTGTGTCCTATCCTGAGATTGTGATTATTTTTTCTATTTGGTTCCTGCCCACTCTCTCCCCATGACCTGCAAATTTTTTGAATGTTTTATAGATGCCTTTGTGTGTTGCTGGTGTTCCAGTGCTCTTTGGATTTAATTATTTATAATGCTTTTAACTTACCTTTGCTTACTGGTATCTGTAAATCAAATTACTGTAATTTCAGTGACTCTTTTTCCAATGTGTCCACATCCTTATTTCCCTCCACACCTATTGCACAATCTTTGTCAACTGTAATATCTACTGATCAAGCATAAGATTATGACCACCTGCCTAACATGGCATTCACTTGCATACCCACAACTGAGGCAGTGGAGACCATCAGAAATGACTACATGAAGTAAACTCCTTACAGAACAGAAACAGCTTTACCCCAGATTATATACGGGATACCAGGGACTGTGCAGTGCTTATTAAGGAAGATGGTAGCCTCAACATTGAAGTTTACCAGAAGCCCACACACACAGACCAGTGCTGCTCTTTGACTCCCACCACCCTCTGGAACACAAACTTGTGGTGATCAGGACCCCGAAACACCGGGCAGAAAGCATTCCCTCTAAGGAAGGGAAACAAATGGAACGCACATGTAAAGAAAGACCTTAAAACATGTGGTTATCCCAAACTGGGCTTTCATCAGTGAAGATGCACTGGAGAGAAGGTCAGACACAAACTAGGGGGAGTAAAAATAACAAGCGGAACAACATTGTCATCCCTTATTCAGCAGGCTTGTCAGACAAACTCAGAAGAATTTTCTCCAAGCATGGTATCCCAGTATCCTTTAAACCTACTCACACCCTAAGGGCAAAAACTGGTTCATCTCAAAGACAAACCCCCAAACACAAGACTGCTGTCCAGTGCAGGGACGAGTGCTCGTAGCTGTAACATTGGAGGAACCAAACAGCCTCTTCACAAATGAATGGCACAACAAAGAAGATTCACCTCGACAGGACAAAAGACACATTCTGGAGGAGATCGAAAGATTAATGATAAGTGGTATGTAAACAGAGGGAAAAGAGGTGAGTGAAAAAGAAAAAGTCAGTGCATCATGGGAACTCCCCAGCAGCCTAGGCCTATTGCAGCATAACTCAGCCCTATCTATAAGCTTGATAAAAAAGGAAAGTTTTAAGCCTAAGCTTAAAAACATGGGACTTTGATACAGCTGTTCGGCCATGGGAACGGTTGGAAAAATATCCAAAACCAATTAAATAATTACACTGAGGATGCAGAGAGATATGCTGAAGGCCTTTCTATTCTTGCAAGAAGGAGCAACGCACACTTTAGTCATCTAGTGAGGAAGTTCAGAGCAGTCCTGTCAACCTCTTCCATTTATTAAGATATGCACATGTAATGCTATAAGGTCCCACTAATATCAAGAGTTTGCCTCTCTTCTCGGTTTTCTGCAAGTCTGTCAGGAGCAGTGAGTCATTCAGTTCATCTATTTACAGTGTTGTGGCAATTTTGTCCTCAGATTGTGAGCTGGTGTCACATTAGTCAGCGCCATTCTCACACCCCTGAAATTCATTGTATAGAATCTTTCTGTCTATGTTGTTTACTTCAGTCAGAGCTGTGATAATAAGCTTTGGGATCAAAGAAAACATGGTACTCAGCAACAGCCTACTATAACTAGCACTGTCTGGCATATTAATATGGCTGTCCCTGCAGAAGTAATAAGACCTTTCCATTTCCCAAACCAATGGTCAAGCATTCCAGAAAAGGAATTGTCTATCCCAGAGTTTTCAGCCAATTCAATAGACAGGGACTTAAGTCGATGTGGGGCTTTTGTAAGTGAGTCAATGGAGCAGTATTATTCCGGATGAAAGTGCAGCATGTGTCGCGAAACACTGAGCATACACCTCCTTTTTCAGCCAATAGCATGTCTAGTTCCACATAGTCTTGCCTAGCCGTCAGTGAGGTGCGGCCCACCGATTCACTCAGACCTTATATTGCATCTTGTGTGAAATAAGCAATGCTGCTGATTGTCATAAATATAATTTATCCAATCTGCTCTCTTATTAATGGTAGCCCACCATGGAAACAGAGATTCAAGCCACATGTTCCATCCCATCCTGCAGGGAGCCATGGATCTAAGGTACAACCTCCACAGAACCACCAGACGTCTGTTCTTGCAGTTTTGTACCTGTTGAACCTCGTGGGGTTTAAAAGTGAAGATGTGGTTACATTTGTGGTCATTATACATGTGGAGGATAGGTGTTCTCCTCAGGAGTTAATACAACAGAAGCAGGTGTGATTCTCTATAGTGGGGAGGAAATAAGGTGGCTGCACGGTGCTAGGTACAGGTGGGAACACGTAGTCTAGTGAAGAACAATTTGGCTGTCTGCCTATACTTTGGCAGTTAAACAGCTCAGTCATGCGCTGAAGTCCAGAGGCATTAGATAACAGGTTGAGTGGAAAAAGGGACCGTGGCTAATTGTGGACAAGCCACAGAACACACCACACTATCAGTGGGGTTCAGTTGTTTAGCAGAGTATAGCGTCCACTCTTGCCATCTATTACATGCATCTAATCCTGTTTCAATTGCAATGATTTGCTTTACATTAGTAACATTCACGTAGGTTACAAGGGAAGTGGATTTGTGGTTTTGGTTTGGGGTCACTGCCGTCCTGAGGTTGAGCCTGAGTTCGAGGTTAAATGACCACTGAGAGGGTTCTAAATTCATCAGTTCCAAGTACGTCTGACCCAATTATATAAATACCAGTGTTTCTGGACTTTTCCCTTTTGTCTCTAATCTGATGTTTTTCCTACAAGAGGAGAGGTGCGACGGTCACCACAGACACCAAACACAGGACTCCTTTGTGAGCTTCCATTCCCTGAACATTCTCCCCTAAATTCCTCCCTGTAGGATTACTCAAATCGATCTTCACCGGTTTGAGACACAGGACCTTAGGGGTTACCTGCTTCCTTTGTGGCTGGACTTTCCTAAGGGGGATGGCAGGAGATCAGGGAGTTGTGATCCTAAAATGAAAAGCAACACCAAGAGGAGACAGCAAACTATCAGAAATGCAGTTAAGTTTTTTCTCTTTCTTTTAAAGGTTGAATTAGGTCAACCCTAAGCCTGGGGTTTGTCTGAGATGTCTATTTAAGTGCTGTCTATTCTTTTTTTTGTTTGGTTGTCTAGCATTCACATTTTCTAATAGAGGTCCTGTTACTCAGGTTTCAGGTACTGGTTGTTATTACTGGGGCTTGGTACCCAATCTCGGAGTGTGGGGATGATGAAATCTCCCCCCTGACCTGTCGTCCTGGCTCCCCCTTGCCGTAGTGCTGTCGGAACACTGAGCTACAAGTTGTTTTACTGTCAGCTTGGACGTTGGGTTTTGAAGACATAGGTCCCACATCCTTTTCATGAATCCCCTCTCGCTGGCATTACGTGTGTAGGAGCATTCCAACAGTTCCCGGTTCTCATCTCGTGTCCACTTATGCCATAACCTTCTAGTTCCAGTAGTCCCCTTATCGTCTGTATGCTCTGGTTCCTCAACACCTGACACGGACCTTGTTAATCCGAGCAACGTCCGAGTCGGTATGGCTTCAATCATGTATCTCTTGCTCATATTCCGAGGTAGGCTTGGTTAGCATGGGGGGTCTAGCCTGACTCCCTGGTATAACTCACAAACACGCAACTTAAAGCAGATAACCCCTAAGCTGGAGAGGACATGACTGTTGATTTAGGAAAATTATGGTAAAAATTCAGGTAAAGAATTTGTTAGACGTTTTTGTTTTAACTGTGACTCTCTGTCCTTTCAAACTCTCGTTGGTGCTGAGACAAAATTCTTGGATTGTTGGGCAACTCAACACACCCATCAAGCCTCCCTCCTAATCCTTTCCAGTCCAAGCCTGTGCAGCTTATTAGTGCTGGTAACCATCATGAGTATTTAGTTTTTTACACCTTCTACATGTACTCCCATAATTCTGGGCTGCTCTTGGCTAGAAAAACAATCCACACATGAACTTGTCTGAGAAACATGTTGAAAGCTAGAATCTTTTTTGCTTATCCATGCCATGGCTCCTGTCTGCTAGTTAACCACACCTTGTGTTTCAGGGGCGGGACCCACTCCAGCTCCTGCCAGCTGTGTTACTCACCTTCTCTCCATCAGCCAATTCTCTGACCCCTTTTTTAAGGAGAAGAAAGGCCTACAGTCGGTGCCAGATTGTACACTTTATCCAGTTAGTGCCGTGCATCCCTCTCTGACCTGTGCACCTACTCTAACAACCTTTCCTGCTGATAATTTAGTTTCTCCTCTCTGTACAGGATCCTGAGTGCCGAGCAAGCAGCTTAGTGGCAGAAAGGAGAGCCCACTAGGGATAGGAGTGGTCCTGCTCAGAGGCGACTAAACTGGATAAGCCTCCCTGCAATATATTCATCATTCCCTGCAAATAAATCGGTATATTCTCTTCAGTCTGCTCGAGTCTCATCCTTGATGCAATCATGATAATCCAAATGCTTAAAATCCGTAATGCCTCCTGCTCATGTAAACTCTGATAAATCTGTATCTAATTCTCCTCTCCCAAAGGAATACCATGATCTTAAACAAGTGTTCACCAAAAATTAAGCACTCTCCCTGCTGCCTCACCATCCATGTGACTGCTTCTTTGAGCCGTTTCCTGAAGCCCTCCTCTCAACTAGTGAACTCTACAACCTGGCTTGGCCTGAAATGGAGGCAATGGAGAAATACATGTATGAGTCCTTAGCAGCAGGAAACATCCATTTCACCAGTGGGTACCGGTTAGACCCTGCACAGACAGTTACTAGATTACACTCAAGAGCAAGTATCCTCTGCTACTGACTAGCTCTGCTTTTGAGCTCCTGTGGTTCCCTTAAAGCTCACCTCTCAAAATAAACCTTTTGTTTGGTCAGAGGCCGAAGCTGCATTCTGTGAGTTAAAGAAAAAGTTCACCCACCACCCCGTTGAAGTGGATACATCCACCTCTGGGGTGGGGGCAGTTTGATTTCAACGATTGTGTCCTAAAGATAAGATGCATCATTTTCCTGATGTCCAAGTGGAATCATGAGAGTGGGGATCACAAGCTACTAGGCTCCAAGTCTCTGGTTTGGAAAGGTCATTCTGTCAAAGAGCACAACCATAACTAGAATTTACAATGCGTGAAATCACTCATCGACTGCCAAGGGCTCAGGAAGCCTTTAAAGTTTGAATTTTTTCCTCTAAGGTACACTGAACTAGTTAACTCAAGGAGTGGGTGTATTTGATTTGAAATTTTTTGCAAGTTTTTTTTCAATGGCAAGAGAAAAAAATAAAACTTAAGCATCAAGTTAGGAAATAGCCCAAAAGGTTCTAGAAGAGCTGAATGGATTCTATAGCACAGAGTGCCTACGATGCCTAGAACTATCCAAAACTTAACCCTTAAGTCAGTTTAAGAATTGCCTTTGTTTTACTTAATGAGTAAAACAACTGGAGTTAATGGGAACAGTTAACACAACCAGGCTCTGATATTTTAGAAGTTAGGCATTCATTGTATGAGTTGTTCCCTTCTTCAGTTTGACAAACAAGTCAAAGATTGCTTCGAGAGACGGCCTGCAGGAAACATGGCAGAGGCATCTGAACCGAGTATTGGCTTGGAAAAAAAAAAAACCAACCAAGGATTTAAACAAAAATCATTTATTACCCAGTAAACATTCATAAGCAGTGAAACAGAACATTGACACCTGCAAGTTGAAGACAAGTCAGTAGGTTCAGAAACTAGATCTTGAGTTCCAAAGATCAATAGAAAGTTGTGAATACACTATAAGGATTGCCTTGTGGAGCAAACATGTAGCTGGTGTATGGAAATAGTGGCATCGATAGACCAAGAGATTCTGTGGGGATGTAGCGTGTTTGGGCAAAGACTGCTCTTCCTTTCTGGTAGCGCGAACGAGAGCTTATGGAGTAGACTGGCTCCAGATCAGACATGTCACTGAAGACAGGCCTGTTTTCCTCACCGTTGGTACCAGGTGCAGAGTTAAACTTTCCAGGGGCTGCCCGATACTGACCCGCCACATAGCCATCTGCTGGAGTCTCATACCAGGTGACTCGAGGGTGGCTTTGTGCTCCATAATTAGTGTAACCAACAGAGCCACTGCTAGCATGTTCTGGAGCTTGGCTAGAGCTGTTCCCCAGTTCTGAACTCCTTGTTCCCCTGAACGTATACCAAGGAAGAGTGAGTTGTGTCTCAGCGCCATTTGACACCAGGCCTAGGAGAGCAAGATGTAGAAGTTTAGCATACATTTTATAACTATTCAGCTTTAATTGACCACATAGTTTTAGTCGGATAAGCTTTAACTTACCTTTGTTCACAGGTGCACAGATAATACTTCCAGTCAGACATAATATCCACAACACCCTGCAGACAGTGGTTTTTACACTATAGAGTTCATTACATCCAATCCATGCCCACAGTGAACCTCCTTGTGATGCAGCACTGCACATGTTCCTCCAGCTTCTGATTTTAAAGCATCAATCAGGCACTTGTGGATTAGAACACTGAAGTTGTTCTACACCATAGTTTACTCACCTCATTCTGCTACAGTTAATGAGTTGCAGCCTGCCCAGGAGAGCCTACACCAATACAAATATGAGAAGGGGGGATCATTAATCATGTTACATGCATAATACCCTTTAATCCAAAAACCAAAGTTTACCCACTACCAGCACTGCACCTTGTTCTAACAAGCACTTCCAAACAGTGACTCTGAAACACAGAGCAGCTGTTCTTATATGATCTTCACTGCGGCGGGAACTGATTGCTCAGTTGTAACAGCTGCCTGTGCAGTTAATTGGAAACAGGCTGCTTCTTATTTGTGGAAAAGTCTCTATTTTCCCCTCACTTCTCTCTTATTTGCATATCTTAAGTTGCTTTCACATAGTCTTCCTACCCTATTCAGTCCCCCTAAAGCCTGTGACCTTTGGTCATAGTGCAGTTTTATTCTATCCTTCACACAGCTCAAAGCGTTAAACTAAGTAAGGCATTTATTATTATCTACTACCCAAAAACGTTTGTGTACACACTAAAAACCAATTCAATCAACCAGACAAATGTTCGAGAGAACAAGAGAAGATGTGAAAGTGAGAAAATATTTAAAGGTAAAACTCTCTCTTACATTATAGTATACCCTCTGTGAGTTTTTGAGGGTTTTGCACAAGGAAGAGGAGATTTAAAATCTGGGCCTCGAAAATGCTAGAAAAGATTCAAGACCCAAATTCTGATTTTATCATGTCCTTTAAAGAAGTGAGACATAAATTCAGTCTCAACACTGAACGTTTCTTTAACACAAATGAGAAGTTAACATTCATATCATGGTCCCAGGTCCTAAGGTTTAGAGTTTTTGTGGTTTCATGATTCCTTTTAAGTTTATAGAGTTATTTGTTTTGACAGGATTGATAATTCACTTTCTAGAACCCCACAAACACCTTTTGCTGTAATGATTTATTCACCAGCATAACAATGATCCCAAACACACTGGGTTGGGGTGGCCCCCCCACGAAATGGGAAAATCACAAGATTGCATATTTACCAAAAATGGCCACACACTAGATTGTAGTGAAATAACAAAAAAAACAAGAAAGTTGAAATTCGAATGTGAAATATTGATTGTTTTTGTGAACATGTTGGACGAAACGAAAGCATGCTCTGAAAATTCTCAGCCTGGTGCAAAACAATGTCAGCTCAGTGCAGCTCTGGGCAATAAACTGCTGTCTGCGCTGCGTAGAAATGCACAATGGCCTACCCAGAGTCAACATTATTGAAACAGTGTGGGAGAGTGCAGGTAGTACTAAAGAATAAAGGTGGTCACACCAAATACTGATTTTCAAGCATGTCAGATTTGTGCAAACTCTTTTGCATTATTATATCGTTTATTATTATGCTCTACACCTGGCCTATACCACTACACTTGCTGTCTTTCCCCCCTTGCTTCTGTCACATGATGGTATGAGCTTGGTCTGTCTTTGCATGTGATTGGCTGCCTGGTGTGCCCATCAAAACAAAGTCCTGTGCTTGCTTAGATTCTCAGCAAAGTCATAGGAGTGGCTGAAGATTCAGCTCTACCCCAACAGGAGTCAGCTCTGATTCACTACTAAGAATTGGCTCTTAGAAAAACGACACATCACTAGGAGATAATGCACAGATTGTATAAATATTAAATATAAATGTGTTTTCCATTTCATGCCATAACTCACTAAAATATTTGAATTTTCAACCACAAGCTGCTTTGATTCCTTCAAATGCTCAGAGTTCACTTTGTTCTTTCACTCAGTGTTCTTTCACTCAGTGGCATGAAAATCAATTCATAACTTTTATGTAATGTACTTTTTTCTTGATTTTATGGTTGATATTCTCTCTCTCCATTAAAATGAAACTACCAAAAAAAAAAATTGAGATTTTTCATTTGTTTTTAAGTGAGCAAACTTACATATTCAGCCAGGGATCAAATACATATTTCCACTACTGTATAATGAACAACAATGAGCCTCAGGCTTTTAAATGCATTAAAAACAGAAAAAACAATTTTAAACAATCCTTAACAACAACTTAGACAAACTGATATTACAGACCACAGTTCATACTGGCAAACGACACTGGCACATGTCACAGTGGGGCCATCTCTACAGTGGCTTTAACTTTTCAGGATCTGCTCTTTTCAAATCCTCAGTGCAGAGGAACTGAGTGCTGAGTGGTAACACTGCTGCTACTCAACAACTGTTTGATGACCGATGGCTTTCTTTTTTTACTGAGAACTAAACAGAAGACTGAACCTCTGAAAGAAAACTAGCCTTTTACTGTAGCACTAATCTATTCTTGCAGGTAAATTACATGTTTTTATAGCTTACCCGTATGAAAAACTATTTTTAAGACCAGCTTTGTCTGACTGACAACATACAATACATAATATAATGCAAATGAATGATATCTTTGTTCATTTCAGAAACAAAACAGAAATAAAACAATTTTTATGTGTTTTGAAAACAAGATGCAAATTTAGGTATTTATATGCTGTAATTAAAATTTTAAACAAATGTCTAAAATAAAGGGTAGTACAGCATGAAGGCCGAGAGGTTTTAAAAATCCTGACAGAATAAAGATCACAAAGTGGTTAGTTTCAGAAGTATGTAAGCCATAAATATACTAAATTCAGATGCAAGAACTGATGAAGCTAAAATGCTCATCTCCTTCCTGGCTTTTCACTGACTTTTGCAGCTCTTTGCTCCTCAAACTGATGAACATAATTCACGTTGGGTCCTCCAATACTCCAATTTTAATCTAGCAAGCAGAATTTAAGTGTTTGAGGTAGATGAAGAATTGTTGTTCAATACAAGACACACAAGGCATGGTTGTAATACAGACAATTGCTTTTTACAGTGTGCATTGCAGTTTGAAGAGTTTCAGATTTTGTCCTTAATGGACAAGAGCACAAAGGTTTCTGCCTGTTTTACTCAGCAGCTCTGAAACATCACAAATCCACTTTCATACACTTTGCTTTTTATTCCTCTCTCTAATATCAGGGCTGTAACATAACATTTTAAATGTCTGTCAAAATACCGCTATTATTATGACCTGAAGCATGTTAGAATAATCTGATTCTTGTAGCATGTCTTTCAGGTGTAATTTGGGCTCATTTCTTGCAGTCTACAAGTAGGCTGCAAATATTATTCTGTTGCAGCTATATGATGAGCCAGAGCCATGCAGGCTCAAAACTAATTACACTGTGGGTTTCAGGCACATCACTTCTAGTTAGATATCAAATCCTCCAGTGACTCCAATACAGTGAGTTTTTAGCTAACTGCTTTAGATAGTTCTTTTCTGCCAGTTGATGTAAGAGTTTGCTACAGTAGGTGAACCATAAGCTGAGCAATCACAGCTGTTACCAGTTGCAGGTAACATTTTATTTTTTACACAGCTCCAGCACTAGCTACTTATGGCAACTACTGAAAAAAATTAACATGTACTTAAAGCAAGCATACACTGTGGTTTGTCCACAATCTGAACCTGCCTTGTTGTATCTACACAACCACCAACCACTACTAGCTGGCCAACACTTAAGAGTATTTCACAGTCACTAAAACGCCAAACCCCATCCCCTAGATCAAATCCACAGAAGCCTAAATGAACTTCTTGAAACGCACACTCCTCTGGCCAAACCGCGAAAACACTTCTGGCACATGCCAGTGTCAAAACACGAAAACTTCTCTCAAAGAGACTTCTGCAACACAATTACTCTCTTTTGCACAATAGCAAACACATTCTCAGTCACTAAACACACTTCACACGTGTGTTGCTGAACCTTAAACACAGTCTCAGTCACTGAACATGTTGTTGCAAAACCGTAAACACTGGCAGCAGAATGCGAACATAACTCCTACACCGCCATCAGCTGTTACACACAGCATTTCACAATTAAACTCACATTTGTCAAATGATGTGACCAGACCAACTGGGCAGGATCAAAGTTAGTTTAGTGTGCAGGTGGCACATGTGCATCTATAATGGACAGACACATACAGAAAGGCAAAGGAGGAAGAACGCGTGAAAGGTGGCATATGAGGAGGAAGAGGACGAGGACCACTGAGAAAACAAACCATGTCCTCGTTTGCGGGATGACAATGAGGGAAGCAGGACAAAGGGTCCAACCCAATCTGAGTAGATTCTCTGCGGCAGCATCATCAGGACATTCACTGTTCCATGCTGTACAACATTTGACACAGATTATGCCACACTGCAAGTACTGTGATGTTCATTACAATGCAATTTCCACTGGCAATGTACACTCATAAGTGCACTCCCCCTTTCCCAGAATTGAACAACAGCCCTCTTCACGCAACATGTGGATGTTCCTGGTCAGCGGGTTGGCAATGTCACCTTCTATGCAGCTATTGGTAACTGGGGGGAGGGTCATCCACCATCATGCTAACCTGGGGCCATACAACACCGGACACCTCCTCACGTTCCTGGGTGGTCTACAGAATCGCATTGGCTGTGTCTGAACAGCTGGATCAGCAAGCAGTGCGCCCTGTATACGTTATAGTTTGGGACAATGTGAACTTTCACCGTGCAGTCCAGATACGCGAGTGGTTCACAAACAACCAGCGCTACATAAACGTGTTCCATCCACCTTATAGCCCCTTCCTCAATCCTATAGAGGGATTTTTCTCTTATTTATTTCAATGTACACACTTGAAATAACATTTTCTGTTGACTCCTGGTGGTATGTCTGAAGGTACAGCCTGAGAAAGCCTGAGCAGTGACAATCAACTGAAAAGCTGCGTGACATCTAACAGATGACTTGTCAGTGCTTTGAACAAAACTTAGACTTTTCAGTTCTCCACCCGAGCTGTAAGATTCATCCAAAGAATCGCTGACAAACCTCCAGGCTCCCACATAATTTTCATCAGTTTCTAAGATAAAGGTTTGCCTTTTTATCAGAACTGTAAAAATACATTTTATCTAATTCTTACAGTGTAAACAGTTTCATCTGATTTTTACAGTATGAGTACAAATGACACACAGGTAAATATATCCCATGTATGTTGAAGTTGCTTCATACTGGAGGCCTCACATTAAGTCCAGATCAGTTACCTTGGTGCTACAATGAAATGAAACCCAGAAATAAACTTCAGAAATGAACCATTTTTGTGTCACTGAAAAATCGAAGGTTACTTTGCTGTACCCCAAATGCTGTTTTGTAGTGCAGACCTCAGGTGGTGTTGTGATATATCAATGTAAATGAAAGGCTCATTAACTATAAGGATAAAAGAGAAGTGAGGGAGCTGAGAAGCTGTCGGTTTTTAATTAGCTTCAAAGGCAGCTGTAACCACTGAGCAATCAGTTCCCGCTGCACTGAGGATCATATAAAGGCAGCTTCTGTAGAAAGGCTCCATTGTAGAGAAGTGCCTGTTGGGACAAGTGAGAAAAAAAAAAATTTAAATAAAAATTAAATAATGTTGGTATATGCTATAATGTGGTGCTTGTTGAATATGTTGGTTGGCATTACGGATAGACTGTAATTGACTACATTTTTCCCATTTTGCATCAGTTCAGGCTGCCAGGGGCAGGTCAGAACTCGAACTGCAGCAGAATGAGGTGAGTAATTTATGGTCTAAAATGAAGCTTTGATGCATTAAAATGAAATGTGCTCAAACAGTAAATGTTAATTACTGGCTTAAAAATTATGATCTAAAAACAATGTCTATAGGGTGTTGTGGATTTCATGTCTGCTGATTAAAAGCATCATCTGTGTTCCTGTAGAATATGGTATGTTGACACTACCCGAATTGATGAAACCGAACAAGCTTAAATGGCTTTGAATAAGTGAGAGCTCCTGCCTTTTTCTCCACAGACTATGGATTGGATATGGAGTTTGATTATATGGGTGCACACCCATTGCAGGAGGGATCTTTTTATGAAAACTTCCAGGAAAGTGCAGATTATGAGCCGGACAGCAGTTATGACCACGCCACTGCTGGTCCACGCAGTTACCAAAGGGACAATATGGCTGGGGGTGACTGGTTTAATAGTGGCTATACGCGGGGGAGCAGCGCTTATGGGTGGGCACACCCTACACAGGTCAACTCTGCATCTGGTACCAGTGGTGATGAAAACAAGCCCATCTTCAGTGACCTGTCTAATCTGGAACCAGTCTACACTACTGGCTCTCGTTCACGCTACCAGAGAGGAAGAGCAGTATTTGCCCAAACTCGCTACATCCCCACAGAATCTCTTGGCCGACACCTGCCACTATTCCCATACACCAGCTACACACTTTCTCAATAAGGCAATCCTCAAACTCCAGTCAAAGCTACCTATTAAGTTTTGGTAAGTTCTCGATACTTGGCTTGTCACTTTATTTTTTTTGAGGGGGGATTGGTTGACTAATGCCTGTCTGCTCTGCTTTTCTCTTAGGTTGTATATCAGATGATTCTTTGGCCAGATGCAGAACACACAATAAATTACTCTAAACTTAACTAATGTCTCTTTCCTCTGAAGTTTCTATACTTGGTAACATGTTTAAGACCAGATTACTTGGGTCAACTAGGTATGGTGGCTATGGGCCTGTTTTGCACAGACGTCTGGATTGTGGCTCTGACATTCACTAATCCTCACCTCACACTGAGGCTTTCAGAAATTGACAGTCTGCAGAACTCTGGGAAGAAGTCTTTGAGAGAAGCTTTCATGTTTTGACACTGGCATCGTTCTCTCGTGCCCAGCTGCTTGTTCTGACTTGTAGGAATGACAAATATTGCTGGCTTGTATCTTGTGTGTTGCGCAGCATCTCTGCACTTGTTGTGTCCTCTGGAGGTATTGAAGTATTTGTGGATGATCTTGCATATTGTTGAACTCCTGTACATGCTCTCCTAAGTCTGTTCTGATCATGTTAAAAGCATGAGTGAATAGTGAAGCCATCATTCAAACTCCAATACCAGGATTCACCATGGTAACCTTTCTCTATAGAAAGCTCTTTAAATCAGATTATTCCGCTCTAACTTATGGTCCAATAACAGTTGACAGCAACTGATAATTATATTACTTTGTAGTGCTTATTTTGGGTGTGTGTATGGGGGGGATGTTGAGGTTCAGACTGCTCTTTCTGGAACAGGAAACGGTATTTCCATTGTCTCAAAGTTAATAATTTTTTCCTGGACCTGGTTTCTGGAACATGACTTTGGATTAATATATCTGATTACCCAAATGTTCACAGCAAAATCAAATAGAGGAAAGTGCAAACTAATACACTTAAATGAATTTTTGTTCTAGAGGTTTTTTTTGCTTTATTCTCTATAAATTTCTATGCTTTAAGGAATATTGTATAGTTACAGTACATCAAACTTTTTTTTTAGTAAACATTGATCAGTTTCAATTTATGAGAAATTAAGGCCTGTACATCTATACATAACATATTAAAGATGGGGTGAGATGGAGGCAGCTACCCACTGCAGTAACCTGTAATAGGACTGGCCAAAAGATTGTAAATGGACTAGTTCTTATACAGCACTTTTCTGAGCACTCAAAGCACTTATACAACACGTTTACTTCATACAGGCACCTCCATCAGTAACTAAGCTAAGTGCTTTATTTCAATTCAATTTTATTTACATAGCGCCAAATCACAACAGTTACCTCAAGGCGCTTTGTATTGTGGGTAAAGACCCTGAAATAACACAGAAAACCCAACAGTCAAAACGACCCCCTATGAGCAAGCACTTGGCAATGGTGGGAAGGAAAAACTCCCTTTTAACTGGAAGAAACCTCCAGCCGAGCCAGGCTTAGGGAGGGGCAGTCATCTGCTGCGACCGGTTGGGGCTGAGGGGAAAGAGACAGGACAAAAGACATCCTGTGGAAGAGAGATAGAGATTAATAATGATTAAATACAGAGTGATGTATAAACAAATGAGGTGAATGAGAAGAAACAGTGCCTTATGGGACCCCCCTCAGCAGCCTAGGCCTATAGCAGCATAACTAAGGGGTGGTTCAGGGTCATCTGATCCAGCCCTAACTATAAGCTTGATCAAAAAGGAAAGTTTTAAGCCTAATCTTGAAAATAGAGAGGGTGTCTGTCTCCTGAATTCAAGCTGGGAGCTGGTTCCACAGAAGAGGGGCCTGAAAGCTGAAGGCTCTGCCTCCCATTCTACTCTGAAGTATCCTAGGAACCACAAGTAAGCCAGCAGTCTGAGAACGAAGTGCTCTATTGGGGTGATATGGTACTATAAGGTCTTTGAGATAAGATGGGGCCTGATTATTCAAGACCTTGTATGTTAGGAGAATGATTTTAAATTCTACTCTAGATTTAACAGGGAGCCAATGAAGAGAAGCCAATATGGGAGAAATATGCTCTCTCTTTCTAGTCCCTGTCAGTACTCTAGCTGCAGCATTTTGGATCAGCTGAAGGCTTTTCAGGGAGCTTTTAGGACAGCCTGATAATAATGAATTACAATAGTGCAGCCTAGAAGTAATAAATGTATGGATTAACTTTTCAGCATCAGTCTGAGAAAGGATGTTTCTAATTTTAGAAATATTGCGCAAATGTAAAAAGCGGTCCTACATATTTGTTTAATATGTGCAGTGAAGGACATATCCTGGTCAAAAATGATTCCAAGATTTCTCACAGTGTTACTGGAGGCCAAAGTAATGCCATCCAGAGTAAGAATCTGGTTTGACACCATGTTTCTAAGATTTGTGGGGCCGAGTACAAGAACTTCAGTTTTATCTGAATTTAGAAGCAGGAAATTAGAGGTCATCCAGGCCTTTATATCTTTAAGACATTCCTGCAGTTTAATGTGTATCATCTGGCTTCATGGATAGATAAAGCTGAGTATCATCTGCATAACAATGAAAATCGATGCAATGCTTTCTAATAATACTGCCTAAGGGAAGCATGTACAATGTAAATAAAATTGGACCTAGCACAGAACCCTGTGGAACTCCATAACTAACCTTAGTGTGTGAAGACTCTCCCCATTTACATGAACAAATTGGAGTCTATTAGATAAAAATGATTCAAACCACTGCAGTGCAGTACCTTTAATACCCATGGCAAACTCTGTAATAAAATATTACAATATTATTCAATTTCAGTTCATAATGACAAATGTTGAGGTTTTGTTGGTGCTTGCTCTGCTTAATTTACCTTTCATGCCTGAATCTTGTATTTTTAATTGTATTTACATAATTTGTTGTTTTTTTAATTCTATTTTTTTATTGTATATTGTTTAAATCATTTGTAATACTCAGCATCATTGACAGCTATACCTTATTTACAATGTTACAAAACAATCAAACAAAATTAAATAATCCCTTAGCCTCTCAGATTTATCTGAAGACCCACTGAGGTGTCTTCACACTAGACTGAATAATGTAACAAAATATTAAATATAATACAGTTTTGACAGCAAGTATAACTATATTTTATGTAATTGTATATGACACAGGACCATTTAGGACATACCACGCAGTGGGTGTATTATTTGATCCCTGCTAAATTTGAAAGTTTGCTCACAAAGGAATGAACAGTCAGTCATTTGTATGGTAGTTTAATTCTAATGGAGAGACAGAATATAACAAAAATCCAGAAAAATTGCACACGTTTTTCAGGTCATTGAGTGAAATAAGTATTTGAGTATGTAATCCTCCCCACAACCCTCTCAGAATTCTGGCTCCTGCAGATTGGCTGTGTCCATGTGGCACACAGATTACAATCAATTGATCAATTATAGATACTCTTGATGTCAACTCATGTGTATAAAGCATACCTGTCCACAGAATCAGTTTATTCCATTCCAATCTCTCCACTGCCATGGGCAAGACCAAAGAGCTGTCAAAAAACTTCAGAGACATGACTGAAGAACTGCACAAGGCTGGAATGGGCTACAAGATTATCAGCAAAAAGCTTGGTGAGCAGGTGACAACTGTTGGTGTGATTATTTGGAAAATGGTGGTAACCATTAAAATGGTGGTAAAAACCGACATGATCGTATACTTGGCACCCAGGCCCATTATACCCACTGCGCAGTACCTGGTGAATAGTACCATATGACAAAGCCAACGTCACATCTTTTGCCACAAGCTGCCATTTCTTTTATTCTTTTTTATTAAATTTTAAATTAAAGGTTTACAGTACATCCTATGAACAATATGAACATTACCAGATCAACATATACAATCATGTACTGATTTTTCTTCTGGTTTTTACTTCTCCTCTTATACCAGCACTGCTGTGGAGGTTTTGTGCCCTGAGCACTGGCATAATTTGTATGGAGCTGTGGCAACATCACTGTTTGCACACGATGTGACCACTGGGTAAGTGATGGCAGTGCGACACCAACGCTTTGATACATGCTTCAAATCCTAACCTTACAATTCCATAGAGCCACTGTATGGAATTCCAAAGTTACACATGCACATCAAATGTATGCCATGTTTTCCCAGCACTTGCTCAAGACCACAATTATCACAGGAGCACATGGATCCATCCACAGATGGCACAGAACATATGGAGGGAGATATCTGCTAAAATGCTGGAGCAGATTGCAAATTAGGTATTAGGACCATCACAGAACACAGCAGGAAAGATGCTGTATGTCCCAGGGACTCATCCCAACCTGATACTCTTAACACCTTTTATGCTCACTTTGAAGCATCAAACAATCCCTCCATCTGACTCACCTCATCACCAGATGAGCAGTATCCCAGACTCACAAATGAAAAGGTCAGGAGGTCATTCCAGAGGGTCAGTATTCACAAGGCTACAGGACTGGCCAATATCCCCGGCTGCATCCTGAAAGACTGCGCACCCCAGCACTCTGAAGTACTGACTGACATCTTTGACACCTCACTCTCACAGGAAATAGTCCTGCCCTGCTTCAAGATGGCAACCATCATCCCTGTTTCTAAGACCCCAGCTGTGTCATGGATGAATGACTATAGGCCAATAGCACTCACACCCATAGTCATGAAGTGTTTAGAGTGGCTGGTCATGCAACAGATCAAATCAGTAAGCTCTGTAATGGAAAATGTGTTTTTCAACATAACCTCTGTATACTCCTTTGGTATGTAATTGTAATTTTCTAGTACAAAGACCAAGTGTGCGAAGTAGATAAACTTCTTTCTAGGTTGTGTCCAAGGCCATGACACACTCATTATCAGACTGAAGTCACATGGTGGTGGGAAACTCAACTCCCCACAGCTGATAGAACAAGACTGTATCAACACAATGACTATAAAGGAGCTGGGAGCTGCTTCTTGGTCAATGTCGGTGTGGAGACTGTTCGTGCTGTATTGACCCCTTTGCAAAGGTTATTTTCTTACTCTCAATAAATCATAAAATCAGTTTGGTTTCAGGGCTCAACTTATTTTTTCCACAACAATCTCTCCCAGCGCTGACCCCCCAAGTATGCATATAGGAAAAACAGGTCCACTGCGGATGCTATCTCAAAGATAGTCCATCTGGCTCTCACCCACCTGGAGACCAAGGACGCCTATGTCAGGCTGCTCTTCCTGGACTTTAGCTCTGCCTTTAACACAATCATCCCACAGACACTTGTTCACAAGCTGGACATGCTTGGTCTGAGCACCTCACTGTAACTGGGTCCTGGATCTTCTGTCTCCAGCTTTAAATATCTGGGGACTCACATCACTAACACCCTCACCTGGACAAACTCTGGCTGTCTTAGACTGTACACGGACTGTACTTCCTGAGGAAGTTGAAGAAGGCTAATTTGGGGACCAAAATCCTCACCTTCTTCTACGGGTGTGTGGCTGAGAGCATCATAACTGTCATGTAACGGCTGTGTGGCAGGCAGGAAGGAGGACCCCAATGCAGGATATGCCAGACAGAGGTAAGAGGGTGATTCCACTTTATTTACAGGTGTAGCACGGACCATGACACATAACAACATGCATCACCATGTGGAATGGGATCTGCTCTGCTTCTGAGAGGAAGGCTCTACAGGGGGTGGTTGAATCTGCCCAGGAGATCACCGGCAGCACCTTCACAACTGTAGAAGACATCTACATCAGCAGATGCAGGAGCAGGGCCTCCAGCGTAATCAGGGACACCTCCCACCCTGCCCACGGACTGTTCTCCCCACTCCCCTCAGGTCGTAGATTACGCAGCATCAGAGCAAGGTCAATCAGGCTGGGAAACAGCTTCTATCCTGATGCTGTCAGACTAACAAACTCTCACTGGCAACAACACTTGTGCAATAGAACTCTGCTTCTTTAAGGCCACTGATAATATTCTGTGAAATAAACCACTGACTGTGCAATACATAACAATATGATGTGCAATATCAGTGCAAACTGCTCAGGTAACGGGTCACTTTTCTCTGCAGTTAGTTATCTTTATATTCTATTTCTCAAATTATTCTATTTATTTGTAAATATATTTTAATATATATGTTTCACATGAAAAGAATGAAAATAATGCTCTTTGAATCTTTGGGACAAAAGTACTGTAATGGCGTGTATAAATGGATTTGACTGTGTGATGTCACGTCGGTGTGTAAAGTGACCAATACAGCAAATATAAACGGGCTATAATGGATCCATTATGTACACCGTTCTTGCCCTCACAAACAGTGCTGCCTCCAGGATGTTTGTGTTGGTTTTTACCACCAGTTTAACGATGTATCAGTACGGAAGCGCAGAGATTCCAAGATTATACAGAGGGAAACAGGGTTGCAAAAAAAATATTGATATCTTTGTTTCGGGATTACTGAAAGTAAGCTTTATGACAAATTACTTAAAGAGGAGAGAAGGAGTGTGGCAGGTGACTGTCAATGATGTCAGCTGACAGCATAACAATTCAGTGCACCAGCGTAAGCGTGTAAGTTTAGGAAAAGCATTGCTCCCTTAATAGTTTAAACACGTTTCATTCAAAGTCTTCCAGTGGTTCCTGAGCTCAGAAAGGAAAGAGAAAATGACAGAAAATATTGGCCACAAAAGTGTGGACTTGGACAGGTACAGGCATCAGGAGAGTTACTAAAATATACCTAGTTAGAGGGACAGACTCCAAACAGTACTGACCACGTCTATCAAGAATATCTGCAATACAGCACCACAATTAAAGAACTTAATAAGGCAATGAATTATATTCTGGACAAATTTCGTGTAAACTAGTGACTCTGTATTATATTTCTTTCATGTTGTTGTTCTATTATTATTATTCTTGTATTCTTCCATTTTTATTTCCTGTTATGTAAACCTGGCATTAAGATGATCTGTATGCGCTTGTTAATTGTTAATAAAGTTTTTGGAACAGAAAAAAAAGAAAAGAAACTGAAAAGAAAAGAAAAGAACGCCCACTCTGGCACTGGGCAGCCAATCTCTTGGAAGCAGTGGGCTGACGTATTATTTCGGCGCCGCTTTGAGATATTTTTAGCACCTTTAGCAGTCTGAATTTGTCGAACAGCGTATTCTGGTTATCAGACTTGGAATGTAAAGTTAGTAGTCTCTATGAAAGCCAATGACTTCCGCTATCATCTGTGCGATAAACATCCTCACTAGACCTCTTGGAGGTAAGTGGACTGTTTGCGGTTTGTTAACTTAAGTAGACAGCATGTATTCCGGAGGAGGCACATCATGATAAGCATGCGTAGTGAATAATATTTATTTTAGCTGTAGAAAATAAATTTGTTTTAGAGTAAAGCCCATAATATAATTTAAATCAACTTACTATTATTCGGAATGAAGGAAACTATTACTTACACAAACTTATGCAGAGTAAATAAAATGATTCTTGCATATAAAATAACTTGAGAATTGACCTTTGTTAGGGCAGTCATTGAAATACTTTCAAAATTTCAACCTTGGAGTGCTATTGGAGAACATAACAAGGCTTTTACTTTTATGATATTTTTCAAAATGTTTCAGTTTCATGTAGAAAATCAAGGTAAATTAAGTTATTATGTTTATTGTTTACAGGTAAATTAAGTCATATAGCATACATTACAACAGATTCATTACATCACTTTTTAGAACATTAAAACACAAATACTATAACTTGTATACAACATTAGGTCATTTCTTCATGAGCACATGCTTCTTAACCTCACTGAGGCCCGGAATGAGCATCATACATAAAGTCTGTGGAAATTACTGAGCTGCGGAAGTCTGCATACTGAACTTTAGGAGTGTTAAATTTAAGTAAACTGACTCCAGTTTTTAGGAGATCACTGCAGGACTCTGCAAAAATAAACCACAGGTACAGTTTAAACCGAAACTTCTGCAGCAGAGGGATTTGTGGGATACTACACATTACACAGGTTTAGACCAAAGTCTTTCTAACAGAATCTGGGTAATAACATCTCCAAACCAATTATTATAATTGTTTTTTTTCAGCAGTTTTAACTTTCATTTGGTTTTAAATTTTCAATTCAGTTCAGTTTCAGGTTCTAGATTTTTTGCATATTTTTTTTCACAAAATGTTTAGTTTTGGTCTGGTGTTTATTTTGTTCAGTGTTATATTTAGTTTGTTGTTGATTTTGGAAGAAAATAGAAGGATGGATAAAGGTTGTATTTGTCAGGATCAAAGTTTAGGATAAAATACATAAAAACAAACACTTACAGTACATGACTTACAGTCTTGGAGACATCCCAGCTTCAGTAAACATTCATGGACTAGTTGGCTGGTTGTGTTAATGAATTTGACTAAATTGACTAAAACACTAAAATTAAAGACATTATATATATATATATATATATATATTATATATATATGCACACATACAATTTTGTTTTGGCAATATATAAAATTCTCCACTCTCCCTTCAGGCAGTCTTTGTCCTTCAGGTTTGAGGGTCCTGTATCTTGTTCTGTGCAGAGATCTCAGATGTTGCTCCTGAGATCAGCCTGTGATTTTTTTTTTTTTTTTTTCTGGCTAGAACCCTGCCTGGCTCACAGTCTCCACTCTAATTTACACTAAGTTGTTCTATTGGGTAGAGGTCAGGCCTCTGTGCAGGCCAATCAAGTTCTTCCACACCAAACTCGATCTTCACACTTTTCATGTGTGCACATATTTTCAAGCTTTTTATGGCCATTTTTATTGCTGACCATGTAGTCATAACTGTTTGCAGTCCTGTTTTACTTCTCATTCGATTTTAACTCTCATTATTTTTTGCAATACAGCCAGCCAGTCAGTGTACAGAATCATCAGTTAAATCTGAATTTAAAAAAAAACTGAACAGGTTTGCTAATTTTTGTCTCAAAATAAGGTGAAAAGGTTTCATCTTTTCTCCTGATAGTTGCATTTCTACCACCATCTTTGTTATTACAGAATTCTGCTGTGGATTTCAATTGAGTGCAGTGTTGACTCTTGTATTGCCTCTGTTTGGATCTGTACTAAACTTTAAGGTGCAATTAGGCTAATAACAGAACAGAAAAATGCAGACAGTAACAATGGAGTAAACTTCCACTGCTGTAACCTGCAATGTAATGTGCTGCAACTTGGTGAGGTAAGTAGTACATTTCTCCAACTGTGTTTGATGGTGGTTAACAGACAGTAGCAGTTTACTGTATGTGCATTTAAGAAGACAGGCATTTTATGGTGCTGTATGGAATTCTTGTAATGTTTTTGTGATGTTCTCTTCTGTGTCTGCAGAGGTGTCTGTACATGAAGCTCAGCCCTCACACCAAGAGGCCCTTCTGGCAGCTCTGGGGGCCAACCAGGCCCGTCTCCTGGAGCAGCTTAAAAGTGAGAGCAGCTTTGAGGATGTGAGGAAGCTAAGGGAGGAAGTTAAGGCAACAGCAGATTGGTTCTGTGCAGATACAGAGGATGTCACATGGGCTTTTGTCCAAGAGTGCCTCCTGCTGCTACTTGCTTTATCACGTCACCTTTCTGATGAACTGGGGTGTTTCCAGCAGAGTCCTACTCCCTCTGCAGCAAAACATCACACTCCTGAGATGGCCCCACCTTTACCCCCTGACGTCCTCAGCATTGCCCAGCAGAAGACGCTCGGAGCTGCTCTGCAGTTTGTGGTTTGTCTAGGGCTCTGCCCATACCTGGCCCCTGGAGTGGGTGTGCCCCTGAGCCGCAGGTCAGCGTTTGGAGCCATGGTAGAAAAACTAGTCTATGTGGGGCCAGTGCCTGAGATGGAACGCCGCCTTCTTACCACCACTAAGGTCCTGTTGAAGCTGTCAGAGCTATCATCTCTCGCTACACTTGTGTTCACACAGTATCTCGGGGACATGATGGCAGCAATATGCCAGCTGGGATACATGCCACACCGAGAGGGCGAAAGGGTAATTATTATTTTCACATCCATTAAAGTCAGGAAAATATTTGTGAAAACTGAAATGTCAGAGAATAATGACTCAACAGTAATGACTTAACTAACATAACAGTTTGCAGGTACAAAGGGCTGCCAGGGTGGGAAATGGTATTTTAGACCCAGGGATCCCTCTGAAAGATACCATGGACATCTGTTTTATTTCCTTTCTTTCTTCTGAAATGTTTTTTTGATGCAGGTGCTCAGTGCTGAGGAATGTCAAACATGTAAGGAGACCCTCAAGACCCTCCTCAGAAAAGTCTACCAGCCAATTGTCATCAAAGAGCTGCTGATTCTTCAAGGAGGACCCAAACAGGTGATGATGACAGCATGCTGTTTATTTACTAAAAATAAGGATAGTGTGATGCTGCTCTTTGGTGATTTGTTTGCTTGAAACCAGACCCTAGTTTTGAAGAACTTTGTTGGTGTCATTGTTCTCGCTTCCTCGTCTGATCAATCACTTTAATTTGGCTGTTGAGTGGCAAAGCATTGCAGTTCTACTTTCTATAGACCACAAGTGAATGATTTACATATGAAAAGGAAGGATTTAAAAGCATGATATATCCCCTTAAACTGTACTGTGATTTATCTGTGTTCTCACTCCTTCAGTCTGGTCCAGTGGGGAGCTCCAGTGGTTCCAGCTGCAGGGCTCCAGCTTGGCTAAGGCATCTGTGTGGTCAACTGTTGTCTGAGTGCCTGATGCAGCCCAATGGTGTGCAGGCTATTGTCAGAGCAATTTTGGAGGGAGGCACAGGTTAGAAGTGTAAACACAAACATCATGCACACTCTGGTAAAACAACATGAGCATATCATGAGGAACCTCATACCAACTTTGTGGAAATGCTCTCATTTGTGATTCATCAGCCTGTGATCATTAATTCTTTCATGAAATCTGCATCATATCAAAGACAGCCAGAAGATAATGTGAAGACAGTGTCTGTTTTTTTATTTATTTACTGTCTATGGTCCCAACTTAACAGAAGCACTGATTCTATCCTGCAGGGGGTGAGGCAGATTGGAGGAAATGTGATGCTGTGGCCAGGATCCTGGTTGCCTGCCCTCAACAGTCTGCCTCAGCTGATGGCTATTTCAGACACATCTGTCCTCAGGTCATCCCCACAGTTGTTTTCAGCACTTGAGAGTACATCACTTGGACTGATATTCACATCCCTTACTGCAGCTTTAATTAATATTTAACTAATCTTTATGCCAACCTCTGCTAAGGAGGTTATGTTTTTGCGTGCATGGATCCTTGCATGTCATTTTGTCTGAAAACACAATGGGCCAAAAGTTTTGAATGAATTCTGATAATACCTTTGAGGTGTAGTACCAGGTCACGTTAACAATACACTGAATTTTTCCTTCCATCCACCAAAGGTCCTCACGCTCTGTTTAATGATTTATTGGTTGAAAATTGACAAAAGGCTTATAACTTAAACACTGTGATTCTTACAAATGTGGTGTGTATGGTTGACATATAGAAAGATCTAAAATATGTAACATTTGACCTCTGACCTCCCCTTCAAGGTCAGTAGATCACTTTGAAGGTCAAAGTGATAATAATGCTATATAAAATGATTTCAAACAAGGTTTCTTACCGCCAATGTTGGCGTTGACAGTATATGCATACAGGGAATGATATATGGGGATTCTAAGTACCTCTTACCTCTTCTTGAAGGTCAGATAGGGTCCAACTTTCATAAATTGTCTTTCACCTTTAAAATGATGCTTAAAATTCTACTGTCTTTGTTTGTATTGGCAACGTTTGATACTCATATCAAAGTATAGCATCCAAAATCATGACATCACTTTTACATTTCACATCTGCCTATCTTGACCCCAAAATGTGTTACATCTTTAAAGAAAATATTGTCCAGAGAAAGAGAATGAGTCCACACAAATAAAAAAATAATAAAAAAATAATTTCAGGTATATTAAAATGGGTTTCAGCTGCCAGGCAGAAAACAAAAGCCTGCACGTTGCACTTGTTTTTAACTGCACTGCAAACTTCTTAAAATCCGATTTAAAAAGAGCAAAGAAAACAAAATGAATATTTTCAAAATCTGAGACTATTCCTTTAAGAATAAATACTGTCCAGAGAGTGAGCTGCCTTGGCGAAGGTGTGCGCTCTGAGTGCTTCTTGTTTTATCTAGTTTAAGTTTTTACAAAGAATAAGATATTGTATTTCATTTTTATTTACAAGGAGGCAAAAGCAAACAGACAGACAAAGATAAACCCAGTAACAGATCAGATGGAGAATTTTCTGAGCATCACAGTGAAATACATTTCATTAGTTTTATCCAATAAAATTGACAGTCTTTTTAAAAAATTTTTTGTTTAAATAAATAAGCTTTCTTCTTGTGTGTTTTCTTCCAGATCCTTGACCTCCTGCACTTCAAAGACAAGCTGACAGCCCGGCAGTTCCAGCGTGTGGCCACCAGGGTGGTGCTATCCATGGTGCAAGAGAGGTCTAGCTTTGCCCAGAAGTACATCCTCAGCCCTCTGCTTGCTGCACTGCACCGCTGCACCACTGCCTCCAGTCAGTAGCATGACCAACTTCATCTCCACTTACCACGTTCCACAAGTACTGTTATTATCGGATTATAAAAGACAGGACTGTTAGTACTCACCAAAACTACCTGCCCCTTTAAGTTCATCCACAGAAAGAAGTATAGAGACCTCAGTCTGTCAAACTTTATTTTATCACACCTTCTGTCCAAGAGTCATTCAAATTTTACACCCCATCAAATGGGATGTAAAATTATTTTAGGTCAAAATTATATTTATTTTACCCTGGACAGAACAAATAATAACTGTAAATAAAGTTAAAGCATGACTAGAAAAAAATATATAAAATATAATTAAAAACAAATAAGAATAAACCAAGATAAAAATAGAACTGATAAAATGGATCAGGAAAAAGTAAAATAAAGCTAGACAAAAATTTATGAAATTTACGTAAAATAAAACAAAAATTTGTATGATTAAAATTATATAAAATCAAGCTAAATAAATGAAAAAACAGAATAAAATACAATTAAAATGTAACTGGATAAAATTAATAAAATCAATGTAAAATAAAAAAAGACTAAAACTTGATGAAGTAGAATAAACCTGTGCAGATTTTTATTCTATGAAAATTTGTCTAATAGGTGAACCTGTTGTAATTGTTAATTAAATGCAATAATATGCAGTAAATAACAAAGACTGTCATTAAAACAAGAAAAAAGAAATATTTTAGAAATCTGTCCAGAACTTGTTTAAAACCAAAAATTATATATATTTTTATTTTTATTATATTTAAAATTTTTATTGATTTATTTTATTTATTAGACAATAAAAAACAATAAAACTTTTTGATACGCAGATTTGAGACTTATAACATTCAACATGATAACATTCAACCACTGAAACATTTTTTTCTGTTCGGGAATGTAAGTTAATAACTGTAATTTGGCATGTTTATCAAAAAATAATGATGTGCTTTACAGTTTTTTTCTGGTAACTCATGAATAACAACAATAATTATATTTTAGTATTAAAAATATTTTTATTAAAAAGCTTGTGCATACTGTTGGATTAACCATTACAGAAACATGAAAATTGTTTTGGCAGTTACCAATACTGTTAATTTAGGGCAGCTGTGGCTTAAATCGGGTGGTGGTCTGTACATGATTACGATGTAAGTTAATAATCAAAAGTGGTTTTTGGGACTGAGTCAGAAGAGATTTCATATTTCTGCCTTACAGGATTTTCACACTCGTATTTCACGTAGGAAGGTGTGCCGTCTGTTTTTGTTTTTGTTTGTGTTTAAAAGTGTTTTCAGCTCGCTGTCATTGCTGTTTTACTCAAACAGTAGATGGATGATATGGAGGCTAAAATTTGCATGTTTCCAGATGAGGGTGATTCCCAAACTGCCGTGGAGGAGTCAGAGCTGACACAGTGTGTGGAGGACGTATACAAGGTGAGGACGCAAATGCTTTACAGGCCTGTAAAAGAAGCAATGTTTCACCTCTTTCACCTAACACAGCTCTTTAGGAAGGATGTTTCTGCTAATAGGGAATGATGGTGGAGCACAACAGAGCTGTTTCCATCAAGGTGACCTCTGAATGTGTCATCCAGTAACTTCCTAATAACTTTCTCCTGTGCATTCCACTTTTGAGCAATGCTGCATCATTATATTGCTGCTGCTTCTTGTTATGTTTTATTCCTTCTGAAGTGTGCTTTTTTGTGTAACCCAAGTTTGAGTTTCACTGAACTGTTGTTGCGATGAGTCAGTAGTGTCTTCTCAGTTGTGCTAAAGGGCACACAGTAACTTTTTTAACAGTATCTGGTTAGTGAAAATTGCACATCTTCAATAAACAGATTTGAATGCGATGTTGCATTTTTAGCTCGACTGTTTCAAAGAAAAAGTTAAGCTGTTGTCACAGCCGTGGCATCTGTGTCACCTGTTCCACAAAAACTTTAACGTTGGCCATAACTCGAGAACAAATTGCCCTAGAATCTTCAAATGCACACCATAGATGCAGCTACTAAAAGTCTCAGATGAGTTCAAATCTCAGCGCCCGAGGTCAAGTTTTCTAAAAATCATGTTAACGCAAGATATTCAAATTCACACCACAGATGCATTTAATGTCTTTTCTACTCAAACATTCAGAGGGTTAGTCCTTATCACGCTGTTTATATGATGCTTATCTTGTGTCTCCTCTTGCTGTCAGATCTGCGTGGTTGGAAACAGTCCTTCAGCTCCTCTTCTCAAAGCTCTAGAAGACGTTCTTCCTGTGATCTTCACACTCTTCTGTTTCACCAAGCAGAATGTTTCCCACCTCCGGTAAACATTTTCTGTGTTAGCTGGGATTTAGCTCTATTTCATTATTATGATTATTATTATTATTATTTATTTCTAATGCATTTATGCCATAGACTGTATAATGGATGTAGCCACAATAACTTTGCCCATTGCTGTGTGGACTATTGGCCTTAGGTTGGATATCTTTTTTTTTTAATTCAGAAGTGACAAGCTGGAGCTAATTAGTGACCCATGAAACGTGATTGGAGAAAAAAGCCTCTCTTTAAGGTCGAATATCTACTCAATCATGGGACATTGGGGTGCTGGTGGTGCTTTCAATGAGACAGAGCCAATTTAGCTAATGACCTCATAATGTCCTAAGTCGTACTTGATAGTATTCATTTAAGGACACACTTTGAATTCAGTTTTGGTCTTGATGTCATCACATGTAAAAGATCACCCTACAAACATTCTCAGTTTTTGTTGACAAAGTTGACCTGACACAGGATATAGGACAGAGTAATTAGCTGTGTGTGTGTTCTGTGCTCCACAGGGTGCCCTGTCAGGAGATCTTACTGTGGTACTTCACTCACGCTAAGATGTCTGCTGCCTTATCAGTGCTGAGGCAGCTTTCAGGCCTGCAGGGAGGGAAGAACGAGGTGGCAGAAAACTTCCACTTCACTGTTGGCAGTGAAGGAGGGGCCAGGCTCAGCTCCAAAGAGAGCGGCAGGTAATGATGCTGAGCACACAGCTGACCGATCCTCTGAGATATCAGCATTGTGTAAAGTATTCAGAGACTTTATTTACAGCAAAAATACCAATAGAGCAAATACTCAATCACAAGTAAAATGTCCTGTCAAAAAATTAAGAATCAACATGTATTTAAAGTGTAAAAGTACTGGATCGGTGACTAATATAACATCATATGATTATTAATACCGAAGTATGAGTGTGTAAAGCAGCTTGCTACTTTAAGTGCTAGGACAGTGTTTTACAGTTGTGTCCAGAAGTTTACATACACACCATGGGCACAATTGACTAGTTTCTCTTTGCCAGCATAAAAAGATTTCACAGCACTCACTGGCCATAAAGTAGGAAAAAAATCCAGGGAACTCAGTGAAGATCTAAGAACAACTGTAGATTTAGCCAAGGCCATTTCCAAATAACTGCAGACTCAAACAATTGTACGTAACTACAAATTATTTGAATGTGTTGGCACTTTCCCGAGGTCTGGAAGAAGACCCAAACTGTCACCCTTGAATGAGAGGAAAATTTGTTAGGATGTTCAAGAACAACCCAGGAACCACCAAGGCTCAAGCCTGGCATGAACTGGAAACTGCTGGAAGACCAGCATCTGTGTACATAAGTGAAGCAACTTTTACATTGCCAATGACTGACAATTGCCAAGCAAGAAAGAAGCCCCTGCACCAAACTGAAATTTGCAACTGTTTTCATGGGCAAGCCAAATTCAATTCAATTCAGTTTTATTTATAAAGTGAGTGATTTGGCCACAATACTAGAGGTATGTTTGGAGGAATAAAGGTGAGGCTTTCGAACCCTGCCTCAAACCCTTTTCAAACACTGTATGAACTGTCATGCATGATGGTAGTAGCATCATACTATGTAATGACTTATTAGAGAAAAAGATTGTCCATAACCATTTCATGTGATTACATAGAGCTACTTTCATTACTACTGATATTTATTTAGACTCTTTGTCTCTGATTGAGCTTCAATAATTACTTCCAGTACAGAAAACAGCATTAGTGAAGGTTACAAATGGTCTTCTTGTGGTTTTCTATAGTGGACTCATCTCTATGCTTGTCCTGCTTGACCTCAGTGCAGCATTCAGTACTGTTGACCATAATATTTTATTACAGACAGAGTATGCCATAGGTATTAAAGGTACTGCGAATCATATCTATCTGACAGTCTTCAATTTGTTTGTATAAATGGGGTCTCTTTCATAGACTAAAGTTAATTATGGAGTTCCACAGGGTTCAGTGCTAGGACCAATTCTACATGCTTTCCTGGGGCAGTGCTATTAGAAGGCATAGCATACATTTTCATTGCTGTGCAGATGATACTCAGCTTTATCTATCCATGAAGCCAGATGACACACATCAATTAGTTAAACTGCAGGAATGGCTTAAAGACATAAAGGCCTGGATGACCTCTAATTTCCTGCTTCTAAATTCAGATAAAACTGAAGTTCTTGTGCTCAGCCCCACAAATCTTAGAAACATGGTTTCAAACCAGATACTTACTCTGGATGGCATTATCTTGGCCTTCAGTAACGCTGTGAGGAGTCATTTTTTACCAGGATCCATCCTTCATTGCACAGATTAAACAAATATGTAGCACAATTTTCTTGTATTTGTGCAATATTTCTAAAATTAGAAATATCCTGCTCAGAGTGATGCTAGTTCATGCATTCATTACTTCTAGGCTGGACCATTGTAATTCATTACTATCAGGCTGTCCTAAAAGCTCCCTAAACGCCTTCTGTTTATTCAAAATGCTGCAGCTAGAGTACTGACAGGGACTAGAAAGAGAGAGCAGATTTCTCCCATATTGGCTTCTCTTCATTGGCTCCCTGTTAAATCTAGAATTAAATTAAAAATCCTTCTCTTCATATACAAGGTGTTGAATAATCAGACCCCATCTTATCAGACTCAGCTTTATTGTCATTCAGACTATGAGACATAGTGTGAACAAAATGTAGATTCTCAGTTCTCTGTGAAAGTCAAATATAGCATTAGAGTAATAAATAAAATAGAATTTAAATAAGTACAGAAAAATAAATAATATGTAGCTAAACTAGGATAAGTAAAAATAGAATAAGAATACAGTAAACTAAAACTAAAAACAGGTATAGCATTCTACTATAGCAGCAACAACTTGAAATGGTTTAAGGTGCAGTGGTGATGCTGTTTGATATGTATAGTGTATGGGTGCCTAGTCATTCTGTGGGGGTGGAATGGTTCAGCAGTCTGACTGCATCCAGGTAGAATCTATTTTTCAGCCTAGATGTTTTTGCCCCGATGCAGTCCAGCCTCCTTCCGGATGGGAGAGGTGTCTAAAAGCTAAAAGCCCAAATGCCGGTGGCTCTTTCCCTGCATCTGGTGGTGTAGATGTCTTTCATCAGTGGTAAGCTGCACCTGATGGTTCTCTGTGCAGACTTAACCACTCTCTACAGTGCCTCCTTCTCCGACACTGTGCACCCAGCATACCACACAGTGTGACAGGTGGTGATGACACTCTCCACCACACAGCTGTAGAAGGACCTGAGGATGTCTGTCTTTATGCCTGCCCTCTTGAACTTCTTGAGGAAGTACAAGCGTTGGTGGGCATTCTTTATTACAGCTGTGGTGGTGGTGTGCCAGATGAGTGTGTTGGTGAGGTGTACACTGAGGTATTTAATGGAAGGGGCCATTCCCCCTGCTATTCCCTCAATGTAGAGAGGAGGGGATGCTGCACCAGTCCTATGGAAATCCACCACCATCTCTTTGGTCTTCTGAGGTTGAGGATGAGGTTGTTGTCTTTGCAGCAGAATGGCTGAGACCAGCCACCACTGTGTTGTATGCAAACTTCACTACAAGGCTGTTCTCGTAGTGAGCTCTGCAGTCATGGGTCATTGGTGTGTACAGCAGTAGGCTGAGCACACAGCCCTGTGAGAACCAGTGTTCAGGATGATGGTGGAGGCTGTGTTGTTCCTGATTTAGACCCTCTGTGGCCTGCAGGTCAGGAAGTCTAGGATCCAGTTGCATAAGAATGAGGAGGTTCCCAGTGCTGCCAGCTTGGACACCAGTGTTCTGCGGGATCATTGTGTTAAATACAGTACTGAAGTCCAGGAATAGCAGCCTCACTTAGGAGTCCTTGTTCTCCAGGTGAGTGAGAACCTGGTAGGTCACAGCCACAATGGCATTGGCTGTGGACCGGTTTCGCCTGTATGTGTAGTGGTGGGAGTCCTCTGCTGCATCAGTGGTCTGCCTCAGATGCTTTATCACCAGCCTCTTAAAGCACTTTATGGTGACAGGGGTGAGTGCGATGGGGCGGTAGTCGTTGAGGCAGGCGAATGATGGTTGATTTCTTAAGGCATGATGGGACTCTGGCTTGGGACAGCGAGGTGTTAAATATGTCTGTCAGGACCTCAGACAGCTGGCATGCACAGTTCCTAAGAACTCTGCCTGGGACCCCATCAGGATCAGAGGCCTTCTGGGGGTTGACCCTCTGAAGTGTTCTCCTCACCCCTGCAGTTGTTACAATGATAACTGGAGGTTTGTCAGGGGAGGGGGTGACTCGGGAGGGGGTAGTGGAGTTTGAGGCCTTGAAGCGAGCGTAAAAAGCATTCAAGGTGTCAGGGAGCACTGGGTCATCAGGGCATTGTGGCCCTTTTTCCACAGTGCAACCATCAGAGTGTGAATGTTAGCTAGTAAGCACTTAGCTGTAGAGAAATGTGCTTATATGAATGGGTAAGTGCAAATGTTTGCAAAGTGCTTTAAAGCTTTAAAGCGCTTTGAGTGCTCGAGTAGTAGAAAAGCACTATACAAGAACTAGTCTGTTTGCCATTTATTTTCACTCTGTTCCCAGTAGTGAAGATGATCTGCTTTATGAGAAGCTGTCAGGGGACCAGTGGAGAACAGAGTGTCTGATGCAGCTGCTGGCTGAACTCAAAGACTGCAACCTGCCAGGAGACTTTTTCCTGGACCTGCTGCAGGTAAACACGGGTGGACAAGGATAGACTGCTGACCGCTGCCCAGACCAAGTTTGTATTTGTGTGCCACAGAACAGAATGTGTATCACTATTCATCCATTATAATGCATGCTTCACTCTATGCAGCTGCTAAAAGTAACAAATTGAGAGGAAACAGAGCAGAAATTGCCCTATTATTATATTATAATTAGTATTATATTTCAAATTGTCAAAATGTTGTATTTCCTCAATTGAATATAGGATTTTCTGGATTTTTAGAGCCACGTGTTGCTCATACAGCTGATGTTTACATTTACACTGATCCCCAAAAACAGCGCACTTTGATATTTGATAGCTTCTAGTTCCTTTGGTTAGGACATGAAGAAATAAGGGTTACTTCCACCAAGGTTTATTACTCTTGTGAGAAGGTTTCTATGGTCTGAAAGTGCCTCTTTTAAATTTGAAGTTTGGTACTATAACAAACCCGTTGCTTGCAGTTATATCTAAGTCAAATACAGACCTGTTAGTTGAAATCCACTGGCCCATAATTTGGCACATGAACTACACAACCACTCAATGAGCAGGTGGAGCCAGAGATGCCTGCAGTGAGGAAAAGGACAAGACAGAACAGAGAGGAAAAGACACAAAGTTAATCACATGTAACAGTGCCTTATAGAGTAAAATAGTGGAGTGAAGAGTATTTTTGCTTATCATGCACCCTGAGCCTACACTGTACGGTGTTTGTTCTATCCACCCATGGGAGAAAGTAACCTCAGCAGGTTTTGCGCTATATGCAGGAGCTGACCAGCTGGGCAGCTGCAGCAGATGAAGAAACAAAAGATGAAGATGAAGAGCTCGACGTGTCGGCCATGACGCTCCTGGAGGTGGAGCAGCAGCTGCTGTGTCGAGCTGAGAAACGAGCCCAGAGGCTCGCTTTGCTTCAGGTACTGGCTGTGATGGTTGAGTCTCTGCAGCACACTCAGCTACTGAGAAAAACAACACAGGTGAGTGGAGATATACAGAACTAAGGCATGGAATTAGTCTCAAAAAGTTTACAAATCCGTACGATATCATCGACAAGTGTAAATTAAGATTTACAATGTGTGCATTGATTTTTGTGTAAATTTTGAGTACAAGTGTGTCCACAAAATCTGAGTGAATACTGATAATTGAAGTTCAACTTTACAAATCTGATCATTTTGACTTTTGAAAAGCTTCCTGTGCATACAAATGTCTAAAAATATTTGTGACATTCTTTTTGCTCACTTATAGTATGTTAAACACGCATGCATAACTCGCCTGATACAAATAGATCACGTGCACGTGGGGTTTTGAGTAGGGTTGTTCCTGGCAAATAATTTATTAGTCGACTAAACAGGGAAATAAATAATTTTTTATTTTAGACTAACCGACTAGTCTAAAACTAAGAAACTGTCATGGTCCTGGGCTGGGGGTCCAGTTTTTTATGTTCTGTTTGTATAGTTCTGTTTTGTTGTGGGGTCTCTGTTTCTGTCTTCCTGAGTTCTTTTGTGCTGGCGCCTGTTATCCCTCTGTGTCAGTATCCCTAGGTGTCAAGTCTGTGTGTACAGTGTTAAGTTACTTCCTGTTTTGTTTTGGTAGGTCTTTGGTCCGTGTGCGTTAGGTTTAGTTTTGCTTCCTGTGTTTCCCTCCCAGCTGTTTCCCATTTGCCCTTTACCTGCTGTGTATATATTGTCTGTGTTTTCACTTTGTTCTCGTCGCGTCGTCAGTTAACTATAGTTGTTCTGTCGTGTGTTCTGCAGCTGTGTGCGTTATGCCTAGTTCCGAGTTTGCCAGTCACATTATTAAAGCCTTGGATTTCAAGTCCTGTTTTTGGGTCCTCTGCCTTGCTGTCCACAGCCAACCCTGACAGAAACACTCAAATATCAAATTACATTTTGTGCCTGTCTAATGGACAATGTCAAAAGCTGTCTAAACAAAGGCATTTGAAACCATTAATTGCATTCTTCTATGATGAATTGCACTTTAAATGCTGCTGAACTGTGTTGCATTATGAACACTGCACATCACACTCCAAACAACAAAGAAAAAAGCTTAAAATCAGTTGAGGGTGTTTCTCGGAAGATGCGCTTCGGGTTATGTTGTAAAACTTCAAAAATAGCTAACGATATTAGACCTAATAAAAATATCAGGCCAGGATTAACAGAGTTATGGCATTTTTTCTATAATGATTTCAGGGCTGCAGCCATAACATTTAGGAAAAACATTTACTGCCACTGGGTATCAATTAAAATCTTTATAATTGGCTAACCGACTAGTACGTCTGGAACCAACTAGTGACAATAGTGACAATTAGTCAACTAGTCGTGCACATCTCTAGTTTTGAGACTTATTTTCACGATGGCAGCTCCTCACAGATCCAAATATAAGCTGCGTTCAAGTGCTAGTAGAAAACTGGGTGATCGGGACTTCCTGTGGATACCTATGTTTTTCAAATAAAGACACACCACCGGATATTGCTATGCTGAGTTCGTATATAGTCAGAAAATGGTTTTCACTTCCATTACAGCATCTTCAAGTCAGGATGTTGCAGAGAGGTGCTGTTGAAATGTTCACGAGTAGGGCCGGTGCCATACTCACATGATACCCTATTCTGGATAGCAGTAGAAGTGTTTCTGAACTGGGTTGTTTTAGCCTCTTTGCACTGGCCACCAGTATTTGTATTTAGATAGATTTAATGTTTATTTTGCGTGTGTGTGTGTGAGCGCGCACACATGAATGCGTGCGTGTGTTTTGGTTTTTCTGGACATCGCATTAACCTAATAAGGGGTGCATTTTCAATTCCTTTAGTTTCCCTTCTGCATACATCTACATTTGGGTCCTCACCACTCCACAACTCATGAGACTTTTAGACCTGATATTTTTATGACTTTATATGTTGGGCTCAGAATTTCACCGGTTCGCTATCGGAACTGTTTGCTGTCACCACAATTTGCAAGCAGGTGCAGCTACTAGCACCAGCAAGCGGTTGTCCAATAACCAGGGGACCCCTCATCCCCAGTTGTCCAATCCTCTGACACTGCCAGATGGTTTTGACTGTCAACCTGTCCAGGGTGTACCATTTTGCCAGAATTTCATTGCAGCAACTCGAAATAGTACTCAGTTTGTGTCCCAGAGGTATTTTTATTGGATTTAGGTCACCAGGCGTAGGGGCCAATCAGTTCCTTCACGCTCCAGGAACTCCCTCATCACATGAAGTCGGGCATTGTCATGTACCAGTAGGAACCCAGGCCCCATTGCACCAGCGTAGGGTCTGACAGTGGATCCAAGTATTTCATCTGATACCTAACTGCAGTCAGGGTGCATTCTCCATGGCTTCTCCAACCCTATTCACGTCTGTCACATTTAGTCAGGGTGAACCTGCTCTCATCTCTGAAAAGTACAAGGACAGTAGTGGTGAACCTGCCAATTCTGGTATCCATTCTAGTCAGATGCCAGAACCACCTCAACTGGCTTCTTTCGATGTGGAGGAGTATCAGCTCTAGTCTGAGCCCATCTCGGATGATTGTGCTTTTCACCCTATCTCTAAGGGAGAGCCATCCAGCCTTTGGATCAGTGTTAATTTCGATGACGAAATATTTTCGTCAATGACCCTTTTTTTTCATGACGAAAACGAGACGATAACTAAATAAAACAATACCTAAAAAGATAAAAACAATGATGAGATTAATTGACACTTTCATCAACAAATGAAAACAAGATGAAAATGCTTGGTGGGGACGACATCCAATCAGAACTTATTTAATTTTGTTAAAGGCAGGGACAAGTTAGGAAAACATCCAATAAAACGCACAGTTGCACAAATTTGCTCTAAACCCGGGAAGGCCAAACTAGCCTGTGATTTGTCGTTGCTTCCGATAGAACGAAGTTATGTCAACAATGTCAAGAAGGAGAAAGAGAAGAGCCGATGTATGGACACATTTGTCCTTTGATGTTGTGACACAAAACAATGTGTAAACCATGTGGGGCGACTATCTCGGGTAAAAACACGAAAATCTTACAATACAAAGCGCCTTGAGGCGACTGTTTGTTGTGATTTGGCGCTATATAAATAAAATCGAACTGAATTGAAAGGTAAGCTTTTTAAAGTGTTTCCCAGTTTAGCGTTTGTGTTTAGAGAAAATCACCACACCGCGGTGGATTAGTCTTTCCTAATCTTAGTCCTGAACACTGCCCTGTACCATTCAGAGCGTGTCCTGCTGTAAAACGCTCGTATTATCTCAGTAAGGTGGTGTTAATGATCAGGTGTGTGGGAAGCAGGTGAAACGCTAATGTTAATATTATTAATAATATTCCATAACTTTTAATAAATGTTTAATTTTGTGTAAGTGTGTATAATGACTAATTCAAGGGAACTGAAGAAAAAGCATTTACATTTTACACCCTTTATATTTTAATTGACTGAATTGACTGTAGATTTAGTCGACTGTATTCTTAGGATAATTCGTCAACTAAAACTAGCCTAAAACTACAACTGTTCAGATCACTAAATTATGACTAAAACTAAATTACATTTTTGTGAAAGGACTATGACTAAAACTAAATCAAAATTTGCTGTCAAAGTTAACACTGCTTTGGATGAAGTTCATTTCCGCCACTTGTGTCCACGATCTTGTTCTTTTGGTCACTATCCAAAGCTCGTGGTTACAGGTGAGGCTGAAGACGTATATCAGTCAACCACTTCGCTTTTACATTCAGCACTTTCTTTACCATGAAATCTGAGCTCAGGCCATCTTTGGCCCACAGGCCGTAGTTTGTACACCGCTGTCTTAGATGGTCTGTGCCACAGAGTGGAACATTATGCCTGGCAAATAATTATCTTAATGACCTTTTTATGCCTGTAATCTGTTGAAAAGTTTGAAATAAAAAAAAAATGTAAAAAAACCCAAAAGACTGTCCAAGAGTTTGTTTCAGTTCTGAGTTAAACTGTAGTACTTTATTAATATATTACTTATGTTACTGTGATAGCATTTGTTACATATACACCGGTGCTCGCTGATATCTTAGTAATCCACCCTCTCATATAAATATAGTCACTTCAAGCTTCAAGCACATCTCAGCAGTGATTTGTTCGGCGTTAACCAGCTGTTCACGGCAAGTAAGGGCAGGTAACAGGTGCACTGATGGCGAACGCCCGCTGTCAAGGGTTAAAGAAGTCCTTTTTCAGGCTCCAGAGACTACCATGACCTGGATGACTGAGAACCTACACAGACACGTTGGAACAGTAATAAATCAATAAGACAACAGAGGACACAATGAAAACCTTAAAAATAGTACTTTAGCAGCATGTCTTGTACATCTGGCCTGGTTGTTGTAGTCTATGTGGCTCAAATTAATATATATATATTTTTTAATGAGAAACAGGCTTCAGAGCAAACTGCAACATCTTTGCTGAAGTGTCACTTTTCATACTGTGTGGGGTGTCTCCTGAGATTATGCCTCTTCTGTTACAGCCTTTGTTTTCAATCAATATGCAGCCCTGGAGGAATAAGATAAGATATCTTTATTGTCATTGCACAATACAATGAAATCTTGTTGGAGCATCCTCCAGGTGCTGAAATAATAAATAATACAAGACAGAAATAAAAAATATAAATAAAATAAATAAGGATCTGGTATTTACAGTGAACAGAGGTAGTATAAATGGCAATAAACTATTTATTTATAACTGGATGCTATGTGTGAATTCTGGTAATGGAAGCGTGCCACACTGAGTGATGCTGCCACACAAAAATCTCTGGTGTAATGTCTCTGATAAACTTGTCTTTCTTGTCTGGGTAGTTTTATTTTTAGCCTTTATAAGGACTGAACTTTGTACTCTGTAGCTCTAGTTTTTCAAACATTTTTCATTATTTTTAGTCTTTCTGCATTTGCCTCCATGATATTTAATCATTGAGTAATTGGTCACTATTTGTCTTTTCTGTAGGTTGTGGGCTTTGTGGAGTCTCTGCTCCAGAGGTCCTGTGTGGGCCTGGGTCAGGCCACTGGGCCAAATGCTGACAGTGCAGTAGAGAGCCAGACACTGAGCATGGGGATGGGTCTAGTGGCTACATTGTTGTCTGGACCTCAGGTATGCACAGGTGACTGACAACTCTGGACGGCTGCGTGTAGCTCATTCAATTCATCATGTTCTATAGTTTCAGTTTTTGTAGCTGATGTTCCCAATTAGATTATACATTATATTTGTACAACAACAGGGTCTTGAAGCATTAATTTCAGTTTGCTCAAGAAAATTGCTGTAAATGTATTTCAAAGGCTCATCGTATGTGTATTTTTATAGACAGCCATAGTTGGTTGTTGTCTTATAATATATTTTTGTATCACTCTATGTCTCTTATGTTCATATGTTGACTTTATTTTAAAGATGAATACATCTACCTATTGGTGGCATGGTGGTTAGCAATGTTGCCTCACAGCTAGAAGGTCTGGGTTCGAATCCACTTTGGCCCGGGCCATTCCTCCGGGTACTCCAGTTTCCTCCCACTGGGGTTAGGTTAATTGGTGATTCTAAATTGCCCGTAGGTGTGACTGTGAGTTTATTGGTTGCCCTGCTGTTGACCTGTACCCTGCCTCTTGTCCTATGACAGCTGGGGTAGGCTCCAGCCCCCGTGCAACCCTAAACAGGATAAGCAGAAGAGAATAATAGATGGACATCTGCCTATTTCTTGCTGTTTATTGATTATCATGCCTTAAATGAAACCAGAATTTGGATAGTTTTTTAAGACATTTTATGACCTTGAATTTCATTTTAAGCTCTTTAAGGACTCACATATACCTTGTAGATGTAGATTTAGTCAGTGTGGAGACTGAAGAACTGTAATTCCAGCTTTAGCTACAATATATTTGGTTCTTGGTGTACTTGTACAAACAACTTCACATCTGTTTTTTGATGTTTTAGCACTTTAGGACAGACTTTATAACAGAATATGCATAACAGAAACTTATTTAAAAAATCCTTATACTCGACTTTACAGCTTAGTGTAGAGGACTATGCGTCTTTGTCAAGACTGCTTCCACCTCTGGAGATACTGTCTCAGCTGCACCCTGAGGCGATCATTCAGGAGCTGGCATCCAACCTGAGAGCTGTCATTGCCACTCATGGTGCCTACCGGCCTGAGAACCTCACCACACAGCCCCCCAGAAACCCTAACACAACAGTAAAAAACCAAAACGTAGTGAAGGGTGAAGCAAACAACTCACAGACACCGGTCAATAGCCACGGCAGACTAATAGCATCTTCTGGAGGGTGTGGAATAAGTCCAGGAGGTGAGACCTCTGGCTCCAGTGACCCTCATCATCTTTCCAAGCCCTTTTCTGACTGGCTGGTGGAGGCATGTGAGCCGGATGTGCCAACAAGAGCATTCGCCCTGAGGATCCTGACGCAAATGATGCAAAATAGAAACCCAGAGGCTATCCAGGCCCAGGAGAAAGTCCTAACGGTGGGTTACCTGGTTGCTGTCTTTTAACTAATTTGTTTGTTTGTTTTAACATTTTTATGTTTGTGTGATCTTTTAATCTTAGATAGCTCAAATTACGTGTGTTACGTTCAGTAGATTCCACGTCCTTCACAGTTTGCAAGTTCTGGATAAATTACAATGCATTTTCAGGCAGAAAATGTTTCCAAAGCTGCTGAGTTGCAGTCATTCTTTCATACAGGGTGTCAGTTATTAAAGTTTTTAAAATGATCCTCATTTGATTCAAGTACTTTATTTCAAAACTAAATGAAAGGTAGGAAACTGTTATATCAGTCCACACAAAGATGTTATACATGAGTTGGAGGCAAAATGACATGCCGTGTCTCATTTCTGATATTTCCCATTTACACAAGAGGTCTTTTTAAATTGGTCAGAGATACAGTACTGTGCAAAAGTCTTGAGTTTATCCCCCACCCCTGTATTTTGCTAGGAAAATGAGAAATGGGTGCAAACTTATTGAAACGTATTGAAACTGGAAATACAGTAAATAAGGTAAGAAATAGTTTGTATAATTCTTGAAAGTCAATATTTGGTATATCCACCTTTCTTCTTTAATTTTTTAGTTCACATCCTGAACTCTCTTAAGCAAACTTTCTTGTAATTTCTGCAAATAATCTTTAAAAAGAGTTCTCCGGGCTTCTTGAAGCGACAATCCAAAGCTCTTCTTTAGATGCTGGCTGTCTTTTGTTCCATTTGCTGTCAATATGCATGCCCATCCAGTGTTGAGATCCAGAATCTGAGGCGACCTGACTGGTTGGGTTCTGTTGTGTTTTTCTGTCCAGGGATGCTTTTACTGTATTGGCAGCATGTTTGAGATCATTGTCATGTTGAAAAATGAAGCAGTTGCCAATCAGATGATTTCCAGATGTTATTTCACGGTGGATCAAAATCTGATGGTACTTTTCTGTGTTCATAATTCCATCAATTTTGACAGATCCCAAATACCGCTAGTTGAAATGTAGGCCCATACCATGACAGCCTCCACCATGTTTTACAGATGGCTGTAGACTCTCACTGTTGCACTTCTCTTCAGACCTCTTTCAAGTGAAAGGTCGTTCAATTATAGCTGGAGACACAAATTCCTTTGCATCAGGAGTTGCGGCAGGAAGGGTGTAAAAACTCAAGGCAAGGGAGCAGTCGGAAGCAGATTTTATTCCATAAGACCTGTTGCCAATCATTTTCAGCCCAGTTCTTGTGTAATCTGGGATACCTTGACTTTTTACTCCCTATTTCCCTTCATTAAGAATGGCTTCTTGACAGCTACCCTTCCACTGAGACCATTTCTGTTGAGGCTTTGGTGAACAGTAGCAACTCAAGGACCAGATGCACCTCTCAAGTCCTGTGTCAGGACTTTTTTCGTATTTCTTAAGGACATGACGTTCAGATATTGCATGAGCTGCTGCAGATAGTTTTTAGATCTGCCACTTCTTTTTCTCTTCTGTTTGGCCAGTTCCCTTAATTTTTTAAGGATACACTGCACACCACCAGCTGAGATGTGTCAAGTTTTCAGCTAATAGTTCCTTGGGTATCACCTTTTTGGTGCAAAAATACTATTTTCTTCCTGTCAAACAGATTCAGCCAAAGAAATGGGAATACTTTGTGTTTTTTGTGACAGGCTGCTAGTAACAAAGTATCTAAAGAAACAATTTGAAATTAAGTTAACTAAAACTAAACTGAAAAATTAAACTAGATGTGAAAAAACATTTTAATCAACTAAAATAAAAATGAAAACTAGACTCTTGAAAACAATTTTTTGATCTTAGAACACTAAAATAAAACACAAATATAGAGTAAGTTTTAATATTTGTTAGTTTGGTTAAAATCTTATCACAACTTCCTGATGAGGCTTTGATGGACTTGTCTGTTGAGACTCTGGATGTCTACAAGAATGAGGGTCAATGTCTTTCAAAAGGTTCTATATTTTTATTGTAATAACTGTGATTTTCTGAAATCTTGCTTCACATATGCCCTCCATACAATATTAATTAAAAAGACTGAAACTAATAAAAACTAAACTGAAAATGTTATGCTTGAATGATTCAAGCATTCCTCTGAAAATGGTCAGGTAGAAGGATTTTGGTGAAAATGAGAGAAGGAGCAAAGAAAAACTTTGAAAGACCTCTAAACAGCCTGCTGAACTACTGCTCCAGACCACGTCTTGAAGTTTGGCAAAATATAAATGAGGGGGTGGCTCATGACTTTTAAACAGTGCTGTATTTTACAGTACATAACACACTGTTATCATAATTAGCACAGTGGACGGCATCTCACCATGTCCCAGATGGAAAAAAATATATATAAATAAAGTATCTGTCACATGGTCCACTGTGTTATTAGATTAGATTAGATTCAACTTCATTGTCATTGAACACAGTAACAAGTACTCGACCAACGAAATGCAGTTTTGCATCTAACCTGAAGTGCAGAGTAGTAAAGTGCAAGGTATGTACATGGACAGTGCAGATATGAACGGAATATACTATATAATATATGCTAAAATATATATAAATATATGTACACAGTGTATTAATTGTTATTGTTGCAAAGACTGTTAGTGAGCATCAGTAGGTAGTGGTATTATCTTTGTGTCTTGTGGTATTGTCTCCTGGGACATGTATAATAAATGAGGCGGCCGAAGATGATCTTTGAGGGAGGCCATAAGAACTCTGGTTGACTCTTGGGGCTTGTTAAGGTGATATGGGCAAGGGAAGATACTAACTCATCAATTATTCTATTTGATCAGAAGTCAATCCCATTCAACCGTCCTTCAGCCAAACCCCCTTTTTATTGATTTTTATTTTTTTGCTGTCTTGTGTCACAGCTGAGTTGAGTTTCCTGATACTTTAGAGGCATGTGTACTGTCTTTTCTTCTTACTTTATTGGAAACTACAGCCCACAGAGACATATTATCTTCTTTTGGATTATTCCCTTTGATAGCTGTTTTTAATGGATACAGTGGTGTGCCAATATTGATCTTCTTTGGCTCTGCTGTCTGTGATTGTTTTGATGTTTTCCACACAGGAGTCATCAATTATAGTCTGTGAGGTGATAAATCATTCTGATGGCCTGTTTTTCCTCCAGCTCTTCTTAGAAAACCTGGAGCATGTAGACTCATTCATCTACCTATCAGCTATTCAAGGTAATCTAATGATTCAGCTTGGCTAAATTTGATGGTAACGCTGATGAAGTATTCAAATTCTGCTGTGTCAAATGGACATAAAAACTGTCTTTAGGTCTGGCTGCATTGGCTGATTCCTACCCTGACAAGATTCTGGAAAGGCTCCTAAAAGACTTCCAACATGGACCCTCTGTCCTTTCCTCCAACAAAGAGCACTCCCTGGAAACCCGCCTTAAAGTGGGAGAAGTTCTGATGAGGGCTAGCAGGGCCATGGGTGAGCATGTTCAGTGTAATGATTACGCTTTATGTTGTTACTTAAAATTAGAATGTGTGACATTTCATCTTTAAAACACCTAAAACAACAAGACCAATACTATACAATTTGTATTTACATTCTCTTAAAGAAAGGATGGCTGTCAGAAAACCATTCTTAAAGAAGGGAGTCTGAGATATGCCAAGTTACACAAGCAAATCTCGTTAGTCTCATTATGTTGCCTGTTAACTTGCATAGTCTTACTCACTCCTGATGGGCTTTATTCATACAGTGCTCAAAGCACTTTGAGCATTTAAAGCCACACACACATAATACTTTGATGTTTCAATACTATACATCACACACACACTCACATACTTCTGTTTGGCTGCATCAGATGCTTTGCTTTTGTCTGATATTATGAGTTCAAACAAGGAATAAAATGTGATGCTCTGCTTCTAATAGACCTGTAAATGTTGGTGTTTGGTTATATGCTGCAGACACCACCCCCTTTATGGAAAACACTTGTGGCTAAATTAGGAAACCAAATGTTTACTTAGCCACTTGGTAACAATCTTTATTTGACAGCTTAGCCTGATTGCTGATGTTAGGGTAAGTGAAGCCAGAACAGGAAAAGATATGGGTATGTTGAACTTTTTGTGTTGGTTACACATGAATCACAGGCAGCACATAAGTGTAATGTTTAGCTCCTTTGTATGGAAATAAAGAACTATCCACAGCAGTCTTTTTAACTGCTTTTAGCTTCTTTTCAGTTTTATTGCTTCCATCACAAGTAGCAGCATAAATGAAGCTCTAATAAACCCACTGTACAGCAGCAAAACAACAGACACAGATGAGCAAAAGAACATCAGCATTCAGCAGGTCGAGAGTGAAAAAAGTGTTTCTCATGAGTTGGTGGAGACGAAAAAGGGGAGTGAAGATCATCGGATGAACGCAAATTGGAATCTAAATTATTGCTGTTGCTCTGTACTTAATATGTGCCTGTTTATCCAGAAGCTTTAACCAGAGCTTTAGAAGTAATATTACAGTATTTCAGTGTTAGGGTATCTCCTAATAGCTATCACAGCCACAGAAAAACCACAGTGCATGCTTGTTTTCCTTGCAGATCCCCATCAGAAGGGACCCTCTGTATCAAAACCTGTCCCTGATAGAAACCCCTGTTTTGTCTCCCTCTCACCCCACCAACCACCCCCCCACCCCCGCAACTCTGGTTTAATGTGCCAAATTGCCATCGTACCACTTCTCTGGAACAATTACAGTGTTTATATCCTTGCTGAGAGATTGGATTGAGATTCAGTTTGCTGCACAGATACCCAGAGAGCTGCTGTGTTTGGCTAAAGCCCCCTCAAAGACTGGCCAAGACTTGTCTCTTACCAGCACATTGTTTGTAAGTAAGAAGGTTGTCTTAATTGACTCGCCTGGTTGAGCAAATGCTTAATAAATGAATGTTTGACTCTGCACTGTTTGCTCACAGTGGCTGGCTTAATGATCTTGCACAGTCTTGTGAACTCTCATAGTGACCAGTGATAAGACATACACTGTAAGGGAAGAGCTCTGAACCAGCTGCTGTTTATTAGCATGTAAAAAAACACAAAAAAAGGAGAACAAACAGCACCTGCAAGACAAAAACAGAAATACAAAACAGGCGCATAATCTTGCTTTTTGTGTGTGTGAGTGAGCAAGTGTCTATGTGTATTGTGTGTTTGTCATGAAATGTACTTGGTAATGAGGGTGAGAAGCTGCAATGATGCCCCCCAGAAGCCCGAGACAGGCAGACAGAGAAGGACCCAGAAGACCCAGACCGCCACCCTACAAGGAACGGCGAAGTCTGGAATCATTGTTCCTAGGCCCACTTAAGATTGGGTGCTAAATGTGTGGTTATGCAAAGGCCTGCAGTGTACAATGGTTTTATCAGAGAGATTAATGAAAGACTGGCCCAAAGCCATTAAGCTGGAGACTGTAAAAACAAGCTGAGGGAAGCAGAGCTGTGTTACATGTGGAGCAGAGAACACAGAATAGGAATGGAGAAATGTTAGCTGATGGTAGTTAATGTCTTACCTTGGAGGAAACAAAGGTGTTTTCTTTGATCTTTAAACCAACATCTCTTGTATTTATAATACAATATCTGAGCACATCTAGTTTTGGACTTGTACGCTTGGCAGTTTTTGCCCCCTACCCTCTTCCCAAATTCAGTTGAGTTTTATAAATTATTTTTTTTATAAATTTCAGTGTCTTTACCTACCCAATCTGAAAATGTAGGTATTATTGAAAACTTGATAGATTGACATAAATTGAATTGTCATCAGTGACTGAGTATTCTGATGAGTCTAAATTTTCAGCAATATTCTGTTAAACTGTATGTTTAATATTGGATTTGAATTTAACTGCTTGAAATCATATCTAATTCAATCCAAATATAAATATAAAGCACATTTAAAACAACAAGGTTGACCAAAATATAAAATTTCTGCCAAGACTCTCAGCCTACCATAACTTACTGCTCAGTGTAGATTATATGGGCAAAAGTATTTAATTCATTGAGCTCTCTAAAATACCCTTTTTTCACATATGTTTGTAAAGGCAGATTGCATGGCTAAATGATGATTTATACACCTGTGGAAATGGGACTGAAAATACTTGCCTGCAAAGACTTGTGTTATTGTAGGGTCTTTACCCACAATACAAAGCGCCTTGAGGCGACTGTTTGTTGTGATTTGGCGCTATATAAATAAAATTGAATTGAATTGAATTGAAAGATTCAAAGGTGTGGCCCAATAGCTGTGTACACTTGTATGTGTCCATACAATGTATTTTTCATAGAAGATGATGGTTACCATCAGCTAGAGAACCAGAGAGATGACAACATCTGATAAATATTCAGGTTTATAGAGCCTTTGAACTAACCTGTCTGCCTGGTGTTCCTCTTTTAGGGGAACTAGCGCCCCACCTTGGCCGTCCTCTGGTGGGCGTCTTCCTGCAAGGAACCAGGGACCCGGACCAAAGCATCCGCGCCAGCAGTCTGTCCAACCTGGGGAGCTCTGTCAGAGACTGGACTATTCCCTGGAGTCACTTGCTCAAGAGGTGAGTCAGCCACATAATAGTATTCAATAAACTATTTAAAATGAATTAAGTTACATTTTTTCATACACGGAGCTATTTTTGATCCTTCTGATCCTTCTAATTGCTGTAAAAACCAAAGCACATTAACATTTTACAAACACATTAAGTAATAACCCCCCCCCCAAAAAAAAAAACAGGTTACTTGGATTGTAAATTAAATATAAAAAAATTAGAGAGCCCATCTAGCCCTGTTCAGTGATTGAGTCCGACAAAATCAAGCAAACAGCTATACAGCTTCATGATAAAGAATACTGCCAAGTGTCTCGAGAGAAGCATGACAATTAATCTGTCCTGCTAATAAAACCAAAAGATCTTAAACTCTCCTGGAAAACAATGGCCTTCAGCTATGCTATGATTCAATAAAATTTTATTTATATAGCGCCAAATCACAACAAACAGTCACCTCAAGGCGCTTTGTATTGTAAGGTAGAGACCATAAAAAAAATTACAGAGAAAACCCAACAGTCAAAACGACTCTCAGTGAGAAAGCACTTGGCGACAGTGGGAAGGAAAAAGTCCTCCAAAGAAAAATCTAGCAGAAACAGGCTCAGGGAGGGGCAGGCCTCTACAGCGACCAGTGGGGGCTGTGGGGAGAGAGACAGAACAAAAGACATGCTGTGGAAGAGAGCCAGAGATTAATAATAACTAATGATTGTGGCATTAGCATTAGCTTGCTAAACACTAAACGTCGCAACCTCCTGCTATTTGAGTGATGGTGAACATCCATCCATCCATTCTCTTCCACTTATCCTTTTCAGACATTATTAGATAGAGCGATAATTCTTTTTGCATATAAACCAGAAAAATTACACTTACATATCATGAATTCAGTGTGTCCCTGAGCGCCATTTCCTTCCACTAATGGGTTTGCAGATATCACGTAAAAAGCATACACAACAAAAACATTATGGTCCAGATGTTTTATCGATCCGATCAGCTGCTAAAAGCACTCCCTATGCTTGAATATCCATCATCACATCAGCATGGCAATGCCTCTCACACCTCCTGGGATTTTATGTTTAATAGGAAGCCCCGAAATTGTCCTTTTGAGCTCCCCTTTTCTTCCCCCTCAGGTTCACACTGGTCACCATTTTGCTTTCTGTAGCCCCGCAAAATCAAGCGTGAACAGGACCATTGTGAGATTGCACGTGGACAAAACTTGCCCTTCATGGTGATAGATTGAAAATTTGAGGTCATCCAGGCCTTTATGTCTTTAAGACATTCCTGCAGTTTAACTAATTGATGTGAGTCATCTGGCTTCATGGATAGATAAAGCTGGGTATCATCTGCATAACAATGACAATGTATGAAATGCTTTCAAATAATTCTGCGTAAGGGAAGCAGGTATAATGTGTATGAAATTGGTCCTAGCAAAGAACCCTGTGGAACTCCATAATTAACCTAAGACTCCCCATTTACATGAACAAATTGGAGTCTATGAGGTAAATATGATTCAAGCCACTTCAGTGCAGCACCTTTAATTCCTATGTCATGCTGTAATATCTGTAATAAAATGTTATGATCAACAGTATCAAAAGCTGCACTGAGGTCCAACAAGACAAGCACAGAGATGAGTCCACTGTCAGAGGCTGTAAGAAGATCATTTGTAACCTTCACTAATGCTGTTTCTGTACTGTGATGAATTCTGAGACCTGACTGAAACTCTTTAAATAAACCGTTCCTCTGCAGATGATCAGTTAGCTGTTTTACAACTACTCTTTCAAGGATTTTGGAGAGAAAAGGAAGGTTGGAGATTGGCCTATAATTAGTGAAAACAGCTGGGTCAAGTGATGGCTTTTTAAGTAGTGGTTTAATTACAGCCATCTTAAAAGCCTGTGGTACATGAAGATATGTCTTTGAGAGGGTTATCAATATTTTTTTTCTGATGGTTAAAATTTTATTTGTGAAGAAATTCATGAAGTCATTATTAGTTACGGTTAAAGGAATACTTGGCTCTACAGAGCTCTGACTCTTTGTCAGCCTGGCTACAGTGCTGAAAAGAAACCTGGGTTGTTCTTATTTTCTTCTATCAGTGATAAAAGGTAAGATGTCCTAGCTTTACGGAGGGTTTTTTTTTTTTAATAGATGTTTTGATACTCTATAAAATGTTAATAAGAACAGAATACAATTATATGCAGATCTCAGAAACCTATATTTTATTCAGAGTAGAACAAATAAAACATATAAAATATTTAAACTTAGACATTTACTATTTATTGATAAATAGCTCATGTCTAATTTGATGACATCGGGACATCTTAATAAAGTTGGGACAGGAGCAACAACAGCCTGAAAAAGTAAGTGGTACTAAAAAGAAACAACTGGAGGAACATTTTACAACTCGTTAGAGGTTTGTCAATTATGTATCTCTTCTTATTGAGGTGCTCACTAACTGTCTTTTATTGTTTTCATGTCCTTGTGTTTATACCGCTATAAATTACAGTGAGCATCAGTGTGAGTTTGTGTTTTTGTGCAGGTGAGCTCCTGCCTGACAGCAGTGATAAAGACAGAGAAGGAAGCAGAGGTGAGGAGAGCTGCCGTCCACGTTATTGCATTGCTGCTCCGAGGCCTCAGCGACAAAACCACACAGGTACACACTTATACACTCACAGCTAAGTGAGTGGGAAACACGTAATGACAGCATTCATAATGTGACCAACTATATAGTATACATCGAATGAAGTCAAGCAGATGTTAAGGCAGTGGACTCCCATGTAAAAATCATAACCGTACCTACACTGCACATCTGTCTGAAAAATTCTTATCTTGGGTGCTGGTATAGATCACTAGGTTGAGCAGATAACCCATGTGCAGTAAGGCTATCACAGAGGCCAGGGTTCAAATCCACCCTAGGCCATTTAGTGTGTGTCTTCCTCTGTTCTCTTCCTTCCTTCCTTCCTGTTCATTCTCTGTGGACACAGACTAAAGAAACCCCCATAAATATATTAAAAAAGAAATCTTACCTGGAAAGTTTTATGTCTGCTGCTACAACCTCATTATTTCTATCTATTTCTATTTCTTTCTACTTTACTAACTACTCCACTACAGATGCAGATTCTGCACGAGTCAGCATTTTTCCTATAAAACAATGACATCTGCAAACTTTTCACAGCAATGAATTTTCTGAATCAGAACATGTAAAGACACTCAATTGTGGCAAAGATAAAACAGCATAATTTATAGTTATGAATATTTTTGTTTTTATATACAGACCTCCACATACTGCCACACTGGCCTCTCCCTTAGACATAGGGTGAGGAGTGCAGCCATTTGGGAGGGGCTCAAAGTAGAGCCGCTGCTCCTCTACATTGAAAGGAGCCAGTTGAGGTGGTTTGGGAATCTGATTAGGATGTTTCCTGGGTGAGGTGTTCCGGGCATGTCCTGCCTGAAGGAGGCCCCGGGGCAGACCCAGGACACATTGGAGAGATTATATCTCTCAGCTGGCCTGGGAATGACTTGGGGTCCCCTGGATAAGCTGGAGGAGGTGGCTGGGGAGAGGGAGGTCTGGACTTCTCTGCTTAGGCTGCTGCCCCCTGCAACCCACCCCGGATGGATGGATGGATGGATGGATAGATGGAGATAAATAGATAGATAGATAGATAGGTAGATTTATTTGAATCTGGAGTTCGGGGAGAGACTTCCATTTAAATAAAAGCAGTTATTTCAATAGAAGCTTTCTCTGAGGTTTGGAACATTATGAATAGTAGTTTTTGAGTAAAGATTTGGTTAATTAGAAATGCTGGCTACCGTGTTCCTAATTTATTTAACTATATTTATTTTTTATTTATTTGACTATAAACCAGACTATAGTCACACAATCCCTCACATTTGAACATTTTAAATAGGTGTGGGGTGGAAATGTTTCCAGACCCTTTACTGGTGCACTATGTAAGAATGTAAGTAGCCAAATACTATTATACATTCAAAAGAGTATGGGAGAACAAGGACAGTTATGGGTCAAATGACATCAAATGTACTTGGGAGAAGTCCCAAAGCACCCCCACCCATGTGTCATACGTACCTAAGACCTAACAGTAACAACATGCCATCTGTTGTTAGCACTCATGTCAAACTTAAGGTGCAGTTTCAGCAATGTAACCTCTCTGTCTGACCTTCCAGGTTCTGAGTGATGTGTTGTTGGACCTGTACCGAGCTCTCAAGTGGGTGATTCGCTCTGACCAGGATGAGGTGTGCATGCTTCATGCCCACCTGGCTCTGGAGGAGCTTGACGACGTAATGAGGAGATTCATCTTCCCTGAGCAGAAGCTGGAGAAGAAGATTGTTGTCCTACCGTAGAACTAATTTCTGTGGGCTATTTGCACTAATAGTTACATCTTCATGTAATGTGGATTTAGAGGCTTCAGATATCCAAACCAGTTGATAGCAAAGAACAGAAGATCCTGCATCCATGCATACCAGGGTCTTAAAGAAATGACTGTGACTGTACCACCCATTTCCCAAATAAATTTTTAAGCATATTTTTCCACTATTTATTCTAAAATTTGTTCTAAAATTTGTAACATGTGTTAAACATATGGCTACATGGCTGAATAATCGAGATAGTTCAAATACAATTTAAACTGACCTAAATGTTGACTTTGGATTTATGTGAATAAAATAATGTAATAATATTGACTTTTATATGAAATAATGTTAAATATTAATTTTATATTATAAGTCACAAACACATTCTGCGCATGTTGGGTAGTGATATGAAGGAATATGATTTCCTGAAGAGCTGTCAGACTCATACAGAGGTTGTCTGCCAGATTGTGCGCACACTTTCCCAAACCTCGAATGAAGACTGGATAATAGCTGGACTGCTTTGTGTTAAAGAGGCTATTTGGGTTCAGCACAGTTTGAACAGTATTCTTTTTACTGCCCTCTGTCAGCCTAAAAACTGACAGAGGGCAGTAAATTATCCTCCTTTTGTTTTATCCACTGAGCAAATCTTAAAAAATAAGCCATGACCTTCATAGACCCTGAAGACTGACACTGCTTAAACATACAGCAGCAAACACAATGACTTTCACTTTTGTTTAATTCAATTCAATTCAGTTTTATTTATATAGCGCCAATTTACAACAGTCGCCTCGGGGCGCTTTATTTTGTAAGGTAAAGCCCCTACAATAGTCCACAGAGAAAATCAAACAATCAAAACAACCCCCTATGAGAAAGCATGTGGCACCAGTGGAAATGAGCTCCCTTTTAACAGGAAGAAACCTCCGGCAGAACCAGGCTCAGGGAGGGGCAGTCATCTGCCACAACTGGTTGGGGCTGAGGGGAGGGAGACAGGACAAAGAACACAGTGAAAGAGAGCCAGAGATTAATAACAACTAATGATTAAATGTGGAGTGGTGTATAAACAGAGTAAAAAGAGGTGAACGAAAAGAAACACTCAGTGATTCATGTTAAGCCCATCATCAGCATGGCGCAGGGCTGGACATTCAACCGCTGGCTAGAACCCTGAGTCTGAGAGGAAAGTGCTCTATTGGGGTGATACGGTACTATGAGGTCTTTAAGATAAGATGGGGCCTGATTCAAGACCTTCTATGTGAGAAGAGGGATTTAAAATTCTATTCTGGATTTAACAGGATAGCCAGTGAAGATAAGCCAATATAGGAGACATATGCTCTCTCTTTCTAGTCCCTGTCAGTATTCTCACTTCAGCATTTTGGATCAGCTGAAGGCTTTTCAGGGAGCTTTTAGGACAGCCTGATAATACCAAATTACAATAGTCCAGCCTAGAAGTAATAAATGCATGAATTAGCTTTTCAGCATCACTCTGAGATAATGTGTTTCTAATTTTAGAAATATTACACAAAAATGCAAAACAGCAGTCCTGCATATTTGCTTAATATGTGCATTTAAGGACATATCCTGGTCAAAAATGGCTACAGGATTCCTCACGGTGTAATGGCCAAAGTAATGCCATTCAGAGTAAGTACCTGGTTAGACACCATATTTCTAAGATTTGTGGGACTTAGTAAAAGAAGTTTTATCTGAATTTAGTAGCAGGAAATTAGAGGTCATCCAGGCCTTTATGTCTTTAAGACATTCCTGCAGTTTAACTAATTGATGTGTGTCATCTGGCTTCATGGATAGATGAAGCTGGGTATCATCTGCATAACAATGACAATGTATGAAATGCTTTCAAATAATTCTGCGTAAGGGAAGCAGGTATAGTGTGTATGAAATTGGTCCTAGCAAAGAACCCTGTGGAACTCCATAATTAACCTTAGTGTGTGAAGAAGACTCCCCATTTACATGAACAAATTGGAGTCTATTTGATAAATATGATTCAAACCACTGCAGTGCAGTACCTTTAATTCCTATGGCATGCTCTAATCTCTGTAATAAAATGTTATGGTCAACAGTATCAAAAGCTGCACTGAGGTCCAACAGGACAAGCACAGAGACGAGTCCACTGTCAGAGGCTGTAAGAAGATCATTTGTAACCTTCACTAATGCTGTTTCTGTACTGTGATGAATTCTGAAACCTGACTGAAACTCTTCAGATAAACCGTTCCTCTGCAGATGTTCGCTTAGCTGCTTTACAACTACTCTTTCAAAGATTTCTGAGAGAAAAGGAAGGTTGGAGATTGGCCTATAATTAACTAAGACAGCTGGGTCAGTGATGGCTTTTTAAGTAATGGTTTAATTACCTTGAAGGCCTGTGGTACATAGCTGTTAGGAAAATTGTCAAAGTCCAAGAAACACAGTGCACTCAGAACAAAGAATTATGAAGAATTTATTATTTGCAAGGGAGTAAAGGCTCGAAGGAGCAGTCCCTTTGAGCCATCTTATACAATTTGTGTGTGCACAGCATTAGGTGTTTTTCAAACAGCATACTTTAGCAAGGTCAGATAATAGAAAACACACACACACAAGCATTGAGTCACAATCTATCGTTCTCAGTTATCTTGGAACACGCTGATCCTCCTTAGCAGCAGAGACCTGCATGCTTGGGAGAAAAAAGACTGTCCCTACAAAACACAATAGCACTGTCTGTTCATAACTCACCGTTCATTCTTTACTTGGATACAGAACATTATAACAACTACTTCTACTTTAATTTGGTGTGTTAAAGCTACATAATGATTACAAAGCATTTTTTCCAACAGTTGCCAGTTGTCAAAGGTAGATTGTTTGTATTTTGGATTGAAGGATTAATTAATGGAAGGACTAATTTAAGCAGTCTATGGAAATTTAAAATGCACATTGGCTTATGATCCTGTACAAATGCACATGGAAATTCTGATCCTCACTCTGTACAGTAAACCTACAGAGAGAAACTCACATCTACAACAATGTAACTGTAAAGACCCTACTACAATTGTAGGCTTTTTACCTCACAACATAAAGTGCCTTGAGGCAACTGCTTGTTGTGATTTGGCGCCATATAAATAAAATTGAATTTAATTGAATTCTACATGAACTTCATATCATCCTACACCTTTGAAAGGTTCCACTGCATATGCTGCATATGTAGCTCTAGTAATGATTTCAAAGAGCAAATGGCAAATTTAGAATAAAGATTTTTTTTTTAAAAAGAGAATACAAAGATAAGTGGGTGAAACAAGCTTCAGGTTGTTTAAAGATAAAACAGTCCAAATGTTGACATTAAAACAAATATGGATAATAAGATCACATGTGCCATTCAATATTCACCTTTGGCTAAAGATAAGGCCACCATTATTCATAAATATTGGCACATTGTAACTTCTGACCTTACTCTTTAGGGACACTTAACCAATCCACCATGGACTGTATTCAAAACGCCCCCTAATCTGAAAACCATTTTAGTAATAGCAGATTTTTCATCTTCTTCTATTTTATGGCTGTGTGCGTTGGAGTCTGGGAATCACAAATGTAATAATCATCAATGATGTAATTTCACTTATAAATGAAACATCTTTTATCATCCACATACAAGTAAGACTTTTCCAGTTCAATGAATAATCTCATGTAAAACTAGTAATGTGATCTATATGCTTAAATGCCCTTGTGGGCTGGCATACATCGGTAAAACATCATGACTTTTGAAAAATAGAATTAGAAGTCCAGTTGCCAGTCACTTTAAGCATATGAATCATGATGTCTGAGTTATATTGGCCTTGAGCATTTATGGCTCCCAAGACGAAGCGGTGACATTAACACTATTTTACAGTGTGAACTTTATTGGATTTATACTCTTGATACTTCAGGTCCCAATGGTCTGAACAAATGGACATTTGTTCATTCTTATGATTCCTTGCATTCCTTTGTCATATAAATTCAGTTTTTCTGTGTATTTCTTGTGGACTCGTTTTGGCAGCTGTAGATCATGTATTGTTAGAGTTATGTAGAGTTTTCTTATTCTTGATGACAGAGATACCTGATGGCAGCGTAAAAAACCTCTTGAGGCTTCTTTCTTTTTCAATATTGCATTTCTGTATATGTACTTTTAGGAGGAGTTATTATAAATCAGGAAAAAGGATATTGACAAAATGCTACCAAATTGCAAGACGCCACCCTGGGAGTTTCACCCAGGAAATTAAATTCCTTCACTAACAGGCACACAAATTCACCCACAGATGAGGCAAGAGACGAGCTTCGATGCTAAAAAAAAAATGCAATTTTTATTTTAAGAAAAAAAGCATTAAAATAAGACAAGCTCAAAAAACTAAGGAACAAAGACATTTTTAATCAGCAGCTGGGGCCCTATGGGGACAGGGACCAGTGCAAGAGAGGATGGGGGGAGGAAATGAATAAATCACCCAGATACATGATGACCACACCCTTGAGTGAAGAACCATAATCCCAGGGAAGCACAGCAAACACAAAGAAAGGAGGGCAGGGGAACCCCACCACCCAGGCCACCAGTACTGCCACAAGCAAACTGGAAAGAAATGAAAACAATAAGTGAAAAACACTAAACGAGCTCATCAGAAAACAAATAAGAGCATAACATAGAAGCAAACATAATACATTAACCAAAATAGGAGCCGTACAAGCCCCACACTGCTTCATTTAAAACACTCGGAGTAAACCCATATTAATAGCCAACGCAGGCAGAACAAAACTGAGCTGCAGCGCACGGGACAGACTGCAGCAGCTGATACAGATCTAGTACACAGGCGAACAAGCAAAACATACGGGGGAGAGACAGCACAGCAGCGGCTCCAGATGAGTCAGCTGTGGAGCGCTGCATCTAATGGAGTCAGCATTGAAACCAACTACAGTCAGGCTCAAGATGTCGCGATTCTAAAACACACCTGTCTACTTCAAAACAGTCTCAGGCACACATAAGGAGGGAAAGAAAAAGGATCCAGGCAGCAGGTATGCAACTCTGCTGCTCTGCAAAAAAAACAGACCAGACGATAAATCACAAGCAATCATACCTGCTGGCAGGGCCGGCCCAAGTCTTGAAGGGGCCTCATGCTAAATTTGATTTGGGCCCCCCCATACCACTTCACTGTCACCTAACCATTATTAATGCCGAAGACTTGAAGTTGAAGCATTGCTTTTTCAGCCTTGTGTACATAAGCCCATTGAAAACCAATGTATTTCAGTATGATACACATTGTAAAACTGTGTGGGACAATTATCAGTGCATGCCATATCCAATCTAGAGGGCATAGACTTTTTAGGAAATATCTGATTTAGGGTGTTTGACCTGCTTTTGCAAATTGTTACAGGGTTTAGTGCAGTTGATAGTGCAGATGAGAGCACTAGATGCAGGCTACAAAGAGAAAATATATTAACACTTGTCGGTGCAATTTAAATGTGTTACGCAGCAAAACAGATGATGTAGAGCATGCCTCGAGGTGAAGCCGTTCACGCGATTGCCCGGTAGTAATTCAGACCAAGCTAGTTGAAACAGTGCGCTCCAACCCCAGCCATGGAGGCCGGTGTCACATGCAAATACTGTGGCAGTGTGCATGTAAAAGGTAAGGTAAAGAACATTGCCCCGCATTCAGTAAATCCTGCAGATTATGTGGCACACCGAATCATTTTGCAAAAATGTGCATAAAAAGCAGAAAGACTGAGAAGGAAGCTAAACTGTGTAGACAATGTTGTGCTCCATGGGCATCTTTGAAATCTGCCTGTGTGATTAATGGCCAAAAGCACAGGCTGGAGTCTGGGGTGGTTAAGACAGAGCAGAAGCCTTTACTGTCGGGCTCCACTTGTGAACGCCTCAGTGTTATTCAGTTCAGAATTCCAGCAGAGATACACACAGTAGAACACAATAGTTTCTGACCAGAGAGCAGCTGATTAAAGAATATGGGGCTGTCTTTAACACACCTGTGGAATCTGTGCAGGGGAGGTCCACTTTGAATTAGACCCCCCCCCCCCGTGCAGTGTGCCCCTCGCAATCTCTCTATTGCAATGGAGGCAGATGTCAAAGGGCAGTTGGACGGATTCCAGGCGGATGGACACATCACAGATGTCACTGAGACAACAGAGTGGATCAGCAACATGGTTGTAGTACAGCCTTGACAAACTGGATTCAAAATTCTTGAACAAGGCCCTGAAACGTTCTCATTACATTATGCCCACTCTCAAGGATGTTTTGTATAAATTCCCAGAGGCTAAAGTTTTTACTCTGGTGGATTCCAAGCATGAGGAGAGCAGCCTCATGACCACTTTCTGGACCTCCTGGGGCAGGAAACGCTGGCTCAAGCTGCCTTTTGGAGTGTCTGTGGCTCCAGAGGTCTACCAACACAAGCAGCATGAGCTCCTGGCTGGGCTGAAGGGAGTCGATCCAATTGTAGACGACATTTTGGTCGTGGGGTGTGTGAACACAGAATACATGGCAGAAAGAGACTGGGACAGCAACCTGCGGGCACTGATGGAGCACTGCAGAGAGGTGAGATTGCAGCTAAGTTTAAAAAAGCAAGCGACATGATCAAGGCCATACCTACCCAGCAGGCTAACTACACAACCGTTTGGAGTTGGTTACCAACTAAATGTATTGTAATTGGTCATGGAAACATACCTTCTACCTCTTGCCTTTTTTCTTCCTCTAATCTTCTCTGTTTCCTCTTCTCTGCCTCAGAGAGATTGGTCCTTTCTGTGACATTTGTTTTGTAGCCTCATCCACAAATGACCGTAATTGACGGACCATCGGGTCAGCAGGAGCACTGCCAGTGCGCATGCCTGCCCAAACTACCTGATTGCACACTGACACACACTGTCAATCATCAAGTAGTCTACTCATTAAATTAGTATTAGTAGTAAATGCAGATTGGTGTATAAACAGAGTAAGAGGTGAATGAAAAGAAATACTCAGTGCATTTTGGGAACCCCCCACAAGCCTAGGTTTATAGCAGCATAACTAAGGGATGGTTCAGGATCACCTGATCCAGCCCTAACTATAAGTTTGATCAAAAAGGTAAGTTTTAAGCCTAATCTTAAAGTAGCTTAGTTTTTAGTTTAGTTTTAGTTAACTGAACTTAGGACAAAAAGTAGGGAAATAAAGCAAAGCAAGCCTGTTTAATTCCCTGGAGCCACATTTGTAAGGGAAATGCATTTGTGGATTGTGCAGTAGAATTTAGTATGTGGGCTGGGTCCATGAAAAACTCACCAAATCTTTTCTGCCAAAGTCAAACAGCTTATTCTGCTAATGACTCTTGTTTGGTGTCAATTAGCAGTTTATGAATTTAACAGGGGCCTCAGTAGCATGGGTATGGCTCATTATCAATGTCTTTTTGTGTTTCATATAGTCAGCAATTATGTCAACACAGTAACTAACATAGTAACTATGCAGGAATTTGATTGTGACATGGGGTATAAAGAACCTTTGTAAATGGTCTAGTTCTTACATAGTGCTCTTCTACTCTATGTGAGCACTCAAAGCGCTTACATTTACCCATTCATACATGAGTAACTAAGCACTTTTATTGGCTAACATTCACACTCCAAACGCTTGCGTCGGAGAGCAACTTGGGGTTAAGTATCTTGCCCAAGGATACATTGGCATGCAGCCTGGGGTAGCCGGGAATCTAACCGCTGAACCTTCCGACGAGTGGGTGACCTGCTCTACCTCCTGAGCTTCAGCCACCCACCACACAGTGATAAGACTGCAATAATGACATTTTTAGTGTTTCTGAGGAGCTGAAGAGCATCATCCTCTACTTTGGGTAGGGAGGCGTGTAAAAACACACCGACTATGAATCACCACAGAATTCTTTGATCCTAAATAGAAGAGACCTTTGGAATTATACCCATTTGACATTAAAGATATGAGAACCTATCCTGTATTTTCTCATTTAAGCAAGTATTTGGGTCAATATATTCCTTTCAGATGGATTGTAGCTTTTTCATCAAAATAGGGCAAAAATTAGTGACACATTCCTCACCAGCAAACTACAGCATATAAGTATCTTCAGGGTCCCTGTGCATGATTGTAGGCACTGCCTGATGTACCTGCATCCAGGATAATGATGCTGATGCACACGCTATTGATTAAAGAATTATAAGAAGATTATTACAAGAATGGTTAACCAACTTAGCTCCCACACATCTGGATTTTCTGACTTGTTGTCCTTCCTATTTTCAGGCTGGGAATCTACTTTTGTGCAATTATGTGCTCCAGCGTTATGTACTTGTGATTTTTTTTTTCTGTTGTGTAATATCATGTCTTAGGTTGGTGGTGACAAAGGGTTTATTTGTTTGGATTTTAAATAACTGCCAGCTTTTGGCAGTTTTTGCAGTCAGAATGATGATCTGAATGACAAACTATATAGTCTCCTCTTGCTAGTGTTTCTCTTTTTATGGTACTTATTTATTTATTTAGTTTTATTGTTATTCACATGTGCACATGTGCAATACATAGATACCAGAGCTGACAGGTAGGGCAAAAAAAAAAAAAGTAAAAGGCCGAGAAAGAGAAGAAGAAAGGGGAGAAAATAAGAGAAAAGACAAGTACCATCATCAACTGCTGCACCTGCAAAAAAAATGCATGCAAAAAACAAACAACACCTGAAAAAACAAAACAAAACACACAGTAAAATGGATACACATCCCAACAATCTTGTTGCATTGTGTCTGCGTCTTTGTCACAAAATATATTCAATAATGAGGGTGAGAAGCCGCAACAACCCCCTCCCGAAGCAGACAGAGAAAGAGCCAGGAGACCCGAGCTGTCCACAGGCCCCCAGTGGCACTGAAGACACACACACGTCCTGATGGCAACCATGTGCACACCCCAGAAGAGGAAGGCGGGAGGCTCTAGATGGAGCCCTTGTGGTCAAGGACAAGAGAACCACAGGCAACGGGCTATCCACTCTGCCAGAGGCCAGCCGTCCCAGCATGAGCAGAGAACAGGGCCCCAGAGCAGAGCCCCCACACCCACCCTTCCTGCAACCACGTGACCATGGCGGGTAGATAACTAGTTCCTATAAATGATTCTATGCTTGTTATTATTCTTTGTGAAATACCATGCAGACTGCTGTGTTGTTGTTTGACCCCTTTTGCAAAGATAACCTATTTATGTAGACTGATTCATTTTAGGATTTCCATAACACGCTTTATACAAGTATATTAAATGCTGTTGTCTTATGGGTGCTAAAGCCATGTGGGTTCTATCACAATAATTCATATATCTCACCATGTGTCACCAGAAGAAAATAGGAAAGGGTACAAGTGCATTCTGTTACCTGACTTTAATGAAATGTGTTTGATTGGCTTAGCCAGCTGTTCATTGATTCTCCAAGGTATGCTGCAGTTTGTCCAACCATAAGGATGTCAGCAACTCAGCCTTAAAGAGGAGAGGAAAGGAAAGAGAGGGACGATAAATAAGCCTATAAGAGCTGCTCTGAGTAAGGCGGCGAGATGGAGAGGAGTCCCCACGCTTGTTAGAGACTGCTGGCTGCATTGCAGAGAGATAGGCTGCTGGTTAGGATGCCCAGGGAGGGGAGGGGAGCAAGGGGTGAAGGAGCCGTACAGCAGCATCTGCCTCCTAGTTGGCTAGATTGGACGGTGTGACAAAGGAGAAGGATTTCAGCTCTGCTGCAAATTATAGGTGCAGGTACAAGCGGATACTGCAGAAGAGAGAAGAGAAGCTGGGCAAGCCCCGGGGACAAAGAAGAAATCAGAGCAGAGGCAGAGACTGAGCTCCTGCTTTGAACCTCAGACACCTTGACTTTGGCCATGACCAGGATCATGGTCAGGAGCAACACACACACAAAGCAAAATAACTGCTGCTTAACACCAACAGAGACTGCACCAGTATCAGCTGCTGGCTGAGCATCTCTGATCACATTTCAGCTTGGGGGATTCATGCCCTGGGACAGTCCTGGAAGGAGAAGGAGGAGGAGGGTGGCTCACAGTCGTGGTGAAGGGTGGTGGTTAAAGCTGCCTGGTGTATTTTTGGATGTGAATTAAGCAAGCAAGCTGGAATAAAGATGTAGTGTGAGCTGGCGGAAGGAGGGGGGCAGAACAAGGAAAGTGCTGTGCAGAGGAGAGGAGAGGGCTGGATGTCCTGGCTTGACAGACTGAGAACTGGGGTGAGAAGAAAACAGTGGGGCCACTGGATCAGGAAGGTAAGGCTTTTAAAAATGTTTATCACTTGCCTCCACTAAAGAAAAATTAGTAATTTCTTCTTTCTTTAACATAACTACATCAAAACATGGGTTTAGGTTTAAGTTTTTCAAATATACTTGAAAAACTGTCATAACTTTTACATGGGCAACACTGGGACAGAATTTCATTCCACTGCATGCAAATGTGATGCGAATGACAACAAAGAATCCTTGAAGAGGATAAACGAGGATTAGGTTTCAATTTTGGGCACCACTTCAGATTTGGCGGGTAGATAGTAGTCAGTAGTAACATTGCAGGATGGTGTTTAGTGTGTTTGATAGTGTGTGATGAATGTTTGCAGTTATGATAGAGACTGAAACTGTTAGTGAGTTAACTGATAGTTTGAACAGATTTAAGAGGCTCTGCTGTAAAATGGCACTGAAAACTAAAGAATCAGTGTCATCATACCACTGTTGTTGTGTCCTTGTGTTGGCTCGTGGCATATACCACATTTTTTCCTTGTGTGGAGAAAGACAGTAACTGTTAGAAAATAGCCACAGAGCGCCTGTTTGAAGGCTTCTGGTGTCTCCAAAGAAAAACCCTGTACTGTTTGATTTTCCATAGCATCACTGCTGTGCTGGACCTCTAATATGGTGGCCCTTTTTGCACAAAGCCTGCCAGTATTTGAGACCCTGCTTGTATGCAGTAAGAACTCAGGTGAATCTGATATGCCTAAGACTGTGTAACTTTCACGGAAGAACTAAAATATTCTTCCTATTAAAAAAAAAATTATAGGAACACACCTTCTGTGCTACAACCTTATTTGGCCTGCTCTCTTAGATCATGGTAACTCTCACATTAGCAAGCTTTACATAACTTTAGATAATGCTAAAGATGAAAATTTCAGTGCATTTTAGGCACAATTAATTAACAGTTCGATTCAATTTTATTTGTATCGTGCCAAATCACAACAGTCGCCTCAAGGTGCTTCATACTGTAAGGTAAAGACCCTACAATAAAACAACACACTGTCGGCTATTGATGATGTCTCTGAAGCAACTATCGGTTACATGGATATTTTTAGTTTACACAGAAAACACAACTTCCCCTCAGTTCTACCAAACATACTTCTACAATTTACTTATTTGTTATACAGTCTGCAAGGTTTGCCATTTGATGTATTGCTCACTGCAGTCATTTGTCTGGTTTCCTGGTTCCGGAGAAAAAGCTCACATAAATCTACTGTACACCAAGCAGAGAACTGATGGTGAGCATAGCTTTTCAAAGCTAAAAACGATTTATTTCCCTTCAGGATTTTATGCAAACCAAAGGAGAGCTGAAAGAAATGAATTAATTTTTTAAAAGATCTATTTCAAAAGCATATTGGGAGCCAGTGTAATAGGGCTAAAATAGTGTACCTTTGTTAGCCTTTGTTACTGATTAAAAGTAAAAAGACTGCTCTGTAACATTTTTGTTCCACTGATGGTTACACACATCACATACATAAATGCTTCATACAGCAACTTCTGTTTTCAAACTCACATGCAGCGCACTTTCTCATGTATTGCAAGAATTTCAACTAAGCACTGATGCTTCGGCACTAACATGACAAATAAGGAGTGCAACATAAGTGACTTGATGCGGTTGCTGCTACATTTTGGGAGTGTTTGCAAACTGTCAAGTCTCACACCACACACACAAGATAAGTAATTCTTCAAGCCTTAAAACTAACAATTTAATGTTATATTGAACACAACCACACATTCAATATTAATGCTTAATAAATAAACTGCCAAAGTTAGTTCTGTATCATGCACAGTATAAGGCATGCTTGTAGCCATCATGAAGTCACCCAGTGATTTGTGAAGTCCTCTTATTTAGCCTCAAGTTGAGCGTTTTCTCCATTCTTGGTGTCTTGCAACCAGATGTTAATAGCTAGGGGTGGATCTGACCACGTGGATGAAAGTGTATACCCATTGGGTATCAATTTGTCACTGACAATTTATTAGCCAATGAACATGCATTGTTTAATCCACTTTCCCAAGCATTTCTATACAGCAGGAAATCTTTTTGCAAAAACACTGTTCACCCCCTGGTGGTTGTTAAAAAGAAGGCAGGCACCTGGTTCACTTTTCAGACCTGGAAGCTACACGCTTGTTTTTTCAATATACTGACTGTGCTCAGTAGCTAGTATTGCATCACATTCAATGCTGACAGTTTATCCTCCTCCTGGTTGAGAATTGGTTTGCGGTCCCTCTCCTTCCCCTGTGTAGCCAAGATGCCAAATATCAAGGGTGAAAAAAGTGGTGTTCTACACAGTTTTGTGTTCACCATCAGTGTAGCCACAGTGCACTGTTTATAGACTTTTATTATAGCATGAATACACTACGCCACTCAAAATAGAAATTGTAATTGTGAAAGAATATGATCTAATGCATGGCTATAGTTTTATTTTATGGTCATCAATGGCTTCTAGAGATAATCCTAGTCCTTTTAAATCTACTCCCAGTGAAAATGTTCTGACTAAATAAGCACCTTACTCACAGTTTTATTATTCTCAAAGCTTATATATAGCCTATATATGGTTCTAGATATGACTGATCTTCTGATAAGTATGAATAATACAGCTACTGTCATGAGCAGCGGATGCTGAAGTGTTTTGCTCTCATTCAAGGAAGATTGAATAATGCTGGCATCACCATCATCTAGACTTCTGACATGGTCATTTAATGTCAGGTTTCAGCTGCAAGAAAAATCATTAATGGGAAAACTGTGGTGATTGAAAAAGTGGAAAAAAGAATAATAGGATTTAATAACTAAACTTAGCACAAAAAGTTAAAAAATTTGTGTTTAGTTAATTATTTCTTTGTTGTCACGATACAGTACTTCTTGGCAGTAAACCTTATACTGTTGGAAAGCCTGTCAATCTCCCCTTAAATGGTGCCACTTTTGTAAGGAAAATGTATTTGTGGGTTGAGAAGCAGAGTTGAGTATGTGCATTGCACTCATGAAATGCAGTGCACATACTTAGCACAACATGTCATATTTGAACGCACATACTCAACTGTCATACTTACTCATACTCGACCAAATGTTTTCTACCAATAATCTGGTCCTTAGAAGGTCTTAAAACTAGGTAAATACAACCTCAGATGAACTACAAAATAAGATAGTTATCATGACATTATTTATTTAACAAAAATATAGCCAAAATGCATAAGCAGTGTGTGACAAACAAAGTCACTGCTTACTGCTTCCATAGGAATTAAGGTAACTAGAACCTCAAAGTGCTTTATACTGTAAGGTAAAGACCCTACAATAAAAGAAAACACCAACAATCAGACAACCTCCTATGAGCAAGCACTTGGCAACAGTGGGAAGGAAAAACTCCCTTTTAACAGGAAAAAAATGGCAGGGCACAAGTGCCAGTACACTGGAAAGGCATTGTTTAACCTGTAAGACATGAAAGGTAGGGTGGTAATGAAGGACTGGAGTCCACCAGCGATTGGCCAGCCTCTGGTTCTGTGCCACAGTGCGAAGAAGAGCTGCCCGGGTCTGCCTCCACACCCAGTGACACCTCTGCAGGTGCTGATGCATGGAGGGTGTAGGCAGTTCCTCCTCCAGGCTAGGAAACACAGAAGGTTGGCAACCCAAGGTCACTTCAAGTAGGTGGGTTATGACACAGTGGAGGGTGACCTCTATTTCTTGGTTTGGCTGTTCTGTCTGCCTATTGGTCTGGGGTGAAAACTGGAGTTAAGGCAGGCTTTATCTCCTACTGCCCTGCAGAACTCCCTCCATATAACTGAAATACACTGAGGGCCTCTGTCTGAGACCATTTCTGTGGGGATTACATGCAGCCTAAACTAACTAGGCTGCATAGGATCCCAAATATCAGGTTAGCAGTCTCTGCAGCTGAGGGGAGTTTCTCTAGGGCCACAAAATGAGCTGCTTTAGAAAAATTATCGGCAATGAAGAGGACCACAGTCTTTCCATGAGAAGCAAGTAAGCCAGTAAAAAAGTTCAACGCATGGAAAGAGGCTGCAACAGACCTGATGCAGGCTGAGAACTACTCCTATTTCTGGCACACACTGGGCAAGGCCTAATATAGTCTCTAATGTCTCTATCAATGGAAGCCCACCAAAAATACTGCTTAAGGAACTGGTCAGTTCTGCTTACTCTGGGGTGGCAGGTGAATCTGGGGGTGTAAACCCAGTGGATGACTGCAGAGCGGGCGGAGGAGGGGGACATATTGACGGCTGGGAGGACTGTGACGGGGATCAGGATCTGACTGCTCGCCCTGCTCAATTTCACGGTCAAGGTTCTCACAGTACAGGTGGCTGGGAGGATGTTCTCAGGCTCCTGATATTTTTCCTCAGAAGAGAACTGATGAGGGTTCACGTTGCAAGAACAAGGGTGATAGATAATAGTCAAAGCATCCAAAAAACAACGACCCATTTAGCTTGCCTTGATTTAAATCTTTTGGCTGATTGTAATTAAGATAAGTTCTTATGATCTGTCCATACTGTAAAAGGCTGTTTGGCCCCCTCCAGCCAGTGTTGCCACTTCTGAAACACCAGTTTCACCACCAGCAACTCATGGGCCCTGACATCATAATTCCACTCCATGGGTGTTAGCTGTCGGGAAAAGAAGGTGCAGGGACGCAGTTTGCCATCCAGGCTGGAGCGCTGCAATAGGACTGCACCAACCCCAGAGTCTGAGGCATCAATCTCCACTATGAACTGGACTTGGGAATCTGGTTGAATCAGAATGTGTGCTGAGGTGAAGAGTCCCTTCAAGCAGAGAAAGGCTTCATTGGATTCTGTTGACAAAGATAAAGGTACTTTTGGAGAGGTGAGTTTAGTAAGCAGTGATGCTACCTGACTGAAGTTGCAGACGAGACAAAAGACATAAGGACATAAAGTTCAACTGAACTGATTATCAACAACTCTGACCACCTCTATAAAAGCTAAGGTTTTGGCTTTGTTTTTTTTTTGTATGGCATATTCAGGTGTGTGTTAACACAATGCCAAGGAGCAAAGACATCAGTAATGATCTTACTAGACAATCTGGACAGTGTTATAAGTCCATTTCTAAACAATTCCATCATTCTGCAGTAACAAAGATTATTCACAAGTGGAAAGCATTCAAGAGAGTTTCCAGTGAACGCCTTTCCCTCTAAAAAGAACATGGGGTACTTAATTTTTCACATATAGTTTCTGCATTTTTGGCTTAATTTTTGTGAAATAAAGGATGAAACAGAGTAACATATCATGTATTCATCTGAGATTATATTTACCTAATTTTAAGACCTGCTGAGGATCAAATTATGTTTTATGTCCTGATACATAAAACCTTAGAATTGAATTGAAGGAGGTTGTACTTTCTTTTAAACATGATTGTAAAATATAAAAAATGATTTATTACTTAAAGTGTTTAAATCTGAGCAGGATATTTTCTTGTACCCAAACAGACCACAGGGGCTATAAGTAACAACTATTAAAAACAGATTAGAAGTTAATGAATTTAACAGTTTCACAAAAAATGATAGCAAGTTAACTAAAAGGAAGAGATTAAATGGTTATCTGAATAGAAAGCTAAAATGAACAGCTTAAAATGGTCAGCTAAAGGTAACGAGCTAGCCAGCTAGTTAATGCAAGATACCAACATTAGGGCTACAACTAGCAGTTACTATACCACTGGGTAATGCTAATTCTAAAAGTAACTTGTTACTGTAGCTGTAATGTAATCTGCTATATTACAGATTCACGAGATGTTAAATGCACTGCAACTTAAAAAAACACCAGCAAATAGAAAAGCGCTGCAAACCACAACGGAAGGTGAATAACACAGAATGTAAGAAGAAAAAAGCAAAATCTCACAAAAAACAACAAAAGGAGAAAACTAATCAAAATATGTGAAGGACTGCACTACGACACAGTTAAAAGAAGCAGAGAATTTATGGGTGTTGTGAGAGAGAAAAGGATGCAGGTGATGTGTATTTTAACTAAGTTACAATAATAATACTGTAGATATATGTTTGCTGCTAGCGGTTTACTGTCAGCTTGTCATTTCCACAGCTGTTCCATCATGTTATCTCCCCAAAAACACTTAAACTGTGTTTTGTTAGAGTTTGTTTTTTTCTGCTTCTGTTGTGTGTACCCTGCCTCTCACCCTGTGACAGCTGGGATAGGAATAATTCTAAAATTTAAGTCATTATCTCTGCTTTCAAATTAGCTGATTTTAACATGCTAACTGATGCAAATGTAGGGATTGGATACTATTCATCAGAATACAGCTTCATGCCAAAGAGGCAGAAGAAAGACAGAAGTATTGCAAATATCCGTGTGTTTATATTTTTCTTTTCTTTTGTCTTTATTTAAAAAAGTAACTAAATCACACAACTAATTACTAGAATTGCAGACACTGATTACTAATAGGTCAATGATAAATTAATTTAATGGTTAGCAAAAGGTAACACATGACTGAGTGGAAATAATAAAATGCCTATTTAAAAGTTATGCTTAGTTAAAAGAATTATGTTAAATGTTAGTTAAAAGCTGATGCTAGCTAGCTAATAAACTGATCTACAAACAAAAAATATCTGTGGAAAAAAAAAATCACAATTTTCTAAAGCAGAATGTTTTGATTCTAAATCCAATAAAAATTCTGTTAAAATATTTTTTAAAATTGAAATCATCACCACAAGTTTGTTAAGAAAACGACATCACTAATGAGGTTATATAGGAGCCGATAACTCTGTATTACTGCTAAGTTTTCCGCCTTCCCTCCCCATTTCTCTTTTCCCAGACATGGTCCCCACACCACTCCTCCTCCTTCTGCCCCAGGCATGTAAAAGTTGCTGTTCTGAGGCCAAAACCATCATTCAGTAACACCTCCACACCTCCTCTATGTGAACTCTCAGCAGTCATAGAACTTGAATGCAGGAAATTATTCCCCTACAGCACTGGAACACTGGGACACAACTGAGAATATTCAATACTCATCTGATTTATGTGATTTGTATGTGTTTATATTCTTTGTTCTTTTAAATTGAATGAATGGATGGATGGGTGCAACTACATTTTCACTCAATGAAGATTTTTTGGAAAATTGGGATTGTCTGGTATCCTGGGTCCTCTTTAAAATGACTAGCTTCTCTAAAGCATGGCATCCCAGCCTGGATTTGGAAATAGACTTGGACCACATGTGTCCAGGCTTCCTGAATCACTACAGAATAATTCTGGATATGTGACGACTGTTTTTCCCAAGAAGGATTGATTCCATGTCTGAAGATTATCCGCCTTCTTTATGATGTCAGAGATTGAGTCATATTTGTCTTCACGTTCTTTTATCATTCATAATTCTTATAATGTGACATTTAATGCATTTAGATTTCTGTGACTTTTTTTTCAAGTAGAAACTTGTCCCTAAAAAGTTTTGTTGGTGCTTTGGTAGAGAAAACACTTTTCTAAACTTTTTTGTTTTGAGAAAAGAAATCCAAAAAGCTCATTATTATTAGTCAGTAAAAGGGGTTAGCATTTTTATTTTTTAATTTCACTCGAGCGCTAGGAAATTAGCCTTTACTTTGAAGAAGCACTGAAAAAGAACACCAAGTTGTTTTTGTGCTACAGTCAGGGCAGCCCAGGTGATGGAGCCTCAGGGTTAATTGGAGGTGTGCCCTCAGTTCCAGACCTCCTCTGGTGACTACGGCCCTCTAATCAAAAGAGTCTGTTACCGTCTGCTTGTTATGTGGCCTATGGCCCTGAGGCAATCAGACCATACTGCCACTTCCTGGTAGTATAATCCACTGTGGACCACATACTGAGGAGACATCTTTCTCTCCTTGGCTCTCGCTGGCAAAATGAACTACTTGGGCTACATTCTAAAAAGGCCTTCTATAAAAATTAGCTCAATTAATTTGAAAACAAAACAAACGTGGCTTATCAATTGTTTAACAAAAGAGCAAGTCTGCTGCCCAGTGCATGAAAATACAGGTATAAATAAAACAGCACACAAAGGAATCTTAACAGTTAAAAGTCAAGGATAAATGGTTAACTGCACCTAACTATTGCTAAAGTAACTATAGCCTAAAAGCAACACATTAAATTATTAGCTGAAAGTTAAAAGTAAATAAAATTTTGGAACTCTCCATTAAAGAAAGCCATATTGGATTAGGTGAAAGATAAACAGTGATGATAAATGGAAAGTTGTTCAGATGTAAAGGGCTACAATAAGGGAAGAATCTACAGCTGATAGAGAAGGGGTTACAATACTTAGCTTAATGTAATGAGTGGGAAAATAGGATGCATTTAAATGTTTTAGAAGCAGATCAATGTTCTGAGCACTACAAATAAAATTCAACTCACCACCACTGTACTGAAGAAATAATAATTATTATTATCACTTTATTTGTATAGCACTTTTCAAAACATAGAGTTACTTCACAGTTTTAATAAAAGCCACATATAAGTATACATGTTACAGGTATACAGACACACAAACAGATACATATGGTTAGACATTCATTCCAACACACAAAACGGTGTAAAAATATGGCCCAAGATAAAGGGGACAAGATTAAGGGAAAGCTAATCTATATAAATGTGTTTTCAGCAGTCATTTAAACCTAATCACGGACTCAGCCGACCTGTTTGCCTGAGGAAGGCTGTTACAAACTTTGGGCACCATCACCTCAAAAGCATGATCACCTCTGGTTTTAAAGTTAGAGTGTGGAACAGTTTACACACCCTGGTTAGAGGATTGGAGAGGCCGACTGCAGTGATTTATAAATAATTGGACAATAACTGGATTAACTTGAGCTTATTACATAATATTATACTACAGTATATTTCTAACTACCTCTCCGTGAATTACCTTACCTTGGTGGAGGGGTTTGTATGTTTCAGGGATCCCAGGAGATATGTTGTCAGGGGGCTTTTGCCCCCTGGTAAGGTTTTCGAAGGCAAATTGGTCCTGGGTGAGGGGCCATATAAAGAGCAATTCAGATTACCCCTGTGAGAGAAAGACCAAGGGAACAGTTTAACCTGCCCAGGATAGGGTTACCAGGGCCCCAACCTAGAGCCAGGCCTGGAGAGGGTGCTCAAGAGAGAGCACCTGGTTGACAGGCCTTAGCCCATGGGGCCCAAGGAGGACACATGGGCCCACCTAGGGCTGGGCGGTATATCGAGTTTTTAAGAAATACTGATACATTTTTAGACACGATATAAGATGAGACAATATCGTTTATAATGATATACTCTATGTTGCATTACAATAATACTTGTAGATCCACCAGTTTACCCTTTTCTTTTCCCAATTTGTTTCTGCACAACTTCTCACTGCCCCGCCTCTCCCTGACCGCTTCACCCGTAAATCATGCAGGAAGCAACAGCATAGCAGTGTTGCCAGCTTTGCAACTTTGCTGCAACTGCATAGCTGAAGTTAGTGTTTACCATAAGTCCCATGACCTTAATAATGGAAGTCGGTCTTTTTCGTGTGTTTGTGATGCAGCCGGTGGATACCTTGAGCGGGTGGGCCTGTTGCTGTGTTACATCACCGCATGTATCTATGTTTTTACTGAGCTGGCTAGAATCCTGCTGACTGAAGGATGGAATTTTGTTCATTCAGTCTGTTTACATGTTTTGTTATTTGCACAGAGTACTAGATGTACAGGAGTACACACAGGAGGAAGCACTTTGGGGATGGTCATTGGAGACTTTTTAAAGAATAAGTCAGCCTTTTGCTATTTTTGCTCTGTATCTTTTCTGTTTACATTTTAATAGCACAGCTGTGAGTCTGTTGTTATGGAGGACAAAAGCATTAATTTATTTGAGGAGCATTATCATTTAAATATACCACTAGTTTATTTTTGAGCAATTTCTCTTGTACATCTACAGCTGAGTGTTAATAAAAGTGCCTGTGCGACATTTGGGACATGGAGCTTTGACTCAGAAGTGCCTTTTTGTTTCTACCTTTTGGGAAGAAAAAATATCAAGATATATATCGCATATCACCACCCAGCTAAAAAATATTGAAATATTATTCATGGTCCATATCGCCCAGCCCTAGGCCCACCCTCCTGTCGGTCCACCACCCACAGGAGGTGCCATAGGGTTTGGGTGCAGGCCAAGGAGGCCAAGCCTCTATCAAGGCTGGAATTGAGCTAGTTCATGAGGTTGAGAGATGCTGGCTAGAGATAGTCGGGCACACCTCATTGCACGAATTGGGCTCTGGAACCAGTCTCCTGGAGAGGGGACTGAACTCTGTTCCAGTCTGAAGTTGAGACGGTGGGCTAGGGTAGGTATCCTTTCAGCCCCTCAGCTTGCTGCCTGTACATTGGAGTTTTTACTGATGGAAAAGAGGGTTGTTTCCCTGTGCCTTCAGGCAAGAGAATGGGTCCTGACTGTTCAGAGCAGTTCAGAGCACCCAGCCTTCTTGGAGTCACTGGGTGGGCTGCTCGAGACTCCAGTGTCCTACTGCAAGACTTCAACACTCATGTGGGCATTGACGGTGAGACCTGGAGGGGCCTGGTTGTGAGGAACAGCCTGCCTGATCTGAATCTGAGTGGTGTTCTGTTATTGGACTTTTGTGCAAATCACAGTTTGTCCATAACGAACACCATGTTTGAACATAAGGATGCCCATAAGTGCACATGGTACCAGGACACCCTAGGTCACAGGTCGATGACCAATCAATTTTGTAATTACATCATCAGATCTGTGGCCATATGTTCCAGACATTAAAGTGAAGAGAGCAGCTGAGCTGTCAACTGATCACCACCTGAGTTGAATCAGGTGGCGAGGTAGGATGCTGTACAGACCTGGTACACTTAAACATATAGTGAGGATGTGCTGTGAATGCCTGGCAGAGGCCCCAATCCACGAGATCTTCAACTCCCACCTCTGGCAGAATTTCAAAAGCATTCCGAGGGAGGCTGGGGACACTGAGTCTGAATGGACCATGTTCTGCACCACCATTGTTGTGGCCACTGCACGGAGCTGCAGCTACAAGGTGGTTGGTGTCTGTTGTGGTAGTAATCCCTGAACCAGATTGTGGACACTAGAGATGAATGCCGCCATCAAACTGAAGAAGGGTCCTATAAGGCTTGGTTAGCCTGTGGGACTTTGGAGGCAGCTGATAGGTACCAGCAGGCCATGTGGAATGTGACTCATGCAATGGCTGAAGCAACAATTCAGATGTGGGAGGAGTTTGGTGAGGCCACGGAATAAGACTTTCAGTCAGCCTCGAAGCAATTCTGGCAACTCATGAAGCAACTCAGGAGAGGAAAATGGTGCTCTATTAACATGGTGTATAGTGAGGGTGGGGTGCTGCTGACTTTAACTAAGGATATTGTCGGGTGGTGGAAGGAATACTTTGAGGACCACCTTAATCCCACTGACACGTCTTCTGTAGAGGAAGCAGAGTTTGGGGACAAGGGAGCAACTCGCCCATTATTAGGGGCAAGGTCACTGAGTTAGTTAATGAACTATTTGGTGGCAGGGCCCCTGGGGAGGATGAGATTTGCCCTGAGTTCCTGAAGGCTCTGGATGTTTGTTGTAGAGCTGTCTTGGTTGACGTGTTGTATGGACATCTGGGGTGGTGGCACTGGATTGACAGACTAGGGTGGTGGTCCCCATCTTCAAGAAGAGGGACTGGAGGGTGCTCTAACTATCGGGGGGATAGTTGGAGCACACGCCTTAGCATACTCGTAAATGTCTATGCCAGGGTGCTGAAAAGGAAAGTTCATCTGTTACTCAAACCTCAGATTCAGGAGGATCAGTGCGGTTTTTCATCCTGGTCCAGCTCTTTATCCTCTCAAGAATATCTCTCCATGGTATGAGAGCAGCAGCACCTCTGACAGAATGGCACTGAGGAAAGTGGTGAAGACTGCAGAGAGGTTATTGGGGCCATGCTGCCAGATATCTGGAAAACAATACTGAGCAACCAGACTCACCAAGGACCCCACCCACCCCTTTCATGGACTGTTTTTTCTCCTGCTCTCAGGTAGAAGATACTGCAGCCTGACATACAGAACCACAAGGTTACTTGACAGCTTCTTTCCAACGGCCATCAGACTGCTGAAAACTACAAAATCTTAAGACAGTTTATTATATAATATCAACTACTTACTGTGCAATCTCTGTACACAACTACAGTGCAATATAGTGGAATACAGTGAAACGCCATAGATCAGTCATTCCGAAAGTTGACTGATCTAAAAACGAGAAAATCCCACAGGGCCCCACCCAAATTTAAATTTTCACTCTCATCAAAATACAAGAGAAAGTCGTGGATTTCCTTCAAAATTTGATTAAAAAAACATAACACAGGCTGCTGAATATAAATTGCTAACTGCTACACAGTCAGTCATATTTAAAGTGCTAATGCCAATATGTGACCCACTTGCCACTGAGACAAACTTCAATACAGGAGCATTTAGGTCACAGTAATAAGTAATATCATTACTCTGGTTATAGTTTGTGACACAAACTAACCACCTCCTATTACCAGCTTTAATTCACTTTTTATTTAAATACTTTTATGTAAATATGTAACTGTACATAGAGAAATTTCAAACTGAATTTCTGTAATTACTGCGACTCACCAGGGGGCCCCAGCCCACACTTTGGGAACCACTGCCATAGATCACGGTGTTTCTATTCATTTATTTGGTGTTTTTATATTTATTTATTTTTATTTGGTGTTTTTTTTTTTCACTGTGACCTGATGCAATGTGTTTTTGTTCTACACTGCAATCTTTGATATGATGTCTGAATGACAAAGTGAATCTGAATCTTCGTGAGGGGAAAGGAGAGCGGGAGATTGACAGACAGATTGGGGCTATAGCTGCAGTAATGCAGACACTGCACCGGTCCATTGTGGCGAAGGGCGAGCTGAGCATAAAAGGGAATGAATGGATGGATATTTCTAACTAACTAGGCAGCTCATTTTCTTTCTCTTGAAAATACTTTCTTTAAAGATGGAGCACATTTTGGAAAGAAAGGAAAGTGTGAAATATAAAAGTGAGATCAGAGGTCAAATGTGACATTTTTGGATACAAACTATAATGTGATATTTAGAATCCCCATATACAATATAATTTCCTAAATGTTGCTAGTTCAAACAAAAGCATAGTTTTAAGTAGTTTTTAAGATTTTTTTTTAATAGTAAACCACTGTTTACATGTAAAAATGTTAGATAACATATCATGAAAATTCCCAAGTTGATTACTCATATTAAGACAATTATATTTGTATTACAAGTTTTTAGTATAGTGAAAAACAGTGCTTAAGAAGAAAAATGTCTTGTGGTGTTAAGTGATACAATATGTCTATTAGTTTTGTCAAAACCTTTGATATCACCTTTGAGAATAGACAGATTCGCCTGAACCAATCTGGGGGCAGAATGTATCTGTGGTGAAAGTCTGAATCAGTGCCAGAAAGTAAATGTATATATCCACTCAAGGAGGTGGACAAATCTGCTTGTCCAACCAAGCTTAATGTAAAAATATAGCCCCATGTCTCCTGTCGGGTAAGGTAGGGTGGCAGGTGGGAGTTGGGAGAGCTAGAGGTAATTTCATGAACAAAAGCACAGAATTGCTCCTTTGTTGTGGCATTGCGCACTGGACAAACTTCACCAGGCCTTTAATTAGAGCTATTAACTTGGAGAAACAGAGGACAGGACCACCTGAGGTTCTGATGGAAGAATGAGAAATTTAGTTGGATTTCTTCAGCAACAATAGTACTAGTACCAACTGCAGCAGCAGTAGTACTGTTACCAAAAATAGTGACAATAGCAGTAGTAGCAGTAGAGTCAAATTTAAAATAATCCACATATCACATAAGGGCATCAGTGATTCCCAACAGGGTAGGTCTCCTTGAGCTGTTTCTAAGAGGTACATAGCTCAACTATTTTGAAAAGTAAAGAAAGTAACAAGGACACTCCTGGATGCAAAAGTAATATATGTAGTATTATAAGTCCACACAAGTGATTGTTTTGTGTAATGACTGAAACTAAAAACAAAGCACAAACACAAAAAAACAAAAAGGCAGCTAAATTGGGAAAAGGTTTAGCTGCCTAGAAAATTCAAAGAAAATCCAAAAATATCAAATCTACCGTTCTGGTATAATTCTATTGAACGTTCTACACTGTAGTTTTCTCTTTTTTCTGTATTTGATTCTTGGTGGATTTTGTTATTTTAACTGAAACATAATCCCTTAAAGCTCACAATTCCGTCTTCCCTCAACATCAAATTTAATGCTATTAGAAATTTGTGCTGAGACTGAGTGGCTCTCAGAATATAGTTTCTTTTTCAAGTACTTCCATATGACAGCCAATTAAGTTTACTCACTTGCATCTGTCCCCCCCTCCCCTTTTTTGATCTCTTCTTCCTTTCATAAATCCCTTTCCCTTTCTCTTAACCCGTCTCCACTCACTCCCTGGTCCTCACTTTGACATCTTTTGGGGACCCCTCTTCCTGCTCCACCTTCAGATGCCCTCTCGCTATAGGAATGCGCTGAACATCGTGGTCACCACCCTTTTTGCTGCGGTGGTCCTCTTCACCATCCTACTGGCCTATGTTACAGGTTCATGTCAAACACAAACATGTACATGATAATAAAAACATATAATGTTCATATTTATTTATTTTTCTTTCTTCATTATGAAGGCTACCAGTTTATCCACACTGAGCAGCACCACCTGTCCTTTGGCCTATATGGTGCCTTCCTCTCCCTCCACCTTTTTCTTCAGAGCCTCTTCGCCTTCTTGGAGCATCGGCGGATGAGGAGTCCAGCCCAGCCTCAACACCTCCGTCGTTCTGTGGCCCTCTGCATCGCAGCCTACCAAGAGGACCCAGACTACCTGAGGAAGTGCCTGCGCAGCATCTGCCGAATCTCTTTCCCAGGCTTGAAGGTGGTGCTGGTTGTGGATGGAAACAGGCCCGAGGACCACTACATGATGGACATTTTCCAGGAGGTGATGGGCGGGGCAGGCCAGGCTGGAAGCATGGTGTGGAAGGGGAACTACCACAGTGATGGGAGTGGAGGGGGAGGTGTCGGAGGTGAGGGGGGGTGTGCAGCGCACATGGAAGAGACAGCACAGGTGTCAAGGATGGTCAGAGGTTGCCGCTATTCTTGCATTATGCAGGAGTGGGGAGGGAAAAGGGAGGTGATGTACACTGCCTTTAAAGCACTGGGGGACAGTGTGGATTACGTGCAGGTAAGGGCTACACACACAGAAATCACTGTCCATGTACACCTGCACTGGCAAAATACCCCAATACATTTAGGCTACACATGATCTGTGTAGTCATTCTGACCACTTACTAACTCCAGTCATGTCCATATATTTAACTATGTTTAAAAAAAGAAAAGAACAAGAAAATCATCATATGTATTTTCTAAATTAGTTAGCAACTTACCTTAGATTTAACCCGCTCAGCTATTTTGTTAAATTGAATTCATGGTACTATGCATATGGGAGGACATATATATATAGCCCGACTGTGATGATGTTACGTGCAGGTAGAATGCTGATGGGTTAATAACAACAGTAACAACATCTTCTCGTTAACCATGGAGCAAAGTCAAAATGTACAATCAAAGTTTCAGGTTGAATTAACATAACTTATAGTCCTTCTAGCTGTTCTCTGTGTAGCGGTACTGAGGTTAATGCTAACACGCTTATATTTAACAGAAATCAATTTTAACATCTCTATTGATCATGCTAACATTTAATTAATGCTAAATTTACTGTAGTACAAGTGCAGTTGAAACTCTTACGAATCTCACTTTTGTAGGTGCTAATTTGTCAGCAACAAAGGTAATACATTACTTTTCTTACCCAATTCTGTAAAGTGTGTTGTCAGGAGTATCAAATCTTCCACACCCCAAAATCACATCTTTTGTATTTAACATGGTAGAAACCATACTTGTGATTTTTTAAAAGTAAAAATAAAGCATCTGTTTATTAGGAAAAAATCTGTACTTAACTAACTACTGACTAATGTCTGAGTATAATACATCACTCTAGCTGTGGGTTACTTGTAAAACTTTTACTATGTATTTTATTGCTGCTGAAGAAGCTACTATCCGTTTTTTTGTCATTTAGGCCCTGCTGAGAAATTAATCTAATAGTATTTTTCTGTGTAAAATATCACCAGTGTCATTTGATTGCAACTAAATTCTTTTCTTATCCTTCCCAATTCAAGTGCATAATCCTGACTTCAGTGGTCGCTGAACAAGCATGTTTAGTCACCCAAGAGAGAAATTCAGACTGTACTCCCATAACAATCACAGCCAGCTTTGCGTTTCCGCATAACCTGGCATGTTTCTTCAACTGCTTATATATTAAACACTATATTTTAACATATTTGAATAATACTAACACTTGGCAATAAATCAGGAATGAAAAACTGATATGTGTCAATAAATATTTTTGCGGTATTTCACATTTTTTACCCCTGAGTCACCTGAAAAATTCTGGCCACTGTTCATCTGTAGTGAGTGTAGCTGTCCGCTGTTTACCTTGGCTGTCAACATGCTGGGTGAGAAATGTCCACATGTATTTATTCTGGAGTAGGCTGAAAAACTGACAGCGATGCTGAGGTGAGTTGTTGAGAATATCCTGAACTTTTGTGTCAGTAAGCACTGCTCTTTTTTCTGCCATTAGCTGCTGTTAGCCAGCATTAATGACACTTTCTTTGAAGTAGATCTAACATTGTTGGACTTGGACATTCAGCAGATAAACTACAAACTGGGACCTATGATTTTTAGGGCACTCAAGCCTAACATTAGCTCAGAGGTGGGAAGTAAAGTACAAATACTTTGTTACTGTACTTAAGAAGATTTTTCAGGTATCTGTACTTTACTTGAGTATTTATTTTTCTGACTACTTTTTACTTTTGCTCCCTACATTTGTACACAAATATCTGTAGTTTCTACTTCTTACATTTTCAAAACAGACTTGTTACTTTTAGGTTTAATGTGTCTCAGAGAAGTTCACATCTCCGGTCACTGTGCCTTCAAACATCAAACAATTTGAGCCTAAATGGAGGAATAATAACACATAAGAGGCAATCCTACTGGCGTATCCTCCATCACCGGGCTCATCACATACAAAGAGATTAAGGAGGCAAAACCCTATAATGTATCATTTATAGCGCTATAATCAGGGGTTACTGTGGGCCGGACAGAGGGCCGATGTCCATAAGTTGTGCTCGCGGTACTTCAGTATTTAGTTAGCACTACAGAAGAGGAGCGAGCATAAAGACAGTAACGTGTGGCAGGTAATTTTAAATGCAACGTTTCTAAACGCTCAACAAATGTCAGCACAAAAGTGTGTGCAGTTTGTCACACAGTGTGTCTGCTAGCTCAAAGGTCCAGCTGCTGTATATCCAGGGAGAGCAAAGAATGAGCGATAACTTCACTCAGATGGAGAGAGATGTAAGACAGAGGACAGGAGAGGAAGAAAAGAGCAGCAGCAGCAGGTCAGCTGATCACAGCCTGCACACCAACATCATTTACTGGAGCTCACAATAGAAAGTTGTGATTCTTCTCCCCATGCAGAGCCACTACAGCTGATCTTAGGGTTCCTCCACCTTCTGAATCCCACTGTAACCCCTGAGTATCCTCATGTTTGTGCTTAGGTGTGGAGGCACAGCCACCCTCTACTATGGAGGACACAGAGAGTAGAGCTGAGTTTAAATTCCTTTCACAGTTTGTGTCCTAGAACAGAGTCAAGCTGAGTGCATTCATTAGGATTAAAATTTAGATTGGAATAACATTGGTATTCTCATGTAATATTATTTTATATGATTACACTAATATATAATGAGGTTCAGTTAGCTTTAAACAAAACTAGCTGGCAGAAACGTCCTCCAAAGAACTACTTTTACTCTCTTGGTTTGAGTACATTTCAGAGCCTGTACCTTTTTACTTTTATGTACTTGAGTAAAGAAGTTGAACCAGTACTTCAGCTTTTACCAGAGTAGTTAACACAAGTACTTGTACTTCTACTTAAGTACAGAATGTCAGTACTTTTGCCACCTCTGCATTAGCTGGCATAGTGTTAGCGTATAACTGGTTTATGGTCTTCACCTTACAATATAAAGCATCTTGAGGTGACTATTTTCTGTGATTTGGTGCTATATAAATAAAATTGAATAGAATTGGATAACTAGCTGTTGTTGTTTAGCTGGTTCATTAACAGCTGTCAAGAGATGGAAGGGTCTAATCTGCTGACAATAAGTAACTGTGACAATATGGGGAATATATAAGCATGTTTATGCATGTTTTTTTGTATGTTAGAGCCCTGGCTTCAGTTCAGGTTGCTTGCCAAGAAATTTCAGATATTTATTGACTGCAAGTCCTTCAGCATGACTGACAAGAGGTTTTAGACCATAAAAGAGAATACAATACATATATTTCTATAACATAAAATCATAACTGTTTTTTATTGTTCACTTTCTGATTTTATGTTATAAAGCTATTTTAAAGACTTAATCACTTTTAAGGGCAGTTGTGGCCAGACTCTGGGTGTCTGTTTTATCATGTTTTAAGTTTTTGTGCAGTTGAAACAATCACCTGAAACAGACTATTTTAATGCCAAACTAACCATGTAATTACTTTAAATGAGTGGAAACATCTTTCCTATTTGCATTCCAAACCAGTGGATATCTAGCTCCTCCTTCATAGCCAGCTGTTGCACACCTTCAGTGTCCCAGCTGTGGATCAAAGATCATGTCCACAGCTGAACCAGGTGCATTGAAATTACAGTTAACCAGCTGGGATGTCTGACAGCACCCTTTCATTGTTCTCCTGCATTTTAGCATCAATAACAAAGCCTGCGTTTGGCAACACCTGGAGTTTAATTGGACTGCTGGTTGTAATTGTCTGAGCCTGTGTTTGACCCTCAGTAGGTCTTACCTTGAATTTTCTGTTTTGTTCTTTTTTCAGGTGTGTGACTCAGACACAGTTTTAGACCCAGCTTGTACCATAGAAATGCTAAAGATCCTCGAGGAAGATCCAATGGTGGGAGGGGTTGGAGGAGATGTACAGGTAAAACACAATATTGGAAAAAGGAAAACAGGGAAAGTCACCTTAACGTTCTGCTCTTGGCACTGATTAAACTCATAAAAATGTATTAAAATTAAAGAATTTAAATCTTTCTTTCTTTTTTATGGATTAAAATAGTGTTTGCCTTCTTTATTAAATTGGGTCTATGAATATGCAATTTGGTCCCCACCTATATACCCACTGTTCTCTCTGCCATTTGTTTGCAGTTATATGTCTACAACTCCTGTACAACTCCATGCTCCACTGTTGCAAGGCGTAGGCAAATGACAGGAACTTAACTACATTACCAAACCTATACTAATATGTTTCTAATGTCAATGTTGGTCCTCCAGTTTTTATGTATGCAACATGGTTCTCTCAATCTGTTTTTTGGGACTGATCAGTAACACCAAAACAGCTTGTTTTGAACACTATTGTTACTTGTAGTGTACTTTAAAAATGGGGACCACCTGACATGCCTATAACCAAACCTAAATCCTTCTCAGTAATACATTTGAACGTTTACATTGAATACGTGTGAAAATAGCAAGACAATGTGATTTGTCAAGCAGGCCTTCAACTAATTGGTAGATGGTTTTTCACCGCAAAGATAAGGCCTTGTTAAATCATTCAAAGATACATGACATGACAGACAATCCATCATGTCAGCTTGAAAGGCTCAACACAACAGTGGTTCTCATTCATTGAGAAAAGTTTGGGGCACTTCAACCAAAAACAGAAATCACAGCTAGCTCAGCGAGTGCCAGCTGCTGGTTTGTTCCAAACACAATCGCATGAAGCTACAGAAGAAATCTTCCTGTGATGAACCAATCTTCAAGTCTAGGGCTGGTTAAAGGGTCATATTTGGTTACTTCAGCTTGGTATATATCCTGTTAATGTTTCTACTGTATTGTGGCTCAGTGTCATAGAGTTATATAGAAAAGTTCTGAGCACTTCAACCAAGAGAGTTATAAAGAGTTGCACAAAACAACATATAAAATCTGCAAACTGCCTACAACTTTGCAGAAAGAAAAAATTTTTTTACATGAATTTATTAAATCTCTGCTTTGAAGTTAGAAAAAAGCCACCAGTTTTCTCCATTAGGAACAATTAAAGCTGTCTACTATGCATATCGATCTAAGAATGAGGAAGTTACTCACATCCTCCTTACCAAGTTAGCAACTCATGTAGGGATAGGAGTGGGGTTTATATTTAATTTTTGACTGTTTAAAATACTCAAATATGAAATCTTAACAGAAAAAAAACTATAATGCAAAAATGTAGGACACTTCATTTGTAACACTTTCTAGCTTCTGAAAATCTTTCTATTCAGTATGTGCCTTAAACAAAACCCAGCCCTAACACTAACCCTAGATGGGTCTTGCGATATAAGATTGCAGTGTAAACACAGAACTTAAGATACAATGAAACATGAAGATTTTCTTTTCTTTTGTTCTTCAATATATTTCTCTTCCAGATCCTCAACAAGTATGACTCATGGATCTCCTTCCTAAGCAGTGTGCGCTACTGGATGGCCTTCAACATTGAACGCGCATGCCAGTCCTACTTTGGTTGCGTCCAGTGTATCAGCGGTCCTCTGGGGATGTACAGGAATTCCTTGCTACAGCATTTCCTTGAGCCATGGTACCACCAGACCTTCCTAGGCTCCAAATGCAGCTTTGGAGATGACCGCCACCTCACCAATCGGGTGCTCAGCTTTGGGTACAAGACGAAATTCACGGCTCGATCGCAGTGTCAGACTGAGACACCAACCCATTATCTGCGCTGGCTCAACCAGCAGACTCGATGGAGCAAGTCTTACTTTCGTGAATGGCTATACAATGCCCTGTGGTTCCATAAGCACAGCCTCTGGATGACTTATGAGTCCATGGTCACTGGCTTCTTCCCATTCTTCTTGGTTGCCACAGTCATCCATCTGTTCTATCGTGGACGACTCTGGAATATCCTGCTCTTCTTACTGACGGTCCAGTTGGTTGGGATGGTGAAGGCCACATATGCCTGTTTTTTGCGTGGCAGCGTGGTCATGATCTTCATGTCACTTTACTCTCTTCTTTACATGTCCAGTCTGCTCCCTGCCAAAATATTTGCCTTGCTCACTATCAACAAGGCTGGATGGGGCACATCGGGCCGCAGAAAGATTGTGGTCAACTTCATTGGTGCTGTGCCAGTCACAGTGTGGACCATGGTGCTGCTCGGAGGTGTGGCATATACGGTTTACTGTGAAACACAGGAACCCTTCAGTGAGACTGAGAAAGCCTTGTTGATAGCAGGGACGATACTCTATGCCTGTTACTGGCTTATTCTGGTGGTGCTCTACTTGGCAATCGTAGCCAAACGGTGTAATAAGAAGGAAGAGCAGTATCATCTGTCATATGCAGAGGCCTAAACCAGAGAGAGATTGCTTGTCTGAGTTTCACTGCAGCATGATTCTAGCAAGGTCTCTACTCACCCTGCTAGAGCAATAAGCAGTGAATAAGAAACACACACCCTCATCACTTGTACTACAAAACTGTGAATCTATTTGAGCAGCACAAATCCAGTTGGGGGGACTAAGAGATCCATACAGCTCTCCCATTTATCCAATGTTTTATGGTGCTTCACAGTGAAAAACCTACCCAAGCAGAACTGGTCATAATGTTATGAAGTGTTCATAAACATGCTCAGAAGAACATCAGGTAATTGATGGGTACAGGTGAGCTGTAAAATTGTGACAAGTGCCATACAGTGCTTTTAATGAAAAATAAATAACAGACTAGAATTAGTTTTTATATTGGCGATGTTCTCTCAGATCAATCAGAGCACCCGCTTCAGAAAAGAGAAGGGAGGCTCAGTTGGATTTAGATGTTTAAGTGGATCTGAAGTGTTTAGACAGAGACAAAACGAAATGTAAAAGTTATAAAACTGCTACCAAATTCAACTGAACAATCTATCTGGCATAGAAGAAAAGAGAAGATGCACATTTGTCATGGCCGGTCAACATGGGTGTAAAAATATAGAGAGGAGAGAAGCAGGAAGAAAGTCCTGCACCTGTCTGTGAGTTATACATCAAAAGACATGCAGACATACTCTATAGCGTCCTACGATCTGCACAGCTGGTGCATGAACAGGGAATGCATGAAACTATCCATTTTCTTCCACTTAACCAGTTTACATGAATATTCATAGTGTCTCAATTTGCACACTTCCACTGGTACATTTTATACTTTCAGAGTACATGATACATAATACTGCATACCTGCTAATGGAGTGTGTGAATTTCAACAAATTAGCATTGTGCTCTTGACAAAAATAATGTTTGCAAGATTTTACTATGATTGCGCACCAACTGCCACCTTTTGTAATAATGTTTAACATGTTGACATATTGATTGCCCTTTGTCACCGATTCTGTTAATAATTTTTATGGACAGAATTTCTAGGCATAGCCAAGTGACAGATGGCTTCCACCTTAGTGGCCACAGAATCTCATTTCTGCTTTTTGCAGATGATGTGGTCCTATTGGCTTATCAGGTGGTGGCCTCCAGCTCACACTGGAGTGTGAAGCAGAAGTTATGAGAATTAGCACGTCCAAGTGTGAGGCCATGGTCTTCAGCTGGAAAAGGTGGAGTGCCCACTCCCGGTCAGGGAGTATCTTTGGGTCTGGACCTGGACTGATATGTCAAACCGGTGCTATAATGTTTTTGGCGATTGGTTCTGTGGTTTCCGAACAGAACTGGTGCTCAAAAGTTAAACTGGCATACCAGTAGCAATAAGATGTGTAGCTATGAGTGGTCTGGGATCAACATGCTTTCTAATATCCTTCAGCAAAGTCACAGCAAGAAGAGATTTAGACAAATGAGGAATCACACAAAGCATTGTTAATAAATGATATATGGTCACTGAAAGATGTTACATTATTAAAGTTGTTATATTGTTATTAAGTCAATTTGAATGGCCATAATACAGCAACTTTTCCCTCAATACATTAAATAAAATATAATATTTTTCTTCTAAAATAACATCCAGGAAAATTAGAACATTTCAAGCTGATGAAAATTTTGCAAATTTCTTTTTTGATGTGATATCAGAAAAAAAGTCCAGAAACAAGAAACTATTAGCTATTTCAAGTAGCTCATTGCACCTCTGTGTATTAGCTATTTATTTTCTCTCTTATTCCATTTCTTTCTTACTTTCCATGAACTGACAAATTTCCTCATGTAGCTCATTGCACCTCTGTGTGTTAAGGCACGCAGGGCCAGACCGAGGCATAGGCGATATATGCCACTGCATAGGTCAGGGGGAACCAAGCTCACCTAAATTTTTTTTTTTTTAAAGCATGCCAATGTCGTAAAAGAAAGAAGAAACAATTATAACACTCCAGAATTATACAATTGTAGCAATACCAACTTAATGAGTAGACTACTTGACGATTGACTCTTGTTTCAGTGTGCATTCAGGTAGTTTGGTTAGGCATGCTCACTGGCAGTGCTGTAGGTGACCTGATGGTCATTTGTGGATGAGGCTACAAAACAAATGTCACAGAAAGGACCAATCTCTCTGGAGCAGAGAAGAGGAAACAGAGAAGTTTAGGGGAAGAAAAAAAGGCAAGAAGACAAAGGTATGGTTCCATGATTAATTAAAATACAAACTTTAATTACTGATTAATTACTGGTAACCAACTCCAAAAATTCAGTAGCTGGCTAGGTATGGTCTTTATCATGTCGCTAGATCTCTATCAAAAAAGCACAACCTATCAGCCTATGTCACCATCCTCAGTGTGTTTCTAGTTATATACATTTTGCTTGGATCTTACTGGTGAAGTTAATGATTGAAACAACTGAACTGGTTTTAACCACATGGTCTGAAGTATGACTTTATAAACAAGAAGCCAACATATCAGAAAGTGTTGTGTGGGAAAGGTCTAAATGCTTAAAAAGGAGCTGCTTACATAGCAGACTAATGAATTGGTCCATTCAGTCACAGCACTCCAATTCCCACCTTTACCCCTGTCTCTCACCCTGTGGTAGCCGGGATTGGCTATAGCCCCCCAGCAACCCCGAATTTGATAAGCAGAAAAGAATCAATGGATGGACTCCGGTAGAACGGGCATTTACTGGTTAGGTTATGCCTTTGTCAAATGTGCACATATTAATACCTATATGCTGTAAATGTTCTGGTAACATGTCAGAGTGTTATAAACAAAAACACTGATTCAGATATTTGGAATATTTTTTACCAAGTTTATCTTCCCTGCCTTTTGCTTTATTCTTTTTAGTTTCACATTCAAATTGTGGCCTCTCAGTTTAAATTCTAATTTTAATGGCTTTCACATTCATTAAATGTCAGTGGCATTTTATTCAGTGTGAATCCAGATCATCAAAGTATTTGTTAGTACTCAAGTGCTGTCTTACACTTGCACATTAAAACTGAAAATGTATGTTCATCATTTATTGACTTATTAAATACAAAGACTGAATGTTGCACATTGAGCCCTGTTGTGTGTTTGTTTGTTTTTAAGTCTGATCAACCACTAACAATCCAATGACAGTAAAGAAACACAGTCAGGTTGAGAAGATAGCTCAGTGGATCATGGACTGCTCCTCCAGTCGGCATGGCAAGATACTGAACCCCAAGTTCAGGTGACCCTTCCCTCTAAAGTGGACAACTGGATTCAAACAATAAAAGAAAATCACCAGTATTTATTTATAATGTAGATTCATGACTGCACATAACTGATGTTGCAAATATCATCAGTTATTATTTATGAGGCATTAACTGAACTGTAAAAACTGCCTCTGGACATGCTTTATCTGTCCATCCATCTGCTCTGCCACTCTGCCTACAGTGTCTTGTGATTAAATCAAGTTTTCTTCCGCAGAAAACACCTGGATAGAAACCCAGGTAGTAAATCACGCCCATTGATGTCTGATTTTGGTTACTAAAAACTGCCTTCAACAACAAGATCACAAAGTCTCACAATCTAAACATTTCTTAGAGTAAGACAAGACAGGGACTCTGCCCTAGTGGGGAAATGCAGTCCTACACCTTCTTGGGTACATTTGTGATGATAGGTTTGGGCCGTATCTTAAAAATCAGTTTCCATTTGATGAGCGCAGACACAGAGTAAGAGGTGGAAGCAGAGTCTTGTTGATCAGTTTCCATTGCTTCCTCTATTACAGCATCTTTACTGTTGGGAATGTCCTGTGAATGGCCCGAGTGTTTGGTGAGAACAGCAAAGGGTTTCTCCAGTTTGACTTGCTTCCCGAAGAGAATGTGATGTCCTACAATCAGCACTGGCACCCCCTGGTGGATGGAAGAAAAAAGCTAATAAAGTGGCACTGTATCTCCAAGCTTTTCTCTAATTTATGCAGAAGACCATTTACAAGAGCGACATAAGTCTTAACTTTTTTTTTTTTTGAACTACCTGCTTGCTTATTTATTGGCACCACAGGATATCATAAGAACAGATACTTTAGTATCAACTTGATGGCAGTCCTCTGCAGCTGCAGCGATAGGCCAGCTGAGACAAGTGGAAGAAAATATCCAATATTTCTAGAGCCTACAACATCAACGCTGAATTCGCATAAAGAGTGTGTGTGTATATAGAGTATAGAGAAAAACTAGGGCCGTGATGTTTTCCCCTCATGCTATGAAATAGCTCCAGCTCGGTAACTTTCACAACAGTTGGATAAGCAGTTGCTGGAAAATGGATGGATGGATGGTTTGAGATCCACCAGTTTAGTAGTTCCAATCACAGACAGTAAATGCATTTTATTTTATTTATAAGTTGACCCCGCTGAGCCTAAGTACCATGGATTTTTTTTTAAATAGTCAAAAGCTACAACCTTTAATAGAAAGCTACTGTTAAGCACAAAAAAAAAAAAATTATATTAAGAAAAATGATTGTTTAATGTTGTGCTTTTGGTTTGCATTTTCCAAAATTATCTTGGTTTTTCCCCCTTAATGTGTTTTGCATCTCAACGCCAACATAATTGTGTTTGTCACTATCATTAGACTGGTATTAAAGTTTTGCCTTTAATCTGGGGATTAACTTACCTAGCCACTGAATATGAGTCTGATTCTGGTTGCTGGTCTGCCTACAAATTCCCAGAGTTCATTCAAATGAGGTGACAGACTTTAGTGTTGATCTGCATTTTGTACCAATATTGCCCTGTTTTATAAATAAACTTGCTTTATTACTACCTAAAGTACTTTCAATTGCTTCTATGTGATGCTCTTCACATAAATGTCGCTTTATTTAAGAACAGCACTACCATCATTTCTGTCCTTTATTTAATATATAAATCAAGGGTATGATAGAGAGATGAGGGTGAATTTTTATCAAACATATAAATGATCTCTTTCTAGGGTTGATTGTGATTTTCAGCGTGTCACGTACCTCTTTGGTGTACAGCAGGTCTCCCATCACATTTCCAGCCAGACCAGAGTTGTGTCTGGACACCACCTCCCCCTGTAACTCCACCACCAGCCACTCTGGAGGACTGCTGCCATTCACGCTGCCTCTGCAGTAGCAGATACACATCAACATCCAATAAAGCAGGGTACTGATCATACTTCGCCTGCTTAGTTTAAAAGAGCACTAATGATGCACTTAGTAGGGCTGCAGTTAGGAATTCTTTTAGTAATCAAGTATTCTATTGATTATTACACTGATTAATTGAGTAATCTGATAAATACTTTTTATTTATTAATGAGAAATAATATTCAAAAGAGAATGGTCTTTTAAAATGAACTTCTCATTGGTTTCCTTACATACAACATCTGTCAAAAAAACTACATTTTATGTGCCATATTAAAAATCATATATTTTTAAAGAAAACATTTTCGTAAATGCAAAAATAAATATCCACAAGCACAGTACTGCCAAATACAAGGTATCCATACAACCTAAACTAAGGCATATAGTAAAATAGCCTTTACTCTGTCCTCTTGGAAGACTTTCTTGCATCAGTAGAGCTCTGACAGTATTGCATCTCCTGGATGAGGTAGATTTGGTGTGAGTTCAAGTGTACGTGTTTGTGTGTGTCTGCATGTTTAAGTGTGCTAAGAAATAAATGCATGGTTTTAAGCCTTTAAAGGAGCATGTGGTGGCTGCAATGAAGAAAAGCAAGCATATCACTGTTTTCAGAACTGAGTTTTGTCCTGTGATTTGATGCAACATTTTTGCTGCAGAAAACAGATGTTTTAATGGTGTGCATGTTAATAACGATTCAGTGTCCAGCTCAACAGCCCCAGGTCAGGAGCTCAGAGTTTTACTGACCCTTGTATATTGTTACTGGGCTGGGGAGAAAAATAAATCTTTTATTTTTATATTTTTAAATATTAACAGTCCTGGATGTTAGAGGAGCGTGTCTGCACTCACACATGATGGGGCACTTAAACCTTCACTGACAAAAGTGAAAAATTGAACTCGCACATTACTGTACACAGCGCACCTCGCAGCAACCTTTATGAACAGTAAACCCCCACCAGCAATCAGCCAATCATGCTGAATGAGTACGCGAGCATATATCCCTAGAGAGGGGTTGTTACATTTAAAGATTTGGCCATGTGCTCGGGTGTAGTAGCATGTTTTGTAGGGTGATGCACGATTGGCCACTTGGAAAGTATTCAGCACCAGACAATCTGACAACGGCGATCACAATAATAGATCCTTTTAAATTACAATTTAAATGGATCCCGTGGATAAGCAGGTGAGCATATCCCAGCTGTCATAGGGCGAGAGGCAGGGTACACCCTGTACAGGTCACTAGCCTGTCGCACAAAGAGACAACTATTCACATCTATGTCACCAATTAACTTAACCCCAGTAACTGCATGTCTTTGGACTGTGGGAGGAAAACTTTACTAGTTCTCCATATCAAGATGAAGTACAGTGATCAACTTCTGGAGGTCAAGGTCACATGGTTAAATTTGTATTTTGTTAGGTTTTCTTTCATGTCCACTTCATATCTAAGAAATGGTTTGAAGGATTCTGATTAACCCTTTTAAGCAGAGATCGACTCCAGGAGGTCGAGGTCAAAAGTCAATGTCACATAATTATTAAATCTTTATTTTTCTTGTTACAGTGAACAGGGTTAATACAGTGCAATGGGCATATTTTGCCCTCCTATGCAGTGCTCTTTTTTTGTAATTGAGTTATTTGAGTTATTCAGTGAATTACTGCAGCCCCAACAGTTTGTTTTTTACTAAAATATGAAACATTAGACTGCAAGTTTCAAAATTGTATTGAAGAATGGTACTGCTAGTTGAAGTGGACAGCTATGCAAAAACTTTATGGTAAAATACCATCACCCTCTGGTAAACACTGTCATTCCATGTCTGTGTAGATTCTCAGTCATCCAGGTCATAGTAGTCCCTGGAGCTCCAGAGACTATCAGTACATTTTGCAAGTTGTTTTTTTAATCTAAAGTACCTTTAAATGCTGCAGGTTAAATTGTAAACTCCGCACAGTTAACTTTAACATGCACACTGCCAATAGGGGTGCAAGATGATATGCAAGATAAAATCAGCTACCATTTACTTCTGATGGTACTGACTCAGATATATTAAATAAACGTTAGATTTTAATATTGATTTCCCTCATTCTTTCGAAAACCTATTTCACCAAAACAAATTGTTTGTGTCTGTGTTTTCAGTTTACGAGCTGTCATAGTCCTGACGTCTTAAAAGGCGCTACAGAGACCAATCAGACATTGACATGAACCTGCCTTCAGTATTTCCGCAGTGAATACAAGTTTACTACCAAGTAATGGAAAAAATACAATCGCGCTTACCTAATCACTATTTGAACCATCCTCCCGCTAATAACGAAGATGTGGTTTCCTGAAAACACTAATTAATTTACTACCGATTCAGCAGGAGGTATGCCCACAAACCAGCACCGTTGAATCCCTCAGTTTGTATTCCGGCCTTATTTCCCGCCCGCTTTGCGTGCTCTCAGCGTGATGACGTATTTCCCACCTTCGCTATTTACTACCGGTGTAAAGGTCATCAACGTGGGTCCTGGTGCTATAAAGTGTGTTTGTGTTGGAGTGGAAGAAATCTTGGTGACAACGAAGAAGCACAGCGGGTAAATTATGTTTTATAGTGATCATTAATGCAAGTGAATTACACAGAGCGTTTTGTGATGAACTGTAAGGTGTTTCCGTTTGCTTACGGATGGGGAGCCGCAGTTCGTGCTCCGTAGTACACATTCAGGCATCAGCAAAAACTTGGTTTTCTAGATGTTTGTCAAGTAAAGATCTGTAATGAAAACAGGACTTCCTTAAAATAATGACCGTTTAATGACATTTCTCTAATCCCGACTTTTCTGATATCTGGGCGATAAAAATGTTCAGTGCTGTTAATGATAAGAAATATTTTAATCTCGTTTACCCATTGTGTACCTGAAACAAAGTAAAGATGGCAGACCGATGTTACAGTTTAACTGGTTATCATCATTTCAACCCGTCATAATAAAATCCAGATGTTTCCAGTCGCAGATTTCATTTATGAAAATTTTAGAAGTGAAAATCGAAGTTTGAGAAGACGCGTGTTGTGAAATTCATTAAGAATAAATTTTGATTATCTAAATCGTCAGTAAGATATTTTTAAATAAAATATTTAATAATAATAATAATTATTATTATCGATATTGTTGTTGTTATTATTATATATTATAATAAGTAGCCTGCAAAATGCACTCTCCACATGGCGAACCACAAGCACTACCTTAAGATGACAACTAAAAATGTATTCATTTTCATTTTCTACAAGAGCCACTGTCGTGACTAATTGTGGAGTCTTATTTCAAATGTTGAGCACATACAGGCCAGTAAATGCTTCCATCCGTCCTCCATCCATCTTCTTCCACTTGTCCAATTCAGGGTTGCAGGGGCGTCTGGAGCCTATCCCAGCTGCAATAGGGTGGGTGGGGGTAACACCTTGGCCAGATCGCCAATCTGTCACAGGCCTAAGACACAGAGACAGACAACCACCATTAGTTATTTTACTGCTTAGAAAAACCTTCAATTAGCTATGTGTTCAGAATGCAAACTGAGCTTTCTTCTCTTGCCTTAGCTGCCACTGAAAAAGACTACTTATATTTTTATTTTCTAGTCAACAATGGGTGAGTTTAAAGTGCACCGGGTCCGCTTCTTCGACTACATGCCCAGCGCCATCCGTGCCATGGCGTTCAACAGCTGCACTGAGAGACTGGCTGTGGCCCGATCTGATGGCACAGTAGAGATCTTCAACTTCACTGACAATTACTTCCAAGAAAAGGTAACCACTCAGAGGAGGTGATATCATTACTGCATGGGCCAAAATAGTTGTGGGAATGGCTGGAATATGGTTGTAAAATTAATTGTTGGGAGCCCTATCCTACTTGCCCAGAGTACATACAGTGGTGTGAAAAAGTGTTTGCCCCCTTCCTCATTTCCTGTTTTTTTGCATGTTTGTCACACTTAAGTGTTTCGGAACATCAAACCAATTTAAACAATAGTCAAGGACAACACAAGTAAACACAAAATGCAATTTGTAAATGAAGGTGTTTATTATTAAAGGTGAAAAAAAATCCAAACCATCATGGCCCTGTGTGAAAAAGTGATTGCCCCCTAAACCTAATAACTGGTTGGGCCACCCTTAGCAGCAACAACTGCAACCAAGCGTTTGCGATAACTTGCAATGAGGCTTTTACAGCGTTCTGGAGGAATTTTGGCCCACTCATCTTTGCAGAATTGTCCTAATTCAGTTACATTAGAGGGTTTTCGAGCATGAACGGCCTTTTTAAGGTCATACCACAACATCTCAATAGGATTCAGGTCAGGACTTTGGCTAGGCCACTCCAAAGTCTTCATTTTGTTTTTCTTCAGCCATTCAGTGGTGGACTTGCTGGTGTGTTTAGGATCATTGTCCTGCTGCAGAACCCAAGTTCGTTTCAGCTCGAGTACACGAACAGATGGTCGGACATTCTCCTTCAGGATCTCTTGGTAGACAGCAGAATTCATAGTTCCATTTATCACAGCAAGTCTTCCAGGTCCTGACGCAGCAAAACAGCCCCAGACCATCACACTACCACCACCATATTTTACTGTTGGTATAATGTTCTTTTTCTGAAATGCAGTGTTCCTTTTACGCCAGATGTAATGGGACACACACCTTCCAAAGAGTTCCACTTTTGTCTCATCGGTCCACAGAATGTTTTCCCAAAAGTCTTGGGGATCATCAAGATGTGTTTTGGAAAAATTGAGACGAGCTTTAATGTTCTTTTTGCTCAGCAGTGGTTTTCTCCTTGGAACTCTGCCATGCAGGCCATTTTTGCCCAGTCTTTTTCTGATGGTGGAGGCATGAACGCTGACCTTAACTGAGGCAAGTGAGGCCTGCAGTTCTTTGGACGTTGTTGTGGGGTCTTTTGTGACCTCTTGGATGAGTCGTCGCTGCGCTCTTGGGGTAATTTTGGGCGGCCGGCCACTCCTGGGAAGGTTCACCACTGTTCCATGTCTTCGCCATTTGTGGATAATGGCCCTCACTGTGGTTCGCTGGATTCCCAAAGCTTTGGAAATGGCTTTATAACCCTTTCCAGACTGATATATCTCAATTACTTTCTTTCTCAAGTGTTCCTGAATTTCTTTGGATCTCGGCATGATGTGTAGCTTTTAAGGATCTTCTGGTGGACCTTACTGTGTCAGGCAGCTCCTATTTAAGTGATGTCTTGATTGAGAACAGGTGTGGCAATAATCAGGCCTGGGTGTGGCTAGAGAAATTGAACTGAGGTGTGAAAAAACCACAGTTATAGTATGTTTTAACAAGGGGGGCAATCACTTTTTCACACCACTGTATGTCAGTGTCCCTTACTCACCAAGACACTCTGAAACCAGCAAGTGTTCCAGAGCTGGTCGTATTTTCAAGCATCCATTGATGCGTGCAAATGCGAGTAATCGCTAACTCCTTATAGGAAGTTAATTTTGCCAGTCAGCAGACTTCATAAAACACCTCCAGGTTCTTATTTGGCCAGTTATCCCTCTGGAGTCTAGAGTATAATGGGCAGGTTTTGACTTGGCCTATAAACACAATTTACCACTCTGGGGGTCTAGGGTATAACTGGCCATTCCTTTTTTGAATACTTTTGATTTTAGCTGTATAGTTCACCTTAAAAACTGTTTACATTGCCTTGTTTGGCACCATTTCTTTAAGCGCAACCTCCTGTGTGACTTTACAGTTATTTTTTCAGTTCGATATACTGTATTAACACATTGACCCTAAAACCACACAAAAAATAAAATTGGAATAGAAAAAAAAGTTAGGGTTTTTTCTTCTTTTTTTTAACTGTGAAAACCACAAACATGTTTATCAACTATTTTTTAAAACTTAAAATATGAATTACAATACAAACAACTATTTACAGAACAATCAGGTGCTACAATAAGATGTCACACAAATTATTTGTGCCACTCCAAAAAAGACAGAGGGGTGCATCACGGGCAAAACTTGCCCGCAATGTGGGTCTGTCTTTAACCATCCTGTCACTTGTTCCTCAGCAACCAAATGTGACATGTTGCTATATAATTTTCTGATTGGTTGATGTGGTAAATTTTTCCACCAGTAGGAAAGAGGATGTCATGAATTCTTTTGGGTTTTTTGGGTGGTTTTTTAATTGCAAGATTTTCTGTTAGGGACGATCTCGTTCTGCCTTTTTTTTTTTCCTGCACAAAACCCATACCAAACGTGAGGACAATATACAGAAAAAAGCATGGACTAAATATCTGTTCATAACGCTGGTTTTACTTGGTCTGTCAAAACAATTTTAAACCTGGTATGTAGTGTGAAGTCTGCGCTTCCGACTCCTGTTGAAATGGAGACAATGTCCTGCTGCTACATCATCTTAAATCAGCAATGTCATTTGGAAGCACGTCCATCGACCTCAGAGGGTTAAAAACTGGTACATAGTTTTAGGTCTGCTCTTTCAACAGAAGTTGAAACAGAGACTCAGCGAGGCAGCGTATTGCTGCTACGTCAGCTTGTATCGGCAATGTTGAGTAAAAGGTATGCCAGATACCAAGGCTGAGGTGGTTTATATTTCCACGTTTTACAAAACCACTAAGTCACTTAATGGAGTGTTGCAAAAGTAGACTTGAAGAACTCACTTCCACATTCATTTTGATTTTCTCAGGTGATCCCAGGTCAGGACGGCAGAACTGTTGAGGCTCTGTGTTGGGTGGGCCGGCGACTGTTCAGTGCTGGTTTGAATGGAGAAATCACAGAGTATCACCTGGAGAACCTGAGGCCCCGGTATACTGTGGAGGCATATGGAGGACCAATATGGACCATCACTAGCAACAGCCAGGGGACACAACTGGCAGTGAGTCTTTCCTGAGTCAGAATCATCAGTAAGTCTCATTGAGACTCTTTGATTTCAAGAAATGTTTTCTGTGTCAGGTTGGTTGTGAGGATGGGACCGTGAAGATATTTGCAATACTGGAGGAGAGGATTCAGTTTCAAAGAAACCTCAACAGACAGAAAGGTAAGAGGACAAACTTGTTCACAGATCATTTTACTTTAAAGATTGCTAACTATAAGTTCCTGTTTTAAAATGGCTAAAAACTTTAGAAAATAAACTATAGAACTTTATGTCCAAAGCATGTATGTGTCGTGTTGAAGAGTTATCAACTGAACTTAAAATGGTATCATTGAGAAAACTGTCCTTGTGAATTGGAAATCAAAAAAAATATTTAGCTGTTGCTCCATCCATCCATTTCCTTCCTCTTATCTGGGGCCGGGTCGTGGGAACAGCCTAAGCAGAGAAACCCAGCCACCTCCTCCATCTTATCCAGGGGAACACCAAGGCATTCCCAGGCCAGCTAAGAGATATAATCTCTCCAGCGTGTTCTGGGTTTGCCCTGTTGCCTTCTCCCAGTAGGACATTCCTGGAACACCTCACGCAAGAGGCACGCAGGGGGCATCCTAGCCAGATAAACTTTTCAGAACTGAGACAGAAATATTTGGAATCTCGGCATCATTCCGAACAGTGATCTCAGTTTTGATGATCAAACCAATATTGTTACCAGAACTGCTTTCTGCCACCTAAAAATATATCTAAGGTTAGAAAGTCCCTATCTGAAATGGGTCCACGTATTCATATGAAGCAGCTGGATTATCCAAATCATTAGTAGGACGACTAGTAGGACTTTTATTTTATTATCCCACTGCTGAGATCACTTCATTGGCTCCCATTGCAATATAGAATTACCTTTTAAAATACTTAAATTAGTTCACAAACCTCTCAGTGGTTTGGCCCCCCAGTACATCTCTGACTTGCTCAGCATCTACAACCCTCAGGTCATCAGGTGCAGATATTTTTAACTGTTCCTCGAATTCAATCGAAGTGTGCTGAAGGTGCTTTCGGTTATTGTGGTCCTGTTCTCTGGAACAAGTTTCCTGTCAACCTGAGCTCAAATACAACTGTGCATACATTTGAAAACCGACTCAAAATCTTTTTATTCACACAAGCCTACATTCAGTAGTTGTTTTGTTTTGCTTTATTATATTTTGCTGTTTTCGCTCCCTTAAGGTATTGTAAACCTACACAGGTTTTTGTGTTTATGTGCTGTGTTAACCACATTGCGTTTCCATACAGTTTTGTTGCAGCAGTTGGTGACCCGTTGTGTTCATCCTTTTTTTTTTCTTTTCTATATCACTCTCCCTTTTTTTCCTGCCTGTCAGTAACAGTAATGATTTTATCTCACGTATTTTGTGTTAATAATCACTGGTTGCCAGAATCATAACTTCAGTTGTATCTGACTTTCTAGGTCGCATCATATGTTTGGGCTGGCATCCCTCTGGTGCGCAGATTGCTGCTGGAATGACTGACATGATTGCAGTCTTTGATGCAGAGACAGGTATGTTCTCTCTGCTGTGCTTTGTGCAGTCAACACACAACACCTACACAGCCCAAAAGGAGATTGGTTTCTGTTTATTCTGTTCTTTAATGATACAATTCTGGTGCTTCTGTTTTCATTTGGTTCCTGACTACAGGCCATGCCACACACAGACTGCTGGTGGAGAGGGGTGTGGGAGCATCTAAGAATAAAGAAGTGGTGGTTTGGAGCATTGGTTTTCTGTCCAACAACACCATCATCAGCGGTGATTCTGCAGGAAAGGTCCAGATCTGGGATGGACTCACAGGAACTCTGGTCAGGAGTTACTTGGTCACCAGATGGGATGTTCTGGTTCTGTCTGTTTCACAGGTGAGATAATACACAAACTCCCCGCTAAAGCCAGGTTTGTGTCCACACTCCTGCAGAATCACCGATGATTCTTAATACTTCACAGGATGAGAGCAGTGTCATTGCTGGGACATCCGAGGGCACCGTCATCCAGTTCCAGTTCATCTCCTCCACTGTGGACCAGCATGAGAAAGAGTGGGTCCGAACAAGGACGTTTAGAAACCATTCGCATGATGTGCGGGCACTTACTCACACAAGCACCGCAGTGGTTTCTGGAGGTCAGTGTTAAATCTGCTGTTTGAGTTTTCTACAGATGAGGATAGACTTGTTGGCCTCACTATGAAAATTTCATATTTTAAAGCATTTCACAAGTGCTGTTAAACGTTAAGATATGTTTTAACTCAGTTCTTCCAAACATTCTAGAGCTGCAACTATCGACTATTTTAGTAATCGAGTATTCTATTGATTAGTTCATTGATTAATCGAGTAATCAAATAAGACATACTTGTCTTATTAACAGTTCATCTGCATTTTTTTTTTCTCTTTTTTTCTTCCTAAAGCCTGTCATGTCTGGCAGATCTTGCAAACAGAACAGTGATCTGAATGTATTGTTATGCCAAACATATTTACTATTTCAAGATGAGCTTTATAGGTTCTCTATAGGCTCCTCTTGTTAGTGTGTCTCCTTTATTTTATTTGTGTTATTTTTAACATATTGTGTGACACTGAGTTCAGTTTAACATCTAAGAATTCTGACGGGCTTAGGAAAGGAAAAGAAAAGGGGAGAAAGAAAGAGGGGAAAAGAGAAAAAAAAATAGCACCAGTGAGTAAACCAAATAACTCATCACTTTATAAAACATAAAAGATGCTGTCAAAATTTGCAAAATTAAAATTGTGTGGGCAAAACAAAAAATAAAGAAAAGAAAATATATAAAAAAAAGAAAAGAAGCAGAAGCATGGTTACACAAACCAACCATTTTGTTTTGTGATTACAAGAGCGTTTTCTGTCATGAAATGTACTTACCAATGAGGTCAGAATGACATAGCTCCGCCCACCAGAAGCTAGAGGCGGGCACGAAAGCCCCAGGAAGCCCAGGCCACCAGCAGCCCACTACGACCTATGAACTCATCTGCATATTTTAACTTCAGTGGATTTACTGCAGATTTTCCCCTGTGTGAAACAAACAGTGGTGATGGAGCAGCTACAAAGTTCTCTTTTCCTCACGTTGACACTTGCTGATCAGGTGGTTGATGAAGGGGCTCCTCCAGCTGTTTCCCAGTAAAGGTTTTAATGGCAGTTACAGGAACAAGCGCTACTGCTTTGGATGCTAGAAAAATGTTTCCCTTCACTCCACCTGAGCTCATGGTCCCAGTAACGACTCCGCCTCTTTGCACTTGCTGCACATGTGCAGACAGACTGCGCATAAAACAGCTGCTGCTGTTGTGTTATCAGTGTTTTTATTAAAATAAAACTGGGGGCTACATGAGCTTAATGTTATGTTTTGTATTCACAGGTGCCCTCCTAAATATGGTTCTTTTGCAGGTCTATTTTTAGTCTGGAGAATAATCTGATCTGGAGAAGGAGCTGGAGAAGCTCAGATGTGAAGGTGAACTTGAAAAGATGATGTTTTGATATTTTCCTTCAGGTATGGATACCCAGTTGGTGGTGCGCCCACTGCTGGATAAGGTGGAAAAGAACACTCAGGAGTCAGCACTGCGCAAAATAGCTTTCCCACATGTGAGTACACAGTGAGTAGAAGAAAACCTCCAACAAGTTGTTAGGGCTACGGAAGGTATTTGAATTGAACTAACATGTTATCCATAAAATACAGACAGATTAAGCTAATTGGCAAATCATTCCAAAGCTTTTTAAAACTGTTTCATATTATTTACTAAAACTGCTGTAGTTCATGATTATTCATATTACAGTGTGCTGTGACCTCTTTCTGTCTTCCATGTAGAGGAGCCTGGTTGGTTGTGCAAAGAAAGCTGGACTCCTCCTCTTCCAGTTTCCTGGTCACTTAGAGCTCTGGAAACTTGGAGAAAGTGAAGGACATGGTGAGCATCACACACTTGTGTAGAAAAGCCTTTAACTAGAAAGACAAGCAGAAAAACTGATGGTGACAATTTAAGGAGCTCTTTGATCTAGGTAGTTAAACTAATTAAACTGTCTTCTGCTGCGGCTAGGTATATGGATCTGGGTCTATTGCAGCTTTGTTGGTCATGCTAACTGTGCACTCTGCACCTCAACTGTGTAGATGTTTGCTAAAAATGAAGGTTAAAATTGCTCATGGAGCCACCAAGCAGAAAGATGACCTCATTTCCAGTTCCATATTTTTATTCCTGGACTCTGCTAAGTCAAATTCACCCATATCATTATTACTATTAGCTAAAATTACTTTTATTAGCTAAAAGTAATAACAGTTTGCTAATAATGCATTAAATTGTTGCCTGAAAGAAATAAATTGTTTGCTAACAATGTAGTAATTAAATGGTTAACCAAAAAAAATGCAATAAATAGCTAAAATAGTAAACTGTTAATTAATAGTAATACATTACATTGTTATCTAAAAGTACCAAACTATTAGGTAAAAGTATTGCATTAAATACTAAAGAACATATACTGTGGTAAGAGTCAAACCAAAGTATTCATTTTACTGAATGAAAACACATATTAGTTGAAGTCCATCCGCGCATTTTCTTCCGCTTATCCTGTTCAGGGTTTCAGAGGTGGGCTGGAGCCTGTCCCAGCTGTCATAGGGCGAGGGGCAGGGTACACCCTGCACAGGCTGCCACAGAGACAGACAACCATTCACACTCATATTCACACCTGTTAGTTTACCAGTTAACCTAACCCTATTAACTGCATGTCTTTGGACTGTGCAACACAAATTAAAAGTGTTCTTTGAAGGTTAATTTTGAGTGCAGATGTAACAGTTGTGATACTGATTTTACTTCATTGTACTAATTGTATTATTTCCACCACGTATTAACAGGAAAACCTGGTGACTGTCTGCCTGTAAAGAGGAAACCAGAGAAGCTGATCGAGCTGAAGCGGGAAGGTTTGTGTTGGTATTTTCTGAGTGTCTGAGGTTTCTCTGAGGAAGCTTTGGTCTGCTGTAACCGTCTGTGTTAAAAATTGACTCCACAGTCAGCTAAACTGAGTTGATGTGGTAAACTGTTCCAGAGTTTTGGTGCCTCTGCTTGAAAAGCTTTGTCCCCCCCTAATCTTCAGTCTTGTTTGAGGGAGAACGAAAAGATTTTGAGCTCGTGAGCAAAGGCAGCGAGCAGCAGTGTTTAACAAGTAGTTGAGCTAAATAGTCTGTGGCTTGTCCATTTAGTGCCCTGTATGTAAGTGTGATGTGTTAGGAGTCTAGCTGTGGCATTTTGTATTGCTTGGAAGTGTGACAGAGATTATTTGTCTAAGCTGGTAAAAAGGATATTACAATAATCTAGGCACGATGACACAAATACATGAATAATATCCTCGAGTTCAGAGAAGCTTACTATAGCTCTGAATTTAGAAATGTTCTTTAAATTATATGTGAAAAGCCCAGAGAGGGATCAAATATTACACCAAGGTTATAAAGGAAGCAATCACCTGAATGATTCTAGAATGTATATCAGGAGGAGCTATAATCATGGCATCGGTCTTGTTGGAGTTTAAAACAAGGCAATTATTGGTCACCAGAAAAAGACTAATGGACAGATGTAAAAGGAGAATATTAGTGGACCCAGGATTGAACCTTGTGGAACCCCACAGGTTAGAGAAGCAGTGTAAGAGGAGAACTCACTCACCCTAACAGAGAATGTCCTTTCACATAAATAGTCTAACGCTGAGCCAGAGATGCCAGCCAAAACCATAAGCGCATTAAGAAAAATATTATGGTCAACGGTGTCAAAGGCAGCACTAAGGTCAAGCAGTATGAGTACAGAACAATTTCCTGCATCAGATGCCATTAGAAGATCATTACAGACCTTTAAAAGAGTTTCAGTGGAGTGCTGTTGAAAATCTGATTGAAAAGGGTCAGAAATCTATAATGTGCATAATAAAGAGCTGAATTGAGTTTGAATTTGACAACTTTTTCTTATAATTTACTAATAAATAGTCATTTTGAAATAGGCTGGGAGAACTGGCATCAAGATTAGATTTTTTTAAGTAAAGGAATTACCTCAGCATGCTTAAAATAGGAAGGAACACAACTATTCCATAGTGAACTGTTAATAATAGACAGCAATGACGGACCAATGCTAATAAGAGACCCAAACAGGACAGAGGGAGGTAAAATCTCTGAGGATGATGAGGGTTTCATCTTATCCATTATATTAGTTTAAGTCATTTAATTCAGTTGGGGAGAAAGAGGTACATGACTCAGAGCACTGAAGGTCATCTTCATAGGGAAAGAACCTAAGGAGAGTTTGGATTTTAAATCCATCACCTTATTTACAAAATGATCAACAAATACATTACAGTCATCATCAGAGGTTATCAGTGCATTCTGAGGTGGGTGAGAAACAGTGCTATTAATGGTGTCAAATAAAACCCTGGAATTATTTTTATTACAATTATGAGACTGTTAAAATAAGAAGACCTTGCATCTTTCACTGCTTCATTGTAAGAATACAGAAGTTCTTTAAAATATTCTTTATGGGCAATCAAACCCGCGGTCTTCCACAATTGTTCTGCTTTTTGAACAGGAACGCTGAAGACCATGAGTTTGACTATTTAACCAGGGTGAGTAGGAAACAACAGAGAGATGACTAATTTTGTAAGGAGCAACCTGATCCATAATAGCAAAGCAATGTTTATTAAAAGAGTTTACAAGGAGCTCAACAATATCATCACAGAAGTGGCTAAAAAATTAAAATGAGAATAAAACTTAACAGTCATCAATAAAGCGCCTGCACTTAATACAAACTCTAGAAAAAGACTCTGAAGTAAAAGGGGACATTAACGAGCAAGATGACAGCAACTTTGTTTATATGCAAGTCCAAAGTCTGTCCTGCAGTGAGTAGGCCCAGATACTCGTTGAACAAAGTTAAGAGTCCAAAATTTTTAGCAGATGAATCATCAATATGAATGTTGGAAGTCCCCAACAATGAACATCCTGTCCAGTTTATTAGTAGAAAAAAAAAGTCTTGAAAGTCTGGGAGAAAAGATGTAGTGGTATTAAAATACCATACAAAGGCTGATCTTGTCCAATTTTGGTCATAAGCATCTTTAGGGCTTGCAGAGATCAGGGCATATAAATGTCTTTCTAAAGGCCAGAAATCCGAGGTGCACAGAAAAATGAACGGTCTCCAAGACAAAATTGTAAAAGCTGTGAGAATTCATTCTCACGCTGCCACATCTCAGACTTAAACATAAAATCCAGCTTCTCACTACAAAAAAAGTCATTTAAAATAAAGAACTTGTTTGCAATAGAGTGGGCATTAACTTACCATCATTTTAGCAGAGAAATCCACAGGAGCATGTGTAGAGACCAGGTTCAGGACTGAATTCGGAGGGTGGAGTAAGTTGCACAGCAACTCTGGGTTTCTGCCGCAATGAGCTGTAGCTTTCCACAACAGGTGGCAACCCAGGTGAGAAATGGAAGTAAGCGTAGAAATTCACCCAACTCCAAATCTCAAGCAAACCTGACTGGCGGCAACCCGAGAGTGAAGCTCCCATAAATCCAAGTCTCCAAAGTTCCTGTGAAGCCAACAAAACAGCATGAGAAAGCTGGTTCGCTTACCCACGCTTTCTCCAACATGGTTCCAGAAGCAATGTCGAATTCCTGACCTGGAGCATCCTGGAGGTATGCTGGGGTCCGAGCCGTGTTCAAGCGGCAGTGAAAAAACAAATCTGTTTTGATGAGTCTGGCAAATTTGATCTCCAAAGATGTAAAAATAAAACTGATAAAATGTGTGAAATAAACAAACATACAAAGTAGAGGAAGAGGTCAGGCCAACCATAGGAACCATCTTGATCTTTATAGGAGTAGAAAGTACACAAGGAGGAAAAAACTAGCCATGCTACAGTCATAACATCTGTTAACTATGTGTTTGGTTCACATATGTTACATATGTACAGTTAAATGGCAGAATTTCTTCTGAGATTTCACTGTGTCCTCACACATATAACCAACCACGTAGGTCATATTCTTCCTTCATAGGAAAGCTATTAATACTGGAACAAACTATATTCTTTAAAAATCAGTTGATAGTGTTTTTGTTTTTCCTAAGGCTCAAATTTACAAACTTGCTTATTGGGTTTGTGAGTGCTAGTCACTCAGCAGAAGTAACCCTTTAGATGAGAGACATTACCAGTTAATCTTGGTGTTTAAATTGACCATCAGAGTTCATTTTCTCATTTAGCTAATAGAAAAATTAAGTAATGATTTCAACTCTAGAGTATAAGTTGGTTTTCTGGGTGCCCTGTGTAGTGGAAATTGATAGGAGCCCTGCAAAACTTTATTTGCCCCTTTAGGGTGTTAATCAAACATGTATCCACAGGTTCTTTATTTATTTCAGCTGCTTGTGTGTGGACTCAGGTTCATGACCACATGCAAAGAAAGTCAGCTTGCCACATGTAGGTGAAGCTGCAGAATGTGGATGATGACTAGGTTAATCAGCAAGTATCTCTAGATAGAGATCCTTGATACAGTTAGTAAAGGGTCTGTTTCATGTAGCTAATTTTTGTTTCCTTTCAGTCGGACTGAAGAAACTTTAACTGTGACTCTTAACTGTGTGCTGCCTCCCACAGGGAGAGGATCATATCTGCTGCAGTGCTTTGTCTGCATGTGGAGGGTGGCTGGCATATTCCACTGTCTCCAGTGTGTGTCTCTACAGAGTACAATACAACAACAGCAACAACATCGGGATCAAGAAGGTGGGTCGCTCAGCAGCACAGCTGCCGGAGCATACCTGTGACATTGTGCTTAGCTTGTACGGAATTTTTTTATTTTGGAAACTGACTCAGTTCCATTCCTGTGTCTGACTTCTGCAAAGCCTCATCTTCTACATGCAGGAGTGTGTTTAAATATGTAGCTTGTGCTTTAAACTATATTTCATAAACATTTGAATGTGTTCTAAATATTGGGTGGGATAGTCCCCTTGTGAAGAACTGTAAGTAAAAGCGATGCACAACATACATACATACTTCCTCCTCAACACACCGCAGAGTGATTTAAATTAGTATACCACATTTACACCCCTTGAAAAGCTAGCACTGGGCATGTTGCCTATTCACTGGTAGAGCATAACACATTTGATCCTAAGGACAAAAAAGTGTCATCCTTCCCAAAACTGGTGTAAAAATATAATATAGTAATATTTTTTCCACTTTAAAGGACTTTCAAAACTATCTCAGCCTGAAATAAACACATCAAATATTGCTTATATTTGTTGGATTTTAATTTCTTTTTTTAATTAAAAATTTTCACTGGATATATCAATATTCCATCCAACATTGCATTCAACATGTACATCTACTCGAATAATCGCAGGGGCTTTAATGTTGGGAAATTATGTCCTTAATTATATGCAACTTAGAGTATGATTAACTTTGTCTTCTCTGCGTCTTCGTCCCTCCAGGTGTCCAAACTACCTAAAGAACTTCGCTCAGCCCACCAGCTCTGCTTCTCCTCTGACTCCTCCAAACTCTTTGCATCCTCCCGCCAATCTTCAGTTATTGTTGTTGCTGTCAACCAGCTGGAGTGCAAATATCTTCATACTCTCCAGCATAAGTCGGGTGAGTGAAAGGTCTGGTTCTTCAGGGGTTTAGGAAATGCTGAGCAGCGCATTTCAGAGATCTTAATACGACAGTGTGGTAGGCACACAACATATTAGGCACATGGCATAATACTGTATATTGAAAGCAAACGAGCTCCTTCTGGGGCTAAGGTCAAGTGCCAAAAACTGCAGTTCCTGTAATGGCCTCTTGAGGCTGGCTTCAAAAGTGCAGCAATTTATTGAAATGTGCAAACACAGAAAAACATTATGTAAGGCAAAAACAGAGACTGTGCTGTTCTAACGAGTTGCATCTACTGAAAATTTCAGATGAGTTTGGAACTTGTCAACTTTGGCCTAAAGGTAAATGTCAGCAGTCAAGCTTCCTGAAAGTTTTATTTGGATTTTCTGGGTTTTAAGTGGGCCACAGCACTCTTGACTTTGTGAACCACTCATCTACGGAATGTTTTTTACAGATTTACAAAATTTGTAAAAGATAAAGTAAGTGGGCTCAGTGACGGTTGACCTACTATCGAATTGATTTCCGTTCATATATACACATGTACAAGTAAAACATTTGACAGCGGAGGCCAACAGGTCTCTTGTTATAACTTAAAATACAAATTGTAAATTTCCAGGGTGTCTTGCTGGTACATAATCTTAAATCGGTGATGTAATTTGGATGACTCCAAAGGGCTAAGGTCCAGGTTCTGTGCAGTCCAGTCATGACTGATAGGTAATAATATTGTTTTATTATTACATGTATATAGCATGAGGTTCAGTTAGATTTGCACAAAAATAGCTGGTAGAAATGTCCTCCAAAGAGCTACTTTTGCGTTCTTAATTTGAGTAGATTTGAGAGCCTGTACTTTTTAATTTTTACTCAAGTAAAGAAGTTGAATCAGTACTTCAACTTTTATCCTTGTATTTTTATTACAAGTATCTGTACATTGTACTACAGAATGTACTTTTGCCACTTCTGCCCTTCCCTGAGGCTGGTTCTACCAGTTTCTTAATGTTAAAGGGGAAGTTTTTCTTTCCCACTGTCACCAAGTGCTTGCTCATAGGGGGTCATTTTGACTGTTGGGGTTTTCTCTGTATTATTGTATGGTCTTTATAATATAATATAAAGCATCTTGAGGCAACTATTATTGTTGCTATATAAACAAAACTGAATTGAATTGCATTTACAGTCTAATCCTCAGGGATTTAAAAAAAATATATATATATATATATATATATTATAGACTTGATGTACCTCCTTTTGTCAAACTGTTGTTTACTGTCTTTAGATTGTGGCTGTAGACGCAACTTTTGAGACCCTCATTGTGTCGTGCTGCTTTTGCTTTATAATGCGAATTGCAAGTGTGATTATATATAACAAATCCTGACTCACAAAGTTACTCCTGGCAACTGCTATATGCAGCTATATTTTGTCACTGTAACTATTTGAATAACTGGTTTGTGTGTATGTGTGTTTCTTATCAAGGTTCCAGACAGCCAGTCCACCTGCTCTTTGCCAGTGATGATGGTAAATGGCTTGCTACAGCAAACACAGACTGTGAGATCCACGTCTACAACCTTCACAAGCTGAAGGTGAGTTCTGAATTATTGATGGGTAGAATTTAAAATGCATCCAAAGCAGCAGTAATGTTATAATTTGTTTGTTTGCAGCTCCACTGTACGGTTCCAGTGTACAGCTCCTGTCCCACTGCCATTGCCATTCACCCAGTGACCAGCAATCTCATCTCTGTTCATGCTGACCAGCAGGTCGAATCTGATTCAGATTTTGTTTTGCTCAAAACTCATAATAACCAGCGATTTATGTAACACCATGTGTTCTGTGTCACGGTGCAGATCTTTGAATTCTCCTTGGTGCAGAAGGAGTACACACAATGGAGTCGAAAACTGCAGACACAAGGACTGCATTCCCTGTGGCTGGAGCGGGACACGCCCATAACCCACATCACCTTCAATCCCAGAAACCCAGACCACATCATTCTGCACGACACATTCATGTTCTGCATCATTGATCAGAGTCTGGTATGTGTGTATTTGTCATGCACACTGACATCTGTGTGCCATTATGTAACCTGCAAAGATGGAGATGATAATAACTATTTGAAAAGAGTGCTGAAGGAAAATCTGAATAAGATGTAATGAGCTTGGTAAACTTTAATGATAGGATGTCCAGAACCAGTCATGAATGATGATACTAACACCACTTTTTTTTAATGAATTTCAGTTTCAGGCTACATCATTACAAATAATTCAACAATGGTTTCATAACACACTGCTGAATTTTGAACTAGATTTAAAGAAGTTTGAGATGATGATAATGAGAAATTGATGAGAAATACTTTATCCCATATTTGGGTTTGTTTAGATGTCCGTAAGTGCACGTGGCACCGGGACACCCTAGGTCACAGGTCGATCGATTTTTGTAATCGTATCGTCCGATCTGCGGCCGTATGTTCCGCACCGCCATTGTTCAGGCTGCTGCTCAGAGCTGTTGCTGCAAGGTGGTCACTGATGTCTGTCGTGGTAATCCCCACCGGAGGTGAAGGAGTCCTATCGTGCTTGGTTAGCCTGTGGGACTCTGGAGGCAGCTGATGGGTACCAGCAGACCAAGCGGAATGCTCCTTGGGCGGTGGCCAATGCAAAAACTTGGGCGTGGGAAGAGTTTGGTGAGGCCATGGAAAAAGACTTTTGGATGGCCTTGAAGCGATTCTGGCAAACCGTCAGACGACTGGGGAGGCAGTGCTCTACTCTCATGGTCTATAGTGCAGGTGGGGAGCTGCTGACTCCAACTGAGGCTATAGACAGGCGGTGTAAGGAATACTTTGAGGACCTCCTTAATCCCGCTGCCGCTGATACACCTTCTGTAACGGAAGTAGCATCTGGGGATGAGGGGGATGACTCGGCCATCACTGGGGTGAGGTCATTGAGGGGGTTAAACAACTCCTTAATGGCAGGGCCCCTGCGGTGGATGAGTTCCTGAAGGCTCTGGATGTTGTGTCTGGCTCGTTGTTGTCTTGTTTGACATGCCTCTGCAACACTGTATGGAGATCTGGGGTGGTGCCACTGGATTGGCACACCAGGGTGGTGGTCCCCATTTTTAAAAAGTCAATGGGAGGGTGTGCTCCAACTATCGGGGGATCATACTCCTCAGCATCCCGGGTAAGGTCTATGTCAGAGTGGTGGAAAGGAGGGTCCGTCCGTTGGTTAAACCTCAGATTCAAGAGGAACAATACAGTTTTCGTCCTAGTTGCAGAACGCTGGACCAGCTCTTCATCCTCTCGAGGATACCCAAGTGTGTGTGAGAGTTTGCCCATCCAGTGTACAGTATATGTGTTTTATGGACTTGGAGAAGGCATTCAACCGCGTCCCTCTGGGTGTCCTCTGGGAGGTGCTGCAGGGGTGTCTGGCCCGTTGTTGTGGGCTATTCAGTCCCTGTACAACTGCAGCGAGAGCTTGGTCCGTATTGCCGGTGAGACTTGTTTCCTGTGGCCGTTGGACTTCGCCAGGGCTGCCCTTTGTCACAGATCCTGTTCATAAATTTTATGGACAGAATTTCCAAGTGGCGGAATGCTTTCACCTGGATGGCCTCAGAATCTCCTCTCTGCTCTTTGCATATAATGCGGTCCTATTGGCTTCATCAGGTGGTGGCCTCCAGCTCGCAGTGTGAAGCAACTGGCATGAGAATTAGCACCTCTAAGCATGAGGCAATGGTCCTCAGCCGGAAAAGGGTGGAGTGCCCACTCCGGCTCAGGGACAGGCTGCTGCTCCAGGTGAAGGAGTTCCAGTATCTTGGGGTCTTATTCACGAGTGATGGGAGAAGGGAATGGGGCTTTGATAGACGGATCAGGGCTGATCTGCAGTGATGCGGATGCTCCACCGGTCTGTCGTGGTAAAGAGGAAGCTGAGCGTAAAAGTGAAGGTGTCAATTTACCAGTCAATCTATGTCCCTACCCTCACCTATGGTCATGAGCTTTGGGTAGTGACCGAAAGAATGAGATCGCAAATACAAGTGGCAGAAATGAGCTTCCTCCAAAGGGTGGCTGACCTCTCCCTTAGAGATGGGGTGAGGAGTGCAGCCATTTGGGAGGGGCTCAAAGTAGAGCCACTGCTCCTCCACATCAAAAGGAGCCAGGTGAGTAGGTTCAGGCATCTGACTAGGATGCCTCCTGGGTGCCTCTTGTCTGATGTGCTCTGGGCACATCCTATTGGGAGGAGGCCCCTGGGCACACCCAGGACACGCTGGAGAGATTTTCTCTCTCAGCTGGCCTGGGAACACCTTGTGGTCCCTCCGGATGAGCTGGTGGAGGTTTGGACTCGGGAGACAGACACCCTCTCTATTTTTAAGATGAGGCTTAAAACTTACCTTTTGATCAAGCTTATAGTTAGGGCTTGATCAGGTGACTCTGAACCATCCCTTATTTATGCTGCAATAGGCCTAGACTCCATATTGAGTGTTTCTTTTTTCATTCACCTGTTTTCACTCTGTTTATACACCACTCTGCATTTAATCAGTTATTAATAATCTGACTCTCTTCCACAGCATGTCTTTGTCCTATCTCCCTCTCTTATACAATTAAAGTTTAATTGAATAGTTAAAAGGTTTACATATTAAGATACATCAAATTAATCAGATTTTCACAGAGGCTTATGCTGTGATGTCAGTGTTCACAAGAACGCTCTAAGGCTTTATGTATGAGCTGAAATAGACTGTTCGTACACCTTAAGATCTGGCTATGTTTTTAAATTCACTTTATTCTTGAGTCTTCAATAACCTCTTCCTGCTACTCTGTACATGCAGCCCCTCCCGGACATGAAAGCAGTGCTCTGCAATCAAATGACATTGAAGAGCCTTCCTGTGCCAGAAAGGATTGGACAAAGCCATGCCTTTAAGATCTGCAAGAATTTCCAGGTATGATCATTATGCTGAATATTGAGCTTCAATTCATCTCTTCAGTTAACAGCAAGGCTTTGTGGCGAAGCACCACGACTGTTCTGTGTGCACAAAATAGGGTGAAGAATTCGTTACCTGCTAACATATGCTAATTTCCTTGCTCCGCCGTGAGAATTAATCTGATATTCAACATCTGACTTTTCTCCCAAGCTTGTTTGTGCCCCACAGTTTGAGAAACAACAATATTTGCCAGCAGCGCTAGCAAATAGTCACCCGCTCATTTTCAGCCACATGCTATGAACAGCCGCACATCAGTAGTGTGTGCCATTACCAAGTTCTTCAGTGTGAGTGAGGGAAAACACAAATAATGAGGTCCCCTTCAAACAGTCAATTAAATCTACATTTCTAGTATTTTAATGGTGTTTTCTCTCCTCTTCTAACCATACAGTGTTATACCATATACTTACGTTATCACTTTCAAGTAAATCTAATTGCTCCTCATTGCTCCAAACACAAAACTGTAAATTGAGATAGATAATGACAATGTGTTAGATATTTGGGCTAGACTTAAATACTTCCTTCAGTCCTCCTGACATCTGTTTTGCTCATGCTTTGTCCCACAGCACCTCATGTGTGTCAGTCTATTGGAGGACCTCTCTCTGGTGGTAGTGGAGCGCCCCTTGCTGGACATCATGTCTCAGCTGCCCGCACCTGTCCACCAGAAGAAGTTTGCAACCTAAATGTTTGTGTGACAAGATTAGAATGTTATCTTGTGTTAATAATTCTTCATTTTGTATGAGAAGTTTTGAAAATGTAATAAAATTAACTTTTTACTGTTATCTGTGATGCAGAAGTGCCCAAAATTTGTTGATTACATGAATATTTCTTCTGTTCGTTCCTTAATTTTATAAACCTGCTGGAAACCAAAGTGAAGCTGGTCTGTATAAACAAGTCTAGAGGTGTACAGTGGGCCCATGTCGCATCTTTGGGCCGGGCACCACGGGCTAATGCCTGGCCAACAGACGCTCTCCCTCAAGTTCCCTCCCCAGGTTTACAACAATCATCTCAAGGTGCTTTATGTTAGACAAGACCCTAAAATATGACATAAAAACACAGTAATTAGTCCCCTATGAGCAGGCCCAATCCTGACATTCAATCTTCCAGTTTTATATTTATATAGAGAAAACCCCAACAATCAAAAATTCCATGTGAGCAAACAGTTGGTGACAGTGGGAAGAAAAAACTCTTAACAGGAAGAAACCTCCAGAAGAACCAGGCTGAGGGAGGGGCAGTCATCTGCTGTGACCGCTTGGGGCTGAGGGGAGAGAGAGTCCAAGTGGAAGAAGGATGGATGGATGTTTCACAGTTGTGTTTCTTACTAGGTTAGTTATTACATGGTTACATCTGTACCTTTATGAGTGACACCGCATTTTGAATAATTTATTATCACAATTTTTTTTTTTTAAAGGAAAAAAGGGTCATATCAAAGTTGAGGATACATTTTGGGGTTATAAATGTGCAGTATGTATGCTTTGTCTCAACTCCTGTATGTTTCAACATGTAATTGAACATTAAGCAGGAGAATAGAAATAACTGAATCCATATCGTGTCCTAGTTGTGATGGATGACCCTAGTGAAAAAGAATAATTAATCTAGTATGAATAAACTTTTTAAAAAAAACATTTTGAGAGACTGTATAACTAAATGTGGAAATGCTAAATTCTGAATAAATAGACTTTTTTCACACCAATTCTAAACATGTTCTACATATTTAAATTAAACTTACTGACACTGGGGATTTTGGAGCATTTTTTTGGTTGCTTTTCATAATCCAATAACAGAAGCATGCACCCATTTTCTTTAAAGTGCAAACATTTTCTTTATTTTGCTTCAATGAAGCTAAACTTTAAGTCTTCACCAGACTTAGAAAGTCCCACTGGGACAAAACCTTTAGCATAAATAAATAAAGTCTTCCTCCTCATGTCATGAGTAACAAATCAAATAAATACACCATTCATCAAATATTGTTTACAGTTCAATTGTTATGTAATAAAACTATATAATAGCTATTTTCATCAATGAGAAGATTATCAATATGAATAAAAAATAATGTAAACAAGTCTAAAAGAGCAAACATGTTGATCTACAAAACACATTTTAGATAAATAAATACAGAATAACTAGGAATGTACACAGGCTAGTGTGACCTCTGAAGCCTCATTAAATAGCCCAGGGATGTTTCTTCAAAGCCACAGCCTGCTCACTATGAGCACGCTGCAGGACTTCACACCTCTAACTCAGACTTGGTGTATTTTAGCATGTAGTGTGTCATGCAAAAGCAGGTCTGGGTGGTTCTTCCCTAGGAACTTTGGGGTCTGACACAGGTACACCCTACAGCTACTTCCACATTCACAGGCTTCAGACGATATGTTTTCTTATCATCACAGAGCTCCTTTTTGAGAAACACTTTGTTCTGGACTATGGGGGCTGAGTTGTAGTCATAGTCCTCAATCACTTCACTGTTTTTGAGCTGGATGCATCCTGAACACAGGCACTGAGCAGTGACATATTGAGAGGGAAAGTGATCCTCCTTGATGTGAGTTCTGTAAAAGAAAGATGACTCTGTGAGCTGCAGTTTGCTTAAACATGTGGATCATATGGTTTTATATGACGACAGTGGCAGCAGATAGTCTTTTCAGCCATACAGCCACCCACCTGCTATCCTAACCTGTTTGCAAGAAGCAGCCAATCAGAAGAAAGTTCTCTTAAAGGGAGGGTGGAGGAGCTAAAGTGCCAAATCTCAACCAACAGTTGCCTCAAGGCGCATTATATTGTAAGGTAAAGACCATATAATAACCATAGAGAACACCCTATGAGCAAGCACTTGGTGACAGTGGGGAGGAAAAACTCCCTTTTAACAGGAAGAAGTCAGCAGAACCAGGCTCAGGCAGTCATCAAATGGCTGGGGCTGAGGGGAAAGGGTCCAAGTGGAAGAAAGTTCTCTTAAAAGGGAGGGTAGAGGAGCTAAAACTGCTTGTTTCAGGTGGGTGAACTGAAGAGCGACATCAAGGCCCAGTATAGGTTAAATAAATATTATTTTAAACTGTAAATCAACCAAAGTTTCTGTGGTAGAAGTCAGGAGTAAAATATGAAACTTTAAACCTGCAATACTTCACATGTTATTGCATTTGACTGTTTGTGGAAAATTTTAATTTGTTTAAATATATATTCATTGTATTTTAAAAAAGGGACCACATTAATTAACATAGTTACTGTAGCCCCCGGCATGCTGATGGCATTTTGTAAAAATTAAAAGAAAACCAAAGACACAAACACATCTTAGTTAAAATGCACATACATGGTAAAACAAAGACAACCACAATATTTAAGATATTTGTTGTAAAACATTCCATAAAATGTAATGAAACCCTTCACCACAAGATGGCAGCGTTTCACTAGAAGGTTTCAATACCACCTCAGCAGGCTCACCTGAGGTACCACCTCACAGCGCTTAATGAGAAGAAGAATGTAATTTTCTATCAGTATTTTTTGTTAAGAAGCTGAATTTTGTTTTTAGTTACCAAAATATTTGGCTCATGGGCCCCAGTGAAATTTGTATTATTATTATAATTATTATATTAATCATTATTTGAGAACAAGAAACCAGTGGGAAAAAAATCAAAACTATGTTCCGCTGCATGTTTCACCTTGAAAACCAATAAGAGAAAAATAAACTGTTTCAGGTCCTGGTTAATAAAGAGCCACAGATTGCGGCGATGTAATTTGCGTCATTCCACAGGTATGTGTCAAGAGAGCCGCAGGCATTGCGTGAACCGGGGGACTTTCCCTTCTTCCAAGCCAAGCAGCTGCGCGCAGAAACACGTCACTCGTGCTGAAACACCGGAGCCGGATTCCCGGAGGCAAAATCGCACGACTGTGCATCGGTTTCACTTGTAGCTGTCTGATGCCTTATGTTATTATTAATGTTTAACCTTTTTCTGACTCAGTGTTCAGAAATTATAAATTTTAAAATGTAGCTTCGGTCTAATCTAACCTGACAGTTTGTTTTCTTTCTGGTTTTCAGAAATTTCTTCCATCACGTTGTCTATGTGAGGTCAGAAATTAACTTTAAAGCGCTTTTAAGCCACACGTCGAATCCATACACTGCATGCTTTAAGCTCTGATTAACATCGGGATTTGAGATTTGTTCAGGATGCTGCTTACACGTATCTCCACGGGGACAGCGACCTGTCTCGTTGCTCCTGTGAAGGCCACGTCTTGTAAAGATCCAGAGGACAAGAGTAATCTGAGTCAGCAGCCGGCGGCCGTGATGGTTCCGTAGCCTGCATGTAGTGCGTCTTCAGCTTCCTGTTGGCCACTTGCTTCAGCTCGGTGTCGTTATAGCACCGGAACATCTTCGACGTCCACGCGGGCAGGATAAACAGCACAAATATGAGAACCTGAAAAATGAAATCGCAGACAAACTGTTTCATTTCATTTGAAAATTACAATTAAAAAGCAGCGATGAACGCAGCAGAGCGCAGGTGTCCCACATCTTGCTCACCTGTTTCAAATCCATCCTCTGATTATGAGCTGCAACCGACTCTGTGCAAGATTAACTGCTTTGAGTTTATTTGACATCTGGTCGCTCATCTCTTATTTATAGTCCCTGGAAATGGAAGGGAAAAAGGGAAGGGCTTTGACTTCCTTGTTTCTGCCAGTGAAAGTAAGCAGCTACAGTGGCAGTAGGTGTGGGCTGCTGTCAGAGAACCAGTCCTGGAATTTTTGTTTTCTTTATCTCTCTCTCTTTTCCTCTCTCTCTCTCACACACACAGACACACACACACACACACCAGCTGACACCTGAAGCAGCTGTTTGATGTCTGGTGTTACACTCACTCTTTATTTAATGTGTAATAAACTAGTCATGTAAACACCATAAGGTAATGTTTTGTCCTGGGGTATCTTAATATCAGATTTCATTTCAAGATTATTGTCGGGGAAAAAACCCAATGTCAGACATATTTACAGAACATGTTGGTGAAAAATAACAGTAAAAGCAGTCAGATGAACCTCTAAGTTTCAGCCTCCTGAAACTTCAAGGCTGAAAAATGAAGCCAGCCTTGAAGTGCCGAAAGCTGCAGTTCCTCTGATAATGGTAATTTCAGGGATTCATGTCCGCACACTAGGGGGCACTGCAGGGACTAAACATTTTGGTCATTCTTATTGGTTATTCCACACCAACTCACCTGGACTTTCCCATTCAGGCTAGTTTGAATAAAAGTCTCTTTTGTATCAAAATGAATTCGTTTATTAGCCTTAATGTGAAGACTTGCTGAAAGTTAATGCTTGATTTATTTAGAGTTATTAAAATGATGCAGGGCGGGTTAACCAGGGAAAAGTTACAATAACACACAAACTTCACAAACTACCTCCACCATCATTTATAAAATGATGAAATCAATTCAATGTCTATTTTTTCAAACTCACTGAGACGAACTGTTTCATTTTTTTTTGGTTTTCACGGCAGGGCGTACAGATTTTCTCCAGAGAAAGCGGACAGACATGCAATCAAGAAACCAGAGCTTTTAAGTATGATAACCACTTCGGTCACGATGGAAAAAAGTAATCTTCTGCCTACATAATCTTTTGAGGCAAGTGATGTCAGAAAATGAATATTACAGTACTATAACTGTAGAAAGTGATACACACAATTGTGTACGTGGTGACCGAGGAGCTAAACGATTTTCCAAACCTAACCCACTAATTTTTAAATGTCTAAGTCTAATCAAGCAACATTTTCGATTAATACTGTATTATTATTTTTTTAAAATACCAATGGCATGTGAAAACCTCATGTTTATGACTTGAACTTGGGTCCCCCCTCACACACACACACACACCTCCAAATGACTTTACTACCCTTTATAAATGGAAAATATAATTTTTTTTTGTAGCTACATGCACACGAATCATTATGTAGGAGAGAAGACAGAGGCCAGGAACTGTATTTCTGATGAGGTAATACTACTTCTTTGATGACTGTGCCTCCAGGGGCCAAGATCCCCAAAATAGCAGAATTTGTTATTTTTATCTGTCTGCATTCTTCCTCCAGGAGGAATTTCCAAAATAATTTGTTTAGGTGACCCAATAACACCCTGTGGAAGATACCAATGACAGCTATTTTTACCAACCTTTTGTCAATGGCAGCTCAATGGCACTCGAGCTTCAAAGGACTTCATTGTTGTCTTTGTATTAGGATAATTGTGAGAAGAGACTCGTTCCACCACTCCTGGGTGACACAACTGCACTATTAGACAATTCGATTCAAGGGGTTTCACCAGTGAGACCTTGTCCCACCCATAATACAACATGCAAAAATCAGTATTGAACACGTTGCCAGTTTTCTAGGTAAATATATTTCTAAAGGTGCTATTGACATGAAATTGTCACCAGACGTTGGTAACAACCCATCCAAGCAAAGAAATCAAAGTATCCATAAAAAATATTGAACTTACTGAAATGTATTTAACACTTTGTGTTGGTGATGACAGCTTCAAGATGCCTCCTGTATGGAGAAACTATCTGCATGCTTGGGTGGGATTTTAGCACATTCTTCCAAACACTCTTCAAATCCTGAAGGGTCCGTGGGCTCCTGTGAACTCTGAGCTTTAGTTCCTTCCATAGATTTTCAGCTGGATTCAGGTCAGGTGATTGGCTCATTTTCCTTGTGTTTGGGATTATGTTCTTGCTGAACTGTCCATTCTCCTTTCATCTTTATCATCCTGGTAGATAGCAGCTGTCATAGAAAAATTTAGTGCATTTTATTAAAAAAAATAAAAGTCTGTTGCTGGAGTTTTCTTTGGAAAATGTATTCTTGCAAGAAGGAATTTGGAAATAAAGGCTTAATGATTATACACCAAATGTTCGACGGAGAGATAATAAAATCCTTCCAACAGTTGCAGGATGAATTTGGTTTACGCTCTAATGGTTTCTATAGCTATTTACTGTACAGATACGAGATCATATACGGTCATGCTCAGAATGGGAGACTCTGAAACGGCTGCCAAACCCAGTTCAACATCTTTAGATTGAGGTGATTAACGACAAAACTAAGGTAAAAATAATTTCAAACATGTATAAACACCTACAACTGTGTTCGTCAGATAATTCTCTGGATGTGAAGGGGAGGTGGGAGTTGGAGGCAAACACAGTCATTGAGGATGAAGTGTGGGAGGAAGCTTGTTTAAGAGGTCACAAACTTACACGTAACCCAACATGGAAGGAGTTTAACTGGAAAATTAAGATGAGATTTTTTTAGGACACCACTCATGCTACAAAACTAAAAGTGAACTATGTTGGAGGAGTTTGCGAACAAATTGGCGACTATTTACATACTTTCTGGGATTGTCCAGTCATTAAACCATACTGGCAAGGGATTCAAGGAGAAACTCAAACTATATTAAAATGTAATCTGCCACTTGATCCAAAACACTATATTCTGGGTCTAATACCATTGGGTGGACTGGGAAAAAAGAAAGTTATTTTGCTTCAAATCTGTTTTATGGTGGCAATGAAAATGATTACACATTCTTGGCTCAAAGCACTGCCTCCCTCACTTCCTCAATGGAAAGAAGGTTTAAAAAAGGTGTATGTAATGGAGAAAATTACTGCAAAACTTCATTTGAAATCAGATCAGTTTATAGATCTGTTGGCTCCTGTCATGAACCACTTTGGAGGGGCTTAAATACTGACCGGTTTCAGATGTTCTACTAACATTTATTTTTAATTATTACTTATTTTTGAACTGTGACACATCATGGTGGCAAGGGCACACTTACTGTACTTAGTTCTATTTGGCTGGGAAATACTTTCTGGAATGTACTACTACTACTAGAGTCGCTTTTTGTTCATATATTCTTTTGTTTGTATCGTTTTGTATTGTTATAAAAATTTCCTGAATAAATATTGTTTAAAAAAAATAAGGTATTTGGTCAGTACAGAGCATGTGACCGGGCAGTGAGGAATTCAAAGAGACAAAGGAGACAGACCTTACTTATACAAACTCTTGCAGCATTATATTACACTGTCATTGGGGTAGTAGTCAAGTTATCCACATGTCCCACACCATCCAACAAGATACATGTAGCAGTTTGGGCAAACAAATCTCATTGTGTTGGAGACAGAGACACCAAGACAGAAACCAGGACTCATTCTGTTAGGGAAGTCCAGCATGCCTGAATATCCCCTATATGCAGGGTCAAGAGGTCAAGCACAACAAAGCATGAGACACAGCAGATTTTTATCAAGAATGTCTCGGTACATTTTCCCATCCCTTGTGAATGACCATCATTGAACAGAGGTGGTAGCTTACAGCACCAGCTGTCAGTCACCTACAGTGCTCTTGTTAGGGAGGCTGAGGAGTGTGATCCCCCTAAAGTTGAAAGACACTCTCTGGCCCCCTTTTTGAAGAGGAGAACCACCACCTCGGTCTGTCCACCATTTTGTTTGGGAATTACACCTACAACAAGCATCAGCCACCTTGCAGCTAGCAGTTACAATGAAGTCCAACAGCAAAATATTATTTGAGTTCAAGTCGGGCAGACCATTCCTCCCAGGCACACCATCACTGCCCACATGAGTGAGGAAGCCCCCCAGTGGGGACCAGTTTGACTCACTCAGGAACCCCAAGCAGGCCCGCTGTTGTGAGCGATCATTCAGTGCACAAGTACAGACAACAGTCAGGAACATTCCTCAAACAAAAGGTGTGTGGAAAACCTTAAAGTGCAGGTGCCAAACCCGGGGGGATATAAGTATACCCACCCCTGCTTGCTGCCTCTCACCATGGGTAACTCCAGAGTGAAACAGAGTCCAACCCCCCTCCAGGAGAGTTGTGCATTGAGGCGAACCTGACTACAGTGGTGTGAAAAAGTGTTTGCCCCCCTTCCTCATTTCCTGTTTTTTTGCATGTTTGTCACACTTAAGTGTTTCGGAACATCAAACCAATTTAAACATAGTCAAGGACAACACAAGTAAACACAAAATGCACTTTGTAAATGAAGGTGTTTATTATTAAAGGTGAAAAAAAATCCAAACCATCATGGCCCTGTGTGAAAAAGTGATTGCCCCCCTTGTTAAAACATACTATAACTGTGCTTTTTCACACCTGAGTTCAGTTTCTCTAGCCACACCCAGGCCTGATTATTGCCACACCTGTTCTCAATCAAGACATCACTTAAATAGGAGCTGCCTGACACAGTAAGGTCCACCAGAAGATCCTTAAAAGCTACACATCATGCCGAGATCCAAAGAAATTCAGGAACAATTGAGAAAGAAAGTAATTGAGATATATCAGTCTGGAAAGGGTTATAAAGCCATTTCCAAAGCTTTGGGAATCCAGCGAACCACAGTGAGAGCCATTATCCACAAATGGTGAAGACATGGAACAGTGGTGAACCTTCCCAGGAGTGGCCGGCCGCCCAAAATTACCCCAAGAGCGCAGCAACGACTCATCCAAGAGGTCACAAAAGACCCCACAACAACGTCCAAAGAACTGCAGGCCTCACTTGCCTCAGTTAAGGTCAGCGTTCATGCCTCCACCATCAGAAAAAGACTGGGCAAAAATGGCCTGCATGGCAGAGTTCCAAGGAGAAAACCACTGCTGAGCAAAAAGAACATTAAAGCTCGTCTCAATTTTTCCAAAACACATCTTGATGATCCCCAAGACTTTTGGGAAAACATTCTGTGGACCGATGAGACAAAAGTGGAACTCTTTGGAAGGTGTGTGTCCCATTACATCTGGCGTAAAAGGAACACTGCATTTCAGAAAAAGAACATTATACCAACAGTAAAATATGGTGGTGGTAGTGTGATGGTCTGGGGCTGTTTTGCTGCGTCAGGACCTGGAAGACTTGCTGTGATAAATGGAACTATGAATTCTGCTGTCTACCAAGAGATCCTGAAGGAGAATGTCCGACCATCTGTTCGTGTACTCGAGCTGAAACGAACTTGGGTTCTGCAGCAGGACAATGATCCTAAACACACCAGCAAGTCCACCACTGAATGGCTGAAGAAAAACAAAATGAAGACTTTGGAGTGGCCTAGCCAAAGTCCTGACCTGAATCCTATTGAGATGTTGTGGTATGACCTTAAAAAGGCCGTTCATGCTCGAAAACCCTCTAATGTAACTGAATTAGGACAATTCTGCAAAGATGAGTGGGCCAAAATTCCTCCAGAACGCTGTAAAAGCCTCATTGCAAGTTATCGCAAACGCTTGGTTGCAGTTGTTGCTGCTAAGGGTGGCCCAACCAGTTATTAGGTTTAGGGGGCAATCACTTTTTCACACAGGGCCATGATGGTTTGGATTTTTTTTCACCTTTAATAATAAACACCTTCATTTACAAATTGCATTTTGTGTTTACTTGTGTTGTCCTTGACTATTGTTTAAATTGGTTTGATGTTCCGAAACACTTAAGTGTGACAAACATGCAAAAAAACAGGAAATGAGGAAGGGGGCAAACACTTTTTCACACCACTGTATATCTAGCTGGTGTCTCTCAGCCTCGAGCACTAGCTCGGGCTCTTTCCCCACCAGAGAGGTGATATTCCATGTATGCAAAGCCAGTTGCAGCAACCATGGATCATTCAAATTGAATTACTAGAAATGCGATTGTAATTAAATTGCTTGTACATGAATTGTGTAAAACACAACCCTTTCCTAACCAATATATAACTATTATGCATTTTTCACAGGGAAATCAATAAAAAATGTTTAAAATGCAACAAAAAAGGTCAAAACAAATGTGAAATCATCCATTTATCATCCTCCTTTGCAGCGTAGTGCGTATATAAGATGGTCATAGACTCAGTGCCATCACCCATTAGTTGTGGACTCTACATTCTGAAGCCTAATGGCACCTCCACACAAGTTACAATTTGCTCAACACAAATAACTTTGTCACTGGTAGTAACAACATTCCAGGCTCTGGTAACACATTTACCACCCTGTCATGTCAATTAAGTTGGTCTCATTGATAGCGGCTTCAATTTTGATAAAATTTTAACTTGAGACCCCCACTTCACATCACCAGTGGTTGTTTCCCCATCATCATTTGAAGATGCTGAACGTCATTGGCTTTCCACAGTCTCTTAGTCACCATTCCGTTGCTAACCCCTTCCTGTGTGGATGCTCCTTACAGGTTAGCATTTTGCCGTGTTGGGTTACTTGGAACTAGAAGCGTGAACACTAGCAAGGTTGTTTAGCAAGCTGCATTGACGAATTGAAAAGGTAAAGCACATACACAGACACATCTAAGTGCTAAGGAACAGATTAGAAAAATACTAAATTTTGCTCAACAAAACTGAAACATAAACTTGTGCTTGTACTATACAACGAGCCATATTATTTGTCAGATGATTTTACTAAAAGTGCTACAAAAGGCAGTACAAACACAGTCCCGTTCAGTGACTAGAATTATCTGAGGTAAGCAGCATCTGCCTGTGTGAGCACACCTGCTAATCAAAGTGGTCACACCCCTAACCTAACTTCAGAATGAGTTATTTAAGTAAATAAATGAATCCCCAGACATACAGTTATTATGAAGGGTGTGAAAACTGTTTTCTGTGCCAGGCTGTAAACACGTTTGTCTGTGCTGTAAAGTTGGGTATTTTAACACGGTAGTCTAAGGGAATCAGCTTACTTTTGAGAGGAAGTTCAGTTTATGGCACTTCTGCAGTGGCTTCATTTATTAGTCCCAGAGGTTTATATATGCACCTCCCAATCATAATAATAATAATAATAATAATAATTGGACAGAGATTGTCCAATTATTATTATTATGATGATGATAAAACAGTAGGATCCCAGTAGCTGTCACTGTTTGGACCCCTAACGGGGTGGCTGTAGCTCAGGAGGTAGAGCAGGTCACCAACTGATCGGAAGGTCGGTGGTTCGATTCCTGGCTGCCCCAGGCCGCATGCCAATGTATCCTTGGGCAAGATACTTAACCCCAAGTTGCTATCTGACGCAACCAACCGTTGGAGTGTGAATGTTAGATAATAAAAGCACTTAGCTTAATCATGGAAGTGCTTGGGTGAATGCAAATGTGATGAGTGCTCAGAAGAGTAGAAAAGTGCTATATAAGAATTAGTCCATTTAATAAATAAGGCACTATCCAATCACAAGTAAGAACAAGCGCTCCTACATTTTATTTTCTTTGTATCATGCTGATGTTTTTTCTGCTTTGTCAGTTCCTCTTGGCTTCAGCAGCACCGCTCATACCACGATGCCTTCTTGTTTTTAGCTGCCAACAGCATATGTGCAATAAATGGAAGAAAGCACCTGCCAGCCTAACCACAGACAGTGTCCAGAGAGCACAAGGTAGCATGTTGTTATGCCCATGTAGATTCCATTGTTCCCCTTTCTTCCCTCAAGGACATTCGCTACTTTGTTAAAAACAAACAAACAAAAACAAACAAACCGCCTCAATTTGAACTTCCTTTTAAAATATCTAAAACACAGCAAGTAATTATATCTTGGCGTGAATGTGTGACAGTAGGAAATGGGAAATTAACACTGGCCTGCCACATAAGTGACTCATGCATCCACCTTCGCCTTCATCAGTGAACTTTGTTGCTCTCTTAAACTGAACTGCTCCCTCTTTTCTCCCGATGGACATCAGTCCAAAGATTTAATCGATGGAGTTCTTAATAAAGAAAATGAAGGAAATTTGTTTCTTTACTTTCACAGGGAGAATCTTTCTCCTTCAACATAGTTCGGTGTGTTTTTGGGAGTGGTGGCCTAGAAGAGAAAAAGAGGGGTTTATGACTGAGAGGATGCTGGTTTGAATCCCCAGATTGGCATGTAATGAAAAAAAATCCTCTAAATAGTAAAGACAGTAAGAAATGACTTTTTTTAAAACTTTAGTCTATTGGTGTAAGAAATCAAAGTGTCAGTAGGATTTGGGAGCGGGACACTGGTCTTCTATTTAACAGTACGACATTTCGGTGACCCGCCTATCTCCACCTGCTCCAGTATTTTTTGTTACTCGTGTTATTCATCTTACATGTGAGTCACACTTCCCATTGTTGGTTCTGCTTTTTGCTTTTGATGTTGTTCTTGTTTTCCTGTTTCCTGATTGGTTTCTCTCATAGCTGAAATGTATGAAGACATGGATGCTGTAAATTACCAGTAATATTAGGTACAGCATGAAAATAAACAAGAATGAACTAAGTGCAGTTTCAGTTCTAATTTAATGAGATTTAACAAAGACCCCAAATGCCCCCTCCCCCCTCCCCCAAATAAATTAATAAATAAGGTGTTTGTAGATTAACTACATTGCTGTACATGAGAAAAGTACCCAGATTTGTTGGTTTCTAGGCTGGGAATCATGCTGTCAGTGGGACATTTTGTCAGTATCAAGATAGGGGAATGTTCTTTAATGTACACGTGTTTCAGGGGCATTTGCAGTTAACTTTCCAGTGGTTAGTCCACTTGCGAGGGTGCTCAACATTGAAAAACCACTGTAGATGTAAACATGAATGTCTCTGGATATCTATCAAACTATTGCTGGCAGCAAATCACAACTGAGCCAAAGAAACTTTGCTACAAGTGTCCCTGTACTCATTCAAGATTATGTTATAAATGCATATTGTAAATGAAGGCCTGTGCAGCAAACAATCTTGCATAGACTTGACATGCACACTATTCCACCATGTTAATATATATGATTGAAATTCATTATTGTTTTTATTTTTACAACTATTTATTATATACAGTGGGTAGGGAAAGTATTCAGACCCCTTTAAATGTTTCACTCTTTGTTTCATTGCAGCCATTTGCTAAAACCAAAAACGTTCATTGTATTTCTCATTAATGTACACTCAGCACCCCATCTTGACAGAAAAAAAACAGAAATGTAGAAACTTTTGCAAATTTATTAAAAAAGAAAAACTGAAATATCACATGGTCATAAGTATTCAGACCCTTTGCTGTGACACTCATATTTAACTCCCATGATGTCCATTTCTTCTGATTCTCCTTGAGATGGTTCTACTCCTTCATTGGAGTCCAGCTGTGTTTAATTAAACTGATTGGACTTGATTAGGAAAGGCACACACCTGTCTATATAAGACCTCACAGCTCACAGTGCTGTCAGAGCAAATGAGAATCATGAGGTGGAAGGAACTGCCCAAGGAGCTCAGAGACAGAACTGTGGCAAGGCACAGATCTGGCCAAGGTTACAGAAGAATTTCTGCAGCACTCAAGGTTCCTAAGAGCACAGTGGCCTCCATAATCCTTAAATGGAAGAAGTTTGGGACGAACAGAACTCTTCCTAGACCTGGCCGTCCAGCCAAACTGAGCAATGGTGGGAGAAGAGCCTTGGTGAGAGAGGTAAAGAAGAACCCAAAGATCACTGTGGCTGAGCTCCAGAGATGCAGTAGGGAGATGGGAGAAAGTTCCACAAAGTCAACTATCACTGCAGCCCTCCACCAGTCGGGGCTTTATGGCAGAGTGGCCCAACGGAAGCCTCTCCTCAGTGCAAGACATATGAAGAGTAGGTGTACTTGTTACAGCTAATGGAGATCAAAATAAATAAATATGAAAGCCCACATAGAGTTTGCCAAAAAAAAACACAAGAAGGACTCCCAGACTGTGAGAAATAAGATTCTCTGGTCTGATGAGACAAAGATTGAACTTTTTGGCGTTAATTCTAAGCGGTATGTGTGGAGAAAACCAGGCACTGCTCATCACCTGCCCAATACAATCCCAACAGTGAAACATGGTGGTGGCAGCATCATGCCATGGGGGTGTTTTTCAGCTGCAGGGACAGGACGACTGGTTGCAATTGAAGGAAAGATGAATGCGGCCAAGTACAGATATCCTGGAAGAAAACCTCTTCCAGAGTGCTCAGGACCTCAGACTGGGCCGAAGGTTCACCTTCCAACAAGACAATGACCCTCAGCACACAGCTAAAATAACAAAGGAGTGGCTTCAGAACAACTCTGTGACCATTCTTGACTGGCCCAGCCAGATCCCTGACCTAAACCCAACTGAGCATCTCTGGAGAGACCTGAAAATGGCTGTCCACCAACGTTCACCATCCAACCTGATGGAACTGGAGAGGATCTGCAGGAAGAATGGCAGAGGATCCCCAAATCCAGGTGTGGAAAACTTGTTGCATCATTCCCAAAAAGACTCATGGCTGTACGAGCTCAAAAGGTGCTTCTACTCAATACTGAGCAAAGGGTCTGAATACTTAAGACCATGTGATATTTCAGTTTTTCTTTTTTAATAAATTTGCAAAAATTTCTACATTTCTGTTTTTTTCTGTCAAGATGGGGTGCTGAGTGTACATTAATGAGGAATACAATGAACTTTTTTGGTTTTAGCAAATGGCTGCAATGAAACAAAGAGTGAAAAATTTAAAGGGGTCTGAATACTTTCTGAACCCACTGTATAATATGCCCACTGTTTTAAACATAATATTACTGTGAATTTTAAACTGACAATAATTAGTGCGTAGAGCAGACTTTAACAGGAATGGCTACTCGGTGTCTGCAAACAAGCATAATCTTTGCATAATAGAGGAAGTGCATCTGAAGAGACTCACAGGCTAAAATGGACATCAGCCAAGCTTAATCCTAAAGTTCAATTAACAGTCATACCCATTTTGGAATTATGTCACACTTTCACTAACACTGACTTGCCTCGAGGCCTGCTGGCAGACTTGTTGATTTGGTCTTTCCCCCTTAAACTGTGTACTGTGAGGCAGTTAACGCAGTAAATAATGACAGGGCATTGAAAGTAGTCCTGTTTATTACTTCTGCCAGAATTATTTCCTGAGTCTGTAGGTGCATTAGAAAAAAAAACAAAATAACTGATTGCATAAATATATTTGTAAGGATGAGTGCGCCAGCTTTTCTTCACATTAAAAAAGGATTCCTCCCATGAGTCAGCTAGTAGTGTAAATGTAGCAGCTCTAAATTAGTTAGTATAGCAGTATAGGGTGGCTGTAGCTCAGGAGGTAGAGCCAGTCACCTACCAATCAGAAGGTTGGTATGTTGGTTTGATTCCTGGCTGCTCCGGGCTGCATGCCAAAGTATCCTTGGGCAAGATACTGAACCCCAAGTTGCGTGTGAATGTTACAGTAAAAGCACTTAGCTTAGTTACACATGGAAGCGCATGGGTGAATGCAAATGTGTTGGATAAGCACTTTGAGTGCTCAGAGTAGGAAAGCGCTATATAAGAACTAGTCCATTTACCATATCACAAAAGTTATTTTAATTGCAATGGAAATTGTTAAAATGGCAAAAATAAGGATACCTCATATTTAGAACTGTCACCATACACTGCAAAATATTTCAGTGAGCAGTGTTATTTTAAAATTTAATTTAAAATTTCAGCATCAGAAGTGCAATAGAAGTCTTTCCACTACTACCTTACAGGGTTGTTTATTTAGTCATGTCTACTTATGTAAAACTAAACAAATTTTTTGGTTCAGATACAGGTCACATTTTTGGATGAAACTCAAGAGGAATTCCTAAATGCAAAACACTCCACGCATCCGGAAAATACCTCACTTACATATTTATCTGTTTGAAAGTCTGAAATCACATTTCCACATTTTTGATAGAATTACTGCTACCTTAGAGAGTCTGTAAATAAATAAATAAAGACAATTTTATCTCTCTATTTAAATATATATATATATCCCATTCCCAACTTGCCCTATGGATATTTCCTCAGCTTCTCGTGTTCCTTCTTCCTGATGTTGCTGCTATGGCCTTCTTGTTCTGGTTGTCCACCACTTCTATGTCCAGTTGGTTAGCCATCACCAGTTTTCCATCTGTATCTGGAAGTCCCACTGGATCTTAGGTCAGTCATTTTCAACCACCTTTGGGTCATATTGCATGCTGACCTTGGGACTTCCAGGCCCTACTTGGCAAAGACATTTCTGTATATTAAGGTACTTAAAGCTATCCTCAATGTGTGTGATGTTGTCTTCTGGTAGTGCAATCCCCTCAGTTCTGACTGACTTCCTTTGCTTTTTTGCCATCTGACTACACTTCTCCGGTCCAAATGATATTCTAACGTCATTGCTGTAGATCCTAGAGGTGTGGATCAGGGAATCAATATCTTGTTCACTCCTGGCATACAGGATGATGTCATCTGTGTTTTTCATCTCTGGCTCTGTTCCACAGTATGTTTTTTGTCCTGTCTCCCTCCCCTCACCCCCAACTGGTTGCAGCAGATGGCTGCCCCTCCCTAAGCCTGGTTCTGCTGGAGGTTCCTGGTAAAAGGGAGTTTTTCCTTCACACTGTCACCAAGTGCTTGCTCATAGGGGGTCGTTTGATTGTTGGGTTTTATTGTAGGATCTTTACCTTATAAGACGCCTCGTGGTAGCAGTTTGTTGTGATTTAGCACTATATAAATAAAACTGAATGGATTGAATTAAATAGAAGTAGAGGAAGTCATTCCATTCCATACTTGGTATCCATAGTGAGTGTAAGGGGGATCAGGCCTATGCAAAAGAGTAGTGTGGAATCGCGTACTTGATGTTGACTTTTGCAGCTGGTTTGAACTTAGCCTCTAGTATTGTTTTCCACATCCCACTGAGCCTTCATCAGGAATTCAGTGGGGATCTTGTACTGCGTTGATCTTGTACAGTTCTAGGCATTCCAGGATCCATGTGTGAGGCACTGAGCCACAGGCTTTCTTGTAGTCAATCCAAGCAGTGCACAGTGTCAGTCTGGTCTTACACTTGAGTGACTGCTCTGTCTACCAGTAGCTGGTGTTTTGCTCCTCTGATGTTGCTGCTAATTCCTGTCTGGGCTCATGTTTTGAGCAGACTGTGCACTCTGGATGGTTCACTGACATCTGATTTATTCTCCTGGAACCTATGTCTCTGGTATACCTCTTCAAGCAGTTAGCCAAGGCTGTGAGTCTTTACTTACTGTATTTCTTACGCACCCCTGTCTTTATCACACAGCTCTAATAGCTGGCTAACTTGATCTTAACTTCTAGTCTTCTTTTTGCTACTCAGTGTTCCAAAAACCAGACTTGAGAACAGGGAGGAATCGAGCTTTTTCAGCCATAGCCTCCTAAACTGTGGAATGAGCTGCCCTCTCATGTTACCTTGTTACATTACCTTGTCTCCAACCTTGCATGTTTTTATAGTATGCCTTAAAACTCATTATTTTTCAGCTCTTACTCTGGGTTGAAAGCCAAAGTATTCGAAGAGCATAAAAGTCAGACTTCCTCGGACATCCTGTTGGTTGTAGGGCCTAATGCCTATGCCTCCTTTACCCATTAGGTTCTGATATCAATTACATGCCTGCATGTGAATTTCAGTTTGATTCCATAGGGACCACAATCGGACAAAGTATGCACGAGTGATTATATGTACGCATGTCTTGCGGCCAGCCAATAAAACAAAAAACAAAAACAAAATTGGAGTGTTGTTACGGCAACACAAATATTCTACAAAACCTTCAATGTTTGATGGCTCACTTGTCTAAGTGATGCTGAGCAATTTTGTCTCACCGTGTTCAATGCTCCTCCAAGGGGAGGAGTTTGTTAAAACACAAGTCGTGAAAATGCAAAAGAAAAAAAATGGCCCCAAAATGACAACTTAAATTCAAAATGCCTGGGTTCCTCTTCGATTTCAGATAATTTTTTTGCATTTCTCAGGATGTTACATGAGCCTGTGAAATTTCAGAGATGAACCGCAGCTCCGGGGATGAACTTTTGAAATTTTCTAGGTGGTGTTTTGGAGCCATTTTTGCCATATTCAAAGATCATGCCCATAAAACATGATGGCATTCATCATGATTGGACATCCAGGAAATCTTTGAGGAAATTCAGCTGGTAGTTGTTGAGAAATTGTAGTCAGGACCACAGAGGTGATTGGTGCTTCCATGCCAACAATAACAAGATGAGCTCTGACCTAGCTGTGCCTGAAGAAGCAGTGCAGCACCTTAATGAATGCAAAAAAAAAAAAGTGATACAATGGCAGATCGTAAAGTGGAATAGGAACTTCTCAATGCTTTGTCATGCTGGTGCAATGCTGCGACCAAAGGGCAGCTTCATGATAATGAGTGAGCCTAAAACAAAATAAGGATGTTCTACACAAACATCTGTATGCAGTTTAAATTGAACAACACTTTGTTGAAATGATTTTGTGCAAAAGTAGAGGAAGCACACAAAGGAACTACTCTTTATCAAAATAGTTTATTTAGAGGCTTTTGTCACAAAAGCAAGACATACTTTGTCTCTAAATGTCCCCGTTCCACCTCACACTCCTCCAACTAAAAATGTGACACAAACATTGGTTTATCACTTCAGAAGAGCTAAGAAAACAAAATGATTTTTTTTTAAAAAGCAATACTTCACATCAATGTAGTCTATAATCATATGCATGAAAGAATCTGAGACTATTATTGTACAAGGTGTGAGAATGACCACTACCCTAAAACACAAAAAGGAGTCAAGGCATTGGTTAAAGATGGAAGCTGGGCTTCTTACTGTTCCAGGGGCCAAGTATGGATGCTTGGAACTTGGAGATTTGTACAAAGAAGCGTTTTGAGGACGTGCGCGCTGTTGGTACCCTGTAGAGATAAGCCAACAGTCATACCATTCCACACACAAAAAACAGAAGAAGAGACATGAGAACAAGACAATAAAAGGGGGCAGAGAAAGAAGCGGCTCAGTTTTTATAAATCTCTTGTTTATCACACCACGAGGAAGATACTTCCATTCTACTGAGGAAACAAAGTGAGCAGCAGGTGAACACGTGCCTTACTACTCTTCTGTATCTGTATTCTGAATCCTAAACATACTGTACTCCATTCCTGAGACATCCCTTCCCTTGCCAAATGCCCAGATATTCCCTTCCAATTGTGAGGTAACTTGTAGCCAAGATATCAAAAGGCTTTTAAGGGGAGCAAACTCAGGAATATGGGAGTGATCTACGCTCGAAAAATGGTGCAGAGCCCAACAGCACAAGATGGTTTTTGTGGCATCTAATTCCTGTTCACTCACACTCACGCCTTTATAACTGAACCATAAAACATTTTTACATGTCCACTGGAGATCGGGGGGGGGGGCAGACAGACACACACACACAAAAAAAACACCAAAAACACGTCACCCCATAACCTCGGGGTGGCCCAGGCAGAATTTGCATGTAGATGAACAAGTGAGGGCCGGGCTGTCATTTATTTGGTAGGAATCTTTGCTCGTTTCCTGGCGATAGCGTCTTCCACAGCCTTCAGCTGCTTCAGCAGCTCCTCGCGCCGGGACAGCGTGTTGCTGGGTCTGCCAGAGCCTGACCCTGAGCTGGAGCCAGAGCCAGCAGCTGATGCGGAGCTTGGAGTGGCCAGCTTGCCTTGTGGTGCTGCCAGGCTTTTCCCAGATGATTTGGGGGGTGGAGACAGAGGACGTTTTCTAAGAAGGAAGACAGAGGCAGGGGTTATATCTACCAGCCAAAAGTCGATAAGGTTAAATGACTAAGAACAGGAAAAATACCCAATAAGGAACACAGGAACTATATCGAGCACTGCTGAGCGGGTGCCAACGTTCGGCTGTTTTGGATTCGTAATGGTAGTGGGGGGGGGGGGTCAAAGTGCCATTATGGTAAAGTCAGTGAACAATTGGGTGAAGTTTGATGGATCTAGCTTACACAGTATGAACTATCCTGTGAATCTGAACATCCTAGGTCACACCTTCACACAAAGTTATCGTGTTCACAAGATTTTCCGAAAACTTGACCTCTGACCTTTACTGTCAGGCCTCGCTGATGAACCCTTAGCCAGATGACATCTCATGTCATGTTTTCTATTACTGTTTTTTCACTGGATATTAACTATTGATAAATGTGAGCTCGCTGGCCAACAAGATGGACGAGCTAACAGCATCAGTCAGGAGTCAGAGGGAGTATCGGGAATTTAATCCAATGTGCTTTTCAGAGACATGGCTACCAGTGATGTCAGTAACATGTTACTTAGTAACGCATTACTCTAATCTGACCACTTTTGGTAACGAGTAATCTAACGAGTTACTATTTGCAGTCCAGTAATCAGATTAAAGTTATTTATCCAAGTCACTGTGCGTTACTACTTTTGTCATTTTCCTCAGTAAAAGATTTTTTTGCCTTCTTCTTGCATCTCGGGGAGTGACGTCTGGCCGATGCGACAATTAAGCCACGTTTTCAGCATGAGGACAACAATAGCACACAGTGACACAAACGTAAACAACGGAGAGAGGAGAGAGATGTGCATTTTCTAGCTGAAATGCAGGCACTAATTGAATTTGTGTCAGCTAAAGATGACAATATCAAGGTTAGTTGTGCACTCTGTGCTGGCGACAAAGTGCTATCTAGCTTCAAAAACACTACGCCAGATTTGAAGAAACACCAGAGTCGCAGCACAGCACAGTCACACTTACAGAGCGAGCCCCACCAGGTGGAGTTAAGCAGAGCTGCGGCTAATGCAGGAGGCCCCCCAGCACCCAAACAACAAAACTGGACTTTGGTACAAAACCAGTAGTTAGACCGTATGTAATGGAGGAAATGCTGCCCTTAAACACGGATGACTCACCCTCGTTTCGTGGTTTTCATTTTTATGTGGAGGCGGTGTGTGTGTGTGTTTGTTGCCAGTATTGTGCCATAAAGTGATTCCGATGTTTCTCTGTGCAATGTCTTTGCTTATATCAGTAAATAGAGGACAGTCAGCACGATTTATGAAGGGTTTCTATACTAAATGAAGAATTAACCTGTTTTTCAACAATCTTTAGGAGTCTGTACCTACATTATAATCAATCCAGTGCTTTTTGGTCACTTAAAATATCTTTATAGAACTGTCATGTCATATTTGTTGTGATTTCTGCAGCCCTCTGAGCCAGATTTCTGTTTAAAAAGACATTTTTAATGTCAATGACAGTTTTTACCTTCATAAAAAATATGTAAAAGTCACTTTGCCAAAAACTGAGTGCAGCTTCTACCTTATGATAGAAATGCTGTTTCTCACTCAAAATGACCTAATATCATTCAAGAGAGATATGTTTGACATGTTTCACAGATTATAGGTCAACACGTCATTGGTTCACCAGTATAATTTATTATGTGTACATATACATATAATATGTTCCAGATTTATGTTTATTATCACAGCCACTGCCTTAATTGTATTCAGAAGAATTTACATGTATATACTCAAATTTATCTGTTTGGTTTTTGGTTTTAATTTATTTAAATTATTAGTGTTTTTATTCTTTCTATATAATAAACAGTTGCAACAGTTGATTGATTATACATTTCTTTTTCTGATCATTCACATTTATCTGTTGCAATCAGCAGTGTTTAAACGGTCAAACCCAGAACTTAGCTTAGCATATCAACATTAATATTTATCCACAAACTAAGATGCTATATTTCAACTCAAATTTGTAACAGGGTTGTCAGTGTCAACAAATTCAATTTAAAACTTTGTCTAAGCTTTAAAAAAAATTCAATTCAATTCTTAATTTCAAAGCTAAATAAACAAAAATAAAAAAGGCTAAATAAAAAATGATTCAGAGATTCCTGAATCATATGTCATCACAGCATCATACCTTTTAGGTTTTAGACTGATAGACAAAGATGTTTAAGGGATTACTTTGACCTCAAGTATCTTGGGATGTTAGGAGATGACCCAAAAAAAAAAAAGCGAAGTAGGTTAAAGTATAAATTACTTTCTCTTCCTGCTCGAAGAAACAAATTCTCCGCTGTCTCTCTTTTTTGCACTTTCCTATTTCCAAACCAAGAAGTGAACTAACATCGACATCAACACTGGATGCGTCAACTGGTATAATATAGTTGATGCTACTGTAAAGGAACTAAATCAACTAAGAAAAGATGACCATAAATGTGTTTTAGGTTAGTGCACCCAGTATAGCAGTATAGTAGTAATTAATATTTAACAGATTTTTTAAAATTTAGTTTTAAGGGATCCAAAGACCTTAATTTTCTTTATTTTCAGACTCTTTTTAAAAACTTTTACAGCCTCTGTGGAAACCCTACTATTGTTTCATCTCTAATGAGATTTTATCAAATACTTTTTGATAAAATCTTTTTTATTTTCAGATGTTCAGCTGACGTCTCTCCATTTCTGTTCACTAATTATATTTGGATAGTCATCCACTGCAGTATGTTGGCAGGGTTAACTATGCTTTTGTGCTCTCCTGCTGGCATAGCACTCTAAACTGGAGTGTGGCTCAAAGTCAGGCGTGCTCCAAAAACAGCTTAATCATACAGGTGCACTACAAAATCACAACCTGTAAAGATGTAAAGACAGTGTTTTGGAAATTCTAGACCAATTCAAGCTATATTGAAGAAACAGTTTACTATGTTTAATATCTTTTATTAGTGCATGTTTATTAGAAGACCCACAGCCTCAGTTTGTAGTGTACTGTACAAAAACTGACTGGATTATGACTAAAATTCTGACTTTTTAAGGAAGTGCAGAACTTCCATAAGATAGATGAGCGGAGAAATATTTTAACAGTTCTGTGAACTATGGAGGGCGAGCTTATACATGATGTAACTACTTACATTATAGTTTACAAGTTTGTTGTGCTAAAAGCCAGAATTCATCCATAGACATTTCACAATGTTTTGTGACAGAAAAAACTCAACGTTATTTAAATTCTTTTATTTGGCTCTGCTTCAAAGAGCTGTAGGATTAAAAGATTAAAAGAATGAAAGAACACTGTGAACTCTCCTGTCTAATGCTTGGCTCATAGGTGCATGATTCATAATTAGTCATGTTCACTGTTTTCTTCCTTCCTTTCTATTCAGACGACAAAACAGAATGCATCATAACACAAAGCGGTTACTTCATAGTGGGGATTTTGCACGAGACAGTGAATACTATAACACGTGCAGGGAGGTTTACTATCTGCAGCATGTTCCTCATTTGTTCCTCATTCTGACATGTGGTCAGGCAAACTTCATTCTCTGAAAACCCTGATGTGTTTGGCCTGAGTCACAATGATCACTGCTGCTTATACAGAGGCTGTGCAACAGAAAAGATGACTTTAGAATTTCCACAGTTCTAGCTGAATGCTTGCTCTGTTTGGTGTGAAGGGATAAATACCACATCCCTTCACATGTCAAAGGTTGCACCGACCTGTCTCCCTGGGGGGGCACGGGTCGCCCTCTGGGTCGATCTATTCGAGGAGAAAGTGGGAGTCGGCCAGGTATCCTCTTATCACGACCTAAAAAAACAAACAAACAAAAAAACCCACACCAGTTTAACAGGTAATTAGGACTGAACTGCATTAAAGCTGTTCATGCGCAAAGAGGCAGCATCTCTTCTGATGGCCAGTCTTTATGAAAAGTCTCAACTTCTACTTTTGGTGAGCTCAATTCGCATGTGGGCTTGTGTCTTTGTAATATAAGTAAACAGAATGAAAGCGGATATTCAAAAGAACTCGTAAATCATAACAGGAACAAGAAGTCATCAAACCATAGAAACATGCAAGTTTTCAGCATCATAGAGATAGATCTGATCTCTGATTTGCGCTTTAGGGTAGCTGTGGCTCTGGGGGTAGAGCAGATCATCTATTAATCGGAAGGCTGATTGTTTGGAAGGTTAGGTTGGCGGTTCTATTCCTGGCTGCTCCAGTCTCCATACCAAAGTATCCTTGGGCAACCCCAAGTTAGCCTCCAAGACAACTGTTGGAGTATGAATGCGTGTGAATATTAGTAAGCTCTTTGAAATAGAAAACAGTGCTTGTATGAATGTGTGTGAATAGGTAAATGCAAACGTGTTGTATAAAGCACTTTGAATGCTCAGCTAGAGTAGAAAAGCACCATGTAAGAACTAGTCCATTTGCTTTGGCATCTTTTTGGGCTGATGTTACTCCTCCCAATTTTTGTGTCCTGGTGGAGCTGAGCAGGCCTTAAGAGTATACAACCAGGTCAGCCTTTGCCAGGATTTCTTTCACACTTAAGTATAGATTCCCAGATTGCAAAAAAGGGAGATTACTGCTATTATTTGAAAATGTGAGATCTGAAATGCTCCACTCTGGACCCTGCATAGTTTTCACTCCATTCTCGTGTAAACTGGAGGCCAAAACGCATCAAAACAACACCGTTTTATTCTGAAACAGTGTTGTGTAAACGGGGCCTTGTTCACCGTGTTTCTCACCTCTGTCTGGAGATATAGCCATTCTTTTGCTGACGGGGGAACCTGGTCTGTCTTTGTCTGTGGGCAGGTATCGCTTCCTGTTGGTTTTGTCTCCCTGCTGTGAAAAAATGACCAGGCATAAGAGATGAACAATTAAAATACTCAAGGAAATTTACAGAGCCAAACACAATAATTGAGTCCAAACTGGAATGGAAATGAAGTTACAGTATTCTGTTGGTATACAAAATATGGTATATAATATATGCGTTTCATCTCACAGCAGCATTTAGGAACACTGATCATAATATTTTACATCAGAGACTATAATACACATATAAGACACATGAATAAATCTTATACACTGCTAAAAAAAAAATAAAAAAATTAAGGAACACTTTTAGTTAGAGTACAGCATTAAGTCAGTTGAATTTCACTGCTGTGAATGTTTCTGACCACATAATCAGAAATGGACTTCATTGAGGTGACCTTAGGGCCTGACGTCCTCTACTGGGTCCCAGATTGGCACTGACCATAACTGGCACTGCCACCCTCTGATTTTCACAGATGAGAGAAGGTTCACCCTGAGCGCATCTGAGAGACATGAAAGGGTCTTGAGAAACCATTGAGAACGTTGTGCTGCCTGTAACATCGCTCATCAGTTTAGTAGTGGGTCAATGATAGCCTGTGGAGGCATATCCATGGAGGAACACACAGACCTCCACACAACAATGCCTGGCTCAGGAGACGAGAGTAGGCAGAGAGTTCCTGGAGGATAAAGGAATTGATACAACTGACTGCCCCTCATGCTCACTTGACCAAAATCCAAGAGAGCACCTCTGGGACATTATGTTTTATTCCAACAGATGTTGCCAGGTTGCATCTTGGACTGACAAGGAGCTCAGTGATGCCCTGATCCAGATCTGGGAGGAGATTCCCCACACTATGCGTTGTCTCATTATGCGCATGGTGACCCTACACCAGTACTTATGCTGCTACAGGTTTGTGCTGTTTGAAGAACTGCCATGATGCACTGCACTTTTCTTCCATGCTCATAGTGTTGACACTGCTATTGCATGTCAAAGAACATACTATTTTTCACTTGTATAACAAATTTTCTTTCTGTAGTCATCTTGTTTAAAGTTAAAGGTTCATAAAAAGGCTTTAGAAACAATGATTTAGATGAACACAGACTCATTTAAAATGTAAGAACGAACAACATTAACCTTGTTCAGGAGGGTGAGCTTGATGTCTCTATGGGAACCTGAACCTCCATAGTTTCCAGGGGGGGCCATGGTACCAGGTGGAGGATGCATTGGGTGTCCCCCCCGGTTACCAGGCCCTGATCTGGGAATGGGATTGCCTTCTCTGGGTGGGGCACCAGACAGGTCAATCTTCCTGCGATCCTCCCTGAAGGGTTCATCCTTCTTCGATGGTCTTTCTGTAATGATGGGTGAGCCAATTAACAAAATGAGAACTGATTAAATATTCAAAGCTTTTTACAAATGTACACCTCACTAAAGTCAGGTTATTAAAGTTTTAATTTTGTTTTTGTGGAAGCTGTAAAATATCTTTCTGTTTTCTTTTTTGGCCATAGCGGCTTTATTTGACAGTGTAGAGCAGGGGTGGGGAACTCCAGGCCTCGAGGGCCGGTGTCCTGCAGGTTTTAGATGTGTCCCTGATCCAACACACCTGGCATTGTCATCTGGGAATATGCCCATGCCATGAGGGAAGAAAAAAATCCATTGATGGAATAACCTGGTCATTTAGTATATTCAGGTAGTCAGGTGACCTCATTCTTTGAGCACATAATGTTGCTGAACCTAGACCTGACCAACTGCAGCACCCCCAAATCATAGCACTGCCCCCACAGGCTTGTACAGTAGGCACTAGGCATGATGGGTGCAACACTTTACCTGACTGTCTTCTTACCCTGGTGCGCCCATCACTCTGAAGCAGGGCAAATCTGGACTCATCAGACCACATGACCTTCTTCCATTGCTCCAGAGTCCAATCTTTATGCTCCCTAGCAATTTGAAGCCTTTTTTTCTGGTTAGCCTCACTGATTAGTGGTTTTCTTAAGGCTACACAGCTGTCCAGTCCCAATCCCTTGAGTTCCCTTCACATTGTGTGTGTGTGGAAATGCTCTTACTTTCACTATTAAACATAGCCCTGAGTGCTACTGTTGTTTTTCTTCGATTTGATTTCAACAAACATTTAAGTGATCGCCGATCACGATCATTCAGGATTTTTTTCCGGCCACATTTCTTCCTCAAAGACGATGAGTTTTTAGTTTTTAATAATGCGCTGGACAGTTCTTAACCCAATTTTAGTAGTTTCTGCAATCTCCTTAGATGTTTTCTCTGCTTGATGCATGCCAATGATTTGACCCTTCTCGAACAGACTGACATTTTTTCCACAACCACGCGATGTGTCTTTCAACATGGTTGTTTAAGATATGAGAAGCAACTCATTGCACCAGTTGGGGTTAAATAACTTGTTGCCAGCTGAAAGATAATCACCCATGCAGTAATTATCCAATAGGAGGCTCGTACCTATTTGCTTAGTTAAATCCAGGTGGCGACTTTTTTTTTTGGCCAGGCAGTGTATACTTCAAAGTTTACTTTCTGCTAAAGCTTATAATTAGGGCTGGATTAGGTCATCCTGAACCATTCCTTGGTTATGCTTCAGTAGGTTCAGTCTGCTGCTATGATGCACTGAGCACTTTTAAAATCAGGATAAAAAGAGAATACACCCCCTGAGAAGTCAAAGGTTTTGCGTATCAGGACATACCAAAAAAATATCTAGCCCTTATCAGATCATAAATTCCTCAGATAAATAACACTTGGCATATTGCGTGTCATTATTTAACAAAAACGAAGTTAAAATGCTAAAGCGGTGTGTAAGAGCACAACTGATGATTCAATAGATGACTCCAAGTTTATCATGAGGTCTCTGAACTAATGGCTGCTCACGGCTACCATCGCATAACACAGCAGTGTTGTGTTTGAGTCGCATACTATTGCCTGCATTGTTATATTGACTCTACCCACATTGAGGTGGTACTCAACTGTAATGGAAACAAAACAAGACCGTGCTGAGTTGTGTCAAGTCGCGCTAAGTAGGTACTAGTGGAAAAGAAGGACAAGTGTGGTGCTGTGCATTATGGGAAGACTTTGGCCTTGTCTGTTCAAAGGACATTGTTCTACAAGTCTTGTGATTTGCCATGTTCTTGTTAGAGAGAGGAGACTTTCTACTTGTGACCCTTCCAAACAAGCCATACTTGTGTAGTATTTTAGTCCCATCAGTACAGAACAACCACTTCCTGTGATAATGCCAGCGCTACTACCCAACTGTGATGATAGCAATCATTTCTGTTAACTAACAGAGGAAATTCTCATCCTGGCACCTCAGCAAGGCACTGTGCTGGGCCACCAGGGGCTAGCTAGAACACTGACAAAGCACCACGGGATGACTGTTGTTATGAACGGGTGCCATGCAAATAAAATTGAATTCAATTACTGTCATTAATGCTAGTTTTAGTAGTACTGAATAGCTAAACATTTTTTTAATGTTAACTGTGTTATTTTAGACTTAACTTTCCAGCTGTACCAATAAATGAAAGGATACTTCGCTACCTTTGCTTAAGCAAAAAAGGATCAATCCGTTATATTCCAGCAACAATACATTTGTTTGCATGTTAGGCTGTTGGGTCCTGTGTCCCAGCTGAATGGGGCTTGGTTGCCTGCACTGACCCCTGCTCTGTCTCTTCCATGTGGGGACCGATCACGTGCAGGCCCTCGCTCCTTGCGGGGGTGATTTTGTGTGGGTGAATGAGAGCTGGCAGAGGACACCGGGCTGGCCAGGTCGGCATACATGTCATCCGAGTCTGCGCTGCGCACAGAGCTGCTGCTGGATGACGCTGACGATACAGACGACACGCTGCTCACAGTAAGTGATCTGTGAGAAGAGATGACAGGTTGTCAAGTGACAAGTCTCTACATAAAACAACATACCCAAACACACAAAACTTAATTACCATACCTGGATTTTCTGCAGGGTTTTCCGAGAGGCAGAGCATGAAAGCAAGATAGGAAGGAAAAAAATTAGGTTGAGTAAAAAGTAAATACAAATCAATGAAGGCAAATGCAACCGATAAAATAATACATGATCGCAATAATAGTACTCGTCTCTCTGGTAACGTGCAGTACTAATGACAATGACTGTGTGGCTGAGTACCTGGACTTTCTGGATCCAGAGTGTGACTGTGACAGGGAGTTGGATGAGGATCTAGATCTGGAGCTGAGAACCAGTATAACTGCTCCCACTTCCGCTAACACTCCCACTCACAGTTCTCCTGCAATACAAGAGACAGACCTGAGAACGCAAGAAGGGTTTTGTTTCATTTTAATGAAACGAACACCAGAGTAAGATGCAGCAACTTATTCAGCAGCATTCACATGGGGTGGCTGTAGCCAGGAGGTAGAATAAGTCATCTACTAATTGGAAGGTTGGTGGTTTGATCCTCGGCTGCTACAGTCTTGCATACCAAAGTATCCTTGGGCAAGATATTAAATGCCAAATTGCTCTCCAATGTGTTCATTGGAGTGTGAATGCTAGATGGAAAGCATTTAGGCATAGAAAAAAGTCCCTGTGTGAATGAGAGAAAATAGTAGAAAACTGCTATACATAAATCAGTCCATAAACAATGAGAAAAAACCCTATGAGCAGATCTCGTTAATTATGGACAAATACCAGTCCGTGGATGTGGATGGTCTTTCAAGCAATCAGTTGGGATCTTGAAGAGTTTAGCAGACTAATACCACGTGTGAACCAAAAAAAACAAAAACAAAAATGCAGTCTAGCTTCAACAACAGTGCAATTCTAGTACCATGAAGTCACTAGAGTAAACAATGAGTTCAAGTGACCTTGTTGAACTGAGCCTGAGCGACAGAACTCTCTCTCTCACACTCTCACACACACACACACACACAGACAAAATTATACACTCAGAGATCTAAGCATACTTATTACTGCATATTTTTAATGTTCAAAAGGGAACAACATTTTATCTGACAGGTGTTACGGTTTGTAAAGTCTGTTCAAGAAGTTTATGCTCCAATTTTGGTGAGTGACCAGGAAGTTTTATAGCACTTTATGCTTCCTGCTGCTGACCAACTTTATAGAGATGCAGATTTCATTTTCCAACAGGACTTGGCACCTGCACACAGTGCCAAAGCTACCAGTACCTGCTTTAAGGACCATGGTATCCCTGTTCTTAATTGGCCAGCAAATTTGCCTGACCTTAACCCCATAGAAAATCTATGGGCTATTGTGAAGAGGAAGATGCGATATGCCAGACCCAACAATTCAGAAGAGCTGAAGGCCACTATCAGAGCAACCTGGGCTCTCATAACACCTGAGCAGTGCCACAGACTGATGGACTCCATGCCACGCCGCACTGCTGCAGTAATCCAGGCAAAAGGAGCCCCAACTAAGTTTTCAGTGCTGTACATGCTCATACTTTTCATGTTCATACTTTTCATGTTGGCCAACATTTCTAAAAATCCTTTTTTGTATTGGTCTGAAGTAATATTCTAATTTTAGAGATACTGAATTTGGAAATTTGAAATATATCAGTCTGTGTGTAATTAATGAATACAAGTTTCACTTTTTGAATGGAATTACTGAAATAAATCAACTTTTTCATGATATTCTAATTTTATGACCAGCACCTATATGTATGTATATACACACACACACACACACACACACACCCATCCATCCTTCCATCCATCAATCCAGAGGGAAGTCAAAGGGAGAGAAGTAAACAGAACAACAAGCACTTTCCTGGATTGTTTCCATGTGTAACCCGATCAGCCCACACACAACCACCCACCCACCCACCCACCCACGCACAAAACAGACTTGCACACTGACTGTTCTTCCCTGCCCTTTTAATGTGCTTCCTCTTTGGCTTATGTTGCTCTGCACCACACTCATACACACACAAAGTGTACAAAAGTTTGGTTTTTCCTCTAGCTGCATACCCACTCACTTGTTCACATGTGAGCTCTATGGTCTTCCCCCAAAGTGGAATACATCTGCATTATCACTTAATGATACAAAAAATATGCAAACAGGAAAACAGTTCTGCTTACTGCAAATGTAACTTTTTAACAATGCCCTTCACTGTCAGTGCACTTCCTTGAAAATATGAACCAAGTAAACATGCAGGTGGGACAACATTCTGCCAGCCTAAATGCCACATGGAAACCTTAACATTTTTCTGTGTGCCTAGACTACACTTTTTTTTTTTCTTTATGAAAATCTTGCCTGGCAGATTTTGCAATCAGAATCAATGCAATGTTGTGCCAATATAGAGCTGGATAGTGTAGTGGCAACATTGCCGTCTTTGGAACAAGGGGGTCTGAATCCTGGCCACGGCGTGCATCCAGTAAGGGTCCCCAGGCTAGTTCCCCCGATGCCACCCAAACCTACCTCGGACTATGAGCGAGAGATACATGATTGAAGCCATATTGGCTTGGACGTCACCCAGATTAAAAAAGTCCACTTCAGGTGTTGAGGCAGAGCATACTGACAATAAGTGGACTACATCCACACCTGACACCAAACATCCAGATGGACATCAGACAAACAACTCGCAGCTCAATGTTTCAACATCCACAAAAACTAACAGCTATCACAAGTAGAGATTAACAAGGTACAACACATGCCACAGCAAAGGGGAGCCAGGATGACAGTGGTGGTAAGGTATTATCATCCCTACACTCAGAGACGGGGTACCAAGCCCCAATAGCAACTGGAAGCTGACATGAAAGATAAGATCATAGCTAACCTAGAAACCTGGATCCCCCCCCCAAGGCTGACTACCAAGACTACGTAAAGCACCCTCTGAAAGTCTACTAAAAGATGTGAATGCTGCGCTACGGAAAATCCCTACTTCAACCTTCCATGAAACCAATCAGTTAATGTATACCACGGCAACATTGATCCTTAAGATGCTTGGCTATCAGATGAACAGCAGCCACAAGGAGCAATATCCTCCATGGAAAAGGCTAATAAACCAGATGTTCTCTATTGAACCATCCTCAGGGTGCCCTCTCAGTGGCAGGGGAACTACAGTGGTGTGAAAAAGTGTTTGCCCCCTTCCTCATTTCCCGTTTTTTTGCATGTTTGTCACACTTAAGTGTTTCGGAACATCAAACCAATTTAAACAATAGTCAAGGACAACACAAGTAAACAGAAAATGCAATTTGTAAATGAAGGTGTTTATTATTAAAGGTGAAAAAAAATCCAAACCATCATGGCCCTGTGTGAAAAACTGATTGCCCCCCCTTGTTAAAACATACTATAACTGTGGTTTTTCACACCTGAGTTCAGTTTCTCTAGCCACACCCAGGCCTGATTATTGCCACACCTGTTCTCAATCAAGACATCACTTAAATAGGAGCTGCCTGACACAGTAAGGTCCACCAGAGGATCCTTAAAAGCTACACATCATGCCGAGATCCAAAGAAATTCAGGAACAATTGAGAAAGAAAGTAATTGAGATATATCAGTCTGGAAAGGGTTATAAAGCCATTTCTAAAGCTTTGGGAATCCAGCGAACCACAGTGAGAGCCATTATCCACAAATGACGAAGACACGAAACAGTGGTGAACCTTCCCAGGAGTGGCCGGCCGCCCAAAATTACCCCAAGAGCGCAGCGACGACTCATCCAAGAGGTCACAAAAGACCCCACAACAACGTCCAAAGAACTGCAGGCCTCACTTGCCTCAGTTAAGGTCAGCGTTCATGCCTCCACCATCAGAAAAAGACTGGGCAAAAATGGCCTGCATGGCAGAGTTCCAAGGAGAAAACCACTGCTGAGCAAAAAGAACATTAAAGCTCGTCTCAGTTTTTCCAAAACACATCTTGATGATCCCCAAGACTTTTGGGAAAACATTCTGTGGACCGATGAGACAAAAGTAGAACTCTTTGGAAGGTGTGTGTCCCATTACATCTGGCGTAAAGGAACACTGCATTTCAGAAAAAGAACATTATACCAACAGTAAAATATGGTGGTGGTAGTGTGATGGTCTGGGGCTGTTTTGCTGCGTCAGGACCTGGAAGACTTGCTGTGATAAATGGAACTATGAATTCTGCTGTCTACCAAGAGATCCTGAAGGAGAATGTCCGACCATCTGTTCGTGTACTCAAGCTGAAACGAACTTGGGTTCTGCAGCAGGACAATGATCCTAAACACACCAGCAAGTCCACCACTGAATGGCTGAAGAAAAACAAAATGAAGACTTTGGAGTGGCCTAGCCAAAGTCCTGACCTGAATCCTATTGAGATGTTGTGGTATGACCTTAAAAAGGCCATTCATGCTCGAAAACCCTCTAATGTAACTGAATTAGGACAATTCTGCAAAGATGAGTGGGCCAAAATTCCTCCAGAACGCTGTAAAAGCCTCATTGCAAGTTATCGCAAACGCTTGGTTGCAGTTGTTGCTGCTAAGGGTGGCCCAACCAGTTATTAGGTTTAGGGGGCAATCACTTTTTCACACAGGGCCATGATGGTTTGGATTTTTTTTCACCTTTAATAATAAACACCTTCATTTACAAATTGCATTTTGTGTTTACTTGTGTTGTCCTTGACTATTGTTTAAAGTGGTTTGATGTTCTGAAACACTTAAGTGTGACAAACATGCAAAAAAACAGGAAATGAGGAAGGGGGCAAACACATTTTCACACCACTGTATATGAGAATAGCACACCCACTAAGGCTGGAGATGGAGCAATACTGGAAGAGCATATGAAAGAAGGATGCAACACACAACACAATGCTGAGTAGATAGTGGCTCTAAGAGCAGACCACAGCAACCTCCCTGAACAGGCTCCAGTGACCATCACAGTGGCAGACATCTAGAAAGAGTCTCATATATGAAGAATTGAACACCATCAGGCCCTGACATGATTAACACCTACTAACTAAAGCCAAGAACCTGCCTCAGTATAACATGGAAGCTGCTATGATGCCTGACAGGAGCTAAGATGAGCAGGCATGTGGCACAATACATGAGTGGCGCCCAGATTGGAATTGGCAGATATACCGAGAGGCAATACAGCAGCAACTGGTAGATAGAGCAGTCACTTGAGACTGTAATACCAGACTGACCAACCTGTGCACCACTTGGATTGATTACAAGAAAGCCTCTGACTTGATGCCACACATAGATCATAGAATGCTAAGAAATGTACAAGTTCAACAGGAACTTAAAAGCATTCATCAAAAACTCAATGGAAATGTGGAGAGCAGGGCATAGATACTATCCAGGACCGTCAAGCTGCCACGCCTCTAGTAGAAGGCCCAAGCTTGTAGGACAAAGACCGCCCACAGGGCGAGCTGAGATTTCTCTTCCGCTTATCTAGCTGGGATAGGCTGGAGCAGGGTACAACCTGCACAAGTCGCTAGCCTGTCGCACGGCCAACACAGAGAGACAGACAACCATTCACACTCACATTCACACCTATGGGAAATTTAGAATCACCAATTAACCTAACCCCACTAACTGCATGTCTTTGGACTGTGGGAGGAACCTGGAGTACCCGGAGAAAACCCAAGCAAACACCACACAAAAAAGCCCAGACCACCCTCTCCCCAGTCACCTCCTCCAGCTCATCCAGGGGGGACCCAAGACATTCCCAGGCCAGCTGAGAGATATAATCATGTCCTGAGTCTGCCCCAGGGCCTCCTCTCACTGAGTCATGACTGGAACACACCCATAGGAGACAGTGAGGGATGTGGTCAGTGCTTTCTCCAAGTCCACAAAACACATGTAGACTAAATGGGTAAACTCCACACGCACACTCAAATATCCTTGAGAGGATGAAGAGCTGGTGCAGTGTTAAGCGATGAGGACGAAAACCGCATTGTTCCTCTTGAATCCGAGATTCGACTAACAGATGGACCTTCCTTTTCAGCAACCTGGCATAGACCTTACCGGAGAGGTTGAGGAGTGCGATCCCCCAATAGTTGGAGGACAACCTCTGGTCTCCTTTCTTAAAGATGGGGACCACCACCCTGCTCTGTCAATCCAACTAGTAATGAGTTTGTGAATTTATTTACAAATAAATTTTTAACTATTGGAGAAAAAATTATTCATAACCATCTCAAAGACATATCTTTATGTTCAGCTGCTTTTAGTATAGCTCCTCTTTGTTTAGACTCTCCAATTGAGCTTTCTGAGTGAACTTCAATAGTTACTTTCTCTAAACCTTCAATATGTCTATTAGACCCCGTTCCTACTAGACTGCTCAAATAGGTCCTGCCATTATTTATTGCTTCAATTTTAAATCTGCCTTTATTAGTTGGCTATGTACCACAGGCTTTTAAGGTGACAGTAATTAAATCATTACTTAAAAAGTCATCACTGTCTTAGCTAATTATAGGTGAATCCCCAACCTTCCTTTTGTCAGAAATTCTTGAACGAGTAGTTGTAAAACAGCTAAGCGAACATCTGCAGAGGAGTAGTTTATTTGAAGAGTTTCAGTCAGATTTCAGAATTCATCACAGTACAGAAAAAACATTAAGTGAAGGTTACAAATGATCTTCTTATGGCCTCTGACAGTGGACGTCTGTGCTCGTCACTTTAGACCTCAGCGCAGCTTTCAATACTGTTGGCCATAACATATTATTACAGAGATTAGAGCATGCCATGGGGTTGTTAAAGGTAATGTGCCACCATGATTTGATTCATATTTATCTAATAGACTCCAATTTGTTAATGTAAATGGGGAGTCTCCTTCACACACTAAGGTTAATTATGGCGTTCCACAGGGTTTCTTGTTAGAACCAATTTTATTTACAGTATACATGCTTCCCTTAGGCAGTATTATTGGAAAGCATTGCATACCTTTTCATTGTTATGCAGATGATACCCAGCTTTACTTGTCCATGAAGCCAGATGACACACATCAATTAATGAAACTGCAGGAATGTCTTAAAAACATTGAAGGTGTTCAACATATTTGTATGCAGAAGTTTTAACCTAGATTGTTGGAAAAATCTCATTCCATTGTGTAGTTGGGAGGGGAATTGAATAAACAATTTAACAATACCAGACATTTCAAGTTCAGTTGATTAGAATTAACCCTTAGGTGGTCTTAGGGGCATTTTGCATTTTTTTTAAAAATTTATTTGCCTGCCATTTTGCCTGTGCTGATTGAACATAACTCAAATTTTCCAACAAATTTTAGAACTGTCAAATCAGTTTTTAAAATTAGCCTAAATTAGCTTAGCAATTCAAAAAAAAAATTACACTCATGATCTTAGGAACAGAAAGTGTCCCATTCAAAACCATTGAAACTTGCATTTTTGATCCTACCTTTATCTTCACATAAATTAATGCAATCTTTTACATTAAGATTTTATTTTAGACTACTGACTTAGAATTTTTTATTTTTATATTTGCCCACCAGGTGGCGCTACTTTTTTTTTTTAAACCATTCAATGCATGCATCAAAATTTCACACTTTTTACTGTTTTCTGTAAGGTTATCTTGCTACCGAAATAATAAGTGTGTGTCACTACTGATGTTGGATCATTGTGTGTGTGTGCACGGGCGCGCACGTGTGTGATGTCCAACTTCAAGTCTTTTCTCTTTGAAGGCCAGATTCTGCATTATAAACCTAATTCAATAATAATAAATAACGAGGGACCTTTCAGCGCTTCAAAGAGGCCTCAGCAGCAAGAACCAAAACAAAATTGGACTTTGTTTTGGTTCTCGCTCATGTAGATTATGCACCTGCACTGCAGCCATGGCTATAAGCATGAGCAGTAGTGCAGGATTAGCCCTTTAGAGATGACAAGATTTTACAGCACTGGTGTTTACAGGTCAAAAAATTAAACAACTCAAATCTACAAGGTGCTGCTGCAGGCCCCTCTCTCATCAGTAAATGTAGAAGTAAGAAGCAGCATGAATTTTACATGCAAATATGGAAATTTTACATGGAAATATGGGAATTTTACATGCATTTTACAGGCAAAGACCACCACAGTCTGACCTTTTGCATTCTCCACTCTACCTTAGCTGGACTCTCACAGTCAGACAGACACATAGCTGTACAATCTCCCACCATGTCTGTCTCTCACCCACTCTGTCTTTCACCCTCTCTCTCTTTTGCTCTATATTTTTACAGCACTTTTTGAGAAGGTGACATTTTTTGTCCTCAGAACCTCAAGTATGATTTTATTTATTTGTCACTGCAGGAAAAACAATAAAATGTATGAAAAACATATTGCGGCCAATCATTTACCCATCTCATGGCCTAATAAAAATCAAATATTCCACTCATTTGCTTCCACTTATCCAATTCTGCGTCACAGAGGGTCTGGAGCCTATCCCAGCTGCCATAGGGCAAGAGGGAGGATACACCTTGCACAGGTCACCAGTCTGTCACAGGGCCAAGACAGAGAGACAGACAACGATTCACATCAAAGGGCAATTCAGAACCACCAAATGACTTATTCCTACAAATTGCATGTCTTTGGACTGTGGTAGGGAGCTGGAGTCCCCTATGAGAACCCACATAGACATGTGGAGAACATGAAAGCTCCACCCAGTAAGGCCCCAGGCAGAAGGTGGATTTGAACCCAGGACCTTCTTACCTTCTTGTTGTGTGCCAACAGTATTAACCTTTGCACCACCATTCCTCTTCTCTCCTCTCCTCTGTAAAATGTATTTTATGTAAATTATTTTAGTTTGGATTTTTGATTTAAAAACAAAAACAAAACAGTGGCGGTATGTAAGAATACTGGCCTTTGAAGGGTTAAAAATACCCCAAAATACATGTAATATTTGATATATTTATTTCAATCTTAAGACTGGATCATTTAAAGTGGAAAAAATATTACTTTATAATATTTTTTTGGGTAAAGGACAGTATATGTCCTTAGGATCACGAGTGTAAGTTTTACACAAAACCTGATACTGTAGAAAAACAAAAAATGCATGAAAAAGAATGTTGCTGCCAATCAGTGACTCATCTCAGGGCCTAATAAAAATAATAATCCAATAGTCCCTAAAATACATTTTCTGGAAATTATTTCAGTTTTTTTGTTTTTGGCTATAAAAACACAGTGGCACTGTGTAAGTAAATGGGCCTATAAAGGGTTAAAAATTTTCAAAAAGTATATAATATCTGGTATCTATGTGTCGGGCTGAAGTAGTTCTAAAAGACTAGATCATTCAAAGTGGAAAAAAATATTACTTTATAATTATTTTTACAACAGTTTTTATGTAGAGGACAGTATATGTCCTTAGGATCACGAATATAAGTTTTTTAAAGGATCTCCCTAGGGTTAAATATTTTCTGTATGGTGGACTTCAACTGCTGATATTCAAGAAAGGTTGCTGTATATTTAAAAATGGATCAATCTATTGGCTAAGAAGTATTGGTTAAAAAAAAAATTGGTATTTCTAGGTCACCATTGTGTTTTGGCTTTTGTGGGTTTTTAAACTTATTTGTAATGGTTCATTTTCCACTAAAATTTTGATATATTTGAGTATAGTTATTTAAACCAATCGAGTGTGTTTACTAGGGATAGGTGAGAAGTTGATTTTAGGCATAACCATCATTTTAATTGTGGCAACTCTCCCCGTGAGTGACATAAGTATTCCAGCATGTGAGATCATCCTCTAACATTTTTAGTAGAGGAACGTGATTCAACTGTACCAAGTCTGGCAGAGAAATTTATATTTAAATATCTAATGTTACCTGACTGTAGTAGAGAGGTGGATGTGTTCTGAAAGTCACAATTCAGAGGCAAAACTGTTGATTTAATAAAATTGATGGAGTAGTCTGATATAGGTAAGAACTTGTTTTATAAGTGGGATTTTTTTCAGAAGAGAGGTTTGTGAGTTCCCAAGGAAAAATAATACATCATCAGCATATAGGCTTGTCTTATGGTGTGTATTTTCAGTTTGAATTCCTTTAAAATCTACATTTTGTTGGATTAATGCTGCAATAAAGATGACAAGAAAGTGAGAGGGAGAGTGTTGCTTGTTGCCCCTCTGCAGACTGCAGCTTTGGGAAGTAAGATCATTTGTCCTAGTACATTCATTTAGAGAGCTGTATAGTGTTTTGATCCAGTCTATGAAGCACAAACCAAATCCAAAGTTGAGTAGAACTGCTAAGTAGACATTTCACGTTTATGCAGTCAAATGCTTTCTCTGCATCTAAAAAGACAACTTCTAATGTGTTAATAGAACAGTAGTCCATTACATTTATTAGTCTGCATTTATTACTGGCTATATACCCTTGATGAAACCTGTTTGGTCAGGATGTGTCATGAATGGATTGATTTTCTTTTCTAATCCTCTGGCAAGCACTTTGCAAATTATTTTAAGGTCTACTTATGCGTGAGATTGAGCAGCAGCTATAGGGTACAGGGTAAAAGGTCTCTGCCTGGTTTAACCCTATAACCCTGAAGGCATCGTCTGTGGCACAACGTACTTCAAAAGTCCCGCTATTCGTGGACTTCTAGCAACAAATATCATGCCTATATGGCTGTGAAGTGCAATTTCTGGGCTTTCAGGAACCATTTGAATTTTTCCAAGAGGACAAATGGTCACGGAGTTACAGTAAAAAGCCTGCTGATCAAAGTTCCTTTGACGGTAGTTCAAAGTTCCTTTGATCAGCCGACTCGGAGGTGATACGCTATGTCTTAACCAGCTGTTCGTGGCTTGTAAGGGCAGGAAACCGGCACTTCAGCAGCCATCACCCGAAGTTGAAGGGTTAAGAACCAGGCTAATGCTGGCAAAGTTCATGTTTGGATATGGTGTGTGATCATTCTGAATTTGAGTCACTCTTCTGAAAAAGTAGGTGCTAACATCGGTCAAAATTCTTTGTAAACCTCTGCTGAAAAACCATCTGGATCTGGGGCTTTATCATTTGGAAGATGCTGTAGGGCTACATGGAATTCAGGCATTGAAAGAGGTGACTAGAACCACAATATGTTCAACATTTAGTTTTCGTAGATCATCAGACAGATTAATCTGTTTCAAGTACCAATCTTCAAAGAAGTCTTGACAAGATTTGTTTGTTAGGGATCCTGAATAATGTTACAGTTGAATCTTTAACAGAATAAATGTGTTTTTTCTTTATTTACCTTTAGTTGATTAGCAAGAAATTTTTCTGATTTACTGCTACATCCAAACTCAGGCCTCGCACCTGAAATTGTGTCTTTGTATCAGTTATTTCACTTAATTGCACTTCTAGTTTTTTTCAGGTTGCTAATTATATGCTCTTGTGATGAGGCAGCCTATGCAGTTTCTAATAATTTATTTTTTTGTGTTTTCTTTATTTTTCTTATGTGACCAGTAAAATATTATTTTGCCATGCATTACTACCTTTCCTGCTTCCCAAAGAACATATGGTAATATTACTGGCATGTCATTTTCTAAATATGTTGCCCACTCCCTTTGTAATCTTGTTTTTTAAGTAATGATGTATTAAGTCTCCAGTTCCTAATTGGTTGTGTGACTCTTTTCTGTGTCAGAGAGAGAGACTAGTGCATGATCACTGATAGTGATTGGATGAATCTGAGTGTCTGTGATAGCCATCTGTCAAAGCTGTCAATTTCTGGATTAAATACCAGTTTGAAGTCTTTTCCCATTGCAAGCATGGTTTCAGAGTGATCAGAAAGTAAAATGAAGGGGGTCATCAATATTTGGTAAATATATTATAACAATACATAAAACTATATTTTGAATAGGTCAATTAATTATTATAAATAGCCTTTCTGGGTCTGTTATAGTGTTGCTAATGGGGAAGTGTATCATTCTGTTAATCAATGATGGCCCTTCTTCTGTTGCTTTTTTCCCCTATGCTTATTATTCTTTCATTTTAGTTTTGTTATTTATCATTTAAGAGTCGCTGTGGCTCAGGAGGTAGAGCAAGTCATCTGTTAATCGGAAGGTTGGTGGGTCAATCCCTGGCTGCTTCAGTCTGCATGCCAAAATATCCTTGGGCAAGGTATTGAACCCAGAGTTGCTCTTGATGCATTCATCAGTGTGAGACTGTATGCGTGAATGTTAAATAGAAAGCACTTAAATGTAGAGAAAAGTGCTTGTATAAAGAAGAAGAGGAGAACTGAAGAAGCCTTTCAGATGACAGGTGAAACGTCTTCAAGCTCCAGAGACTGACTGTATGAATGTGTGTGTGTGAATGGGTGAATGCAAATGTGTTGTATAAAGCACTTTGAGTGCTCAAAGTAGAGTAGAAACATACTATATAAGAACTAGTCCATTTACCATTTATGTTAATTGTGTGAAGAGAACTCGCAAAGTAAGAATTTCATTGATCTGTGTAACCACTGTGTTTTGTGGTTACATGACAATAAACTTCTTGAATCTTGACGATAGAGACTCAAAAATGTCAGCAAATTCCTGAAGAGAGAGATCGCTAAAGTGATCAGAATAGATGTGAGGGAATTGATAAAGAGGTGGATAAACCTGAGGGACAAAAAAAAACCCCAAAAAACTAGAGGGGGGGAGGGACCCTAAAAAAGAAAAAAACCTGACCACAACGCAGAGCTGGTACCTAGGAGGCGAAAAAAGTACTAGTATTTTATTTGTTTCTATCAGTTGACAGTGCATATAAAACACTGGGACATGACCACAAAGTAATTTAATTCATAATGCACCTCGTACAAGCATAAATGCTGGCAATGGCGCCGGACACTTACGTAGGTTATCTCGTAGACTCTACAAAGATTCAGTGCAAAAACCTAAATCCAGCCTTAGTGTGAGACAACACTAGTAATTGTGAGATGCCAACTTGCAGCAAATCAAGCCAAATTATTAGCACATAACCATTTTTGTGAACTGCTACGTTATCACCAAGGTGATATGCTTACCTCCGGGGAGGATGCTGCTGCCGCTCCTTCCGCCTGCCTTCCCTCGGGTTGATAGGTTTTGCAGGTTCCCTTGGTGGCAGGGGTCTCCCCACTCCACCAGCTCCAGCACCTCCAGCATCTCGAGGATTGTTAGGAGGCTTACCTCCATCTGGCATGGGTTTTGAAAGTCTGCCCTGTAGCCCACCAGGTACTGGAGGACTGAGAGCTTTCTTCATGGGAGGCCTGTCCCTGCGAGGAGGGGGCATGGCATCGTGCTTCAAAGGGATGCTAGGGAAGGAGAAGGCATCTTTTTTAAGCTTGCAGACAGTAATAGTGTCTGCAATGCAGTTTTTATAGCTAATAATAAAACAATAAAATGAAACACACAGGTAACAAGCTAAAATGATGCATGATGGGGCTGGAGAAATGAAATATAGATATAATTCAAAATGTCTATTATAGCACTTTAGGAAGTATTTCACTTATGATGATCAAAAAAGAAAAAAAATGTGTCAAGCAGACAATACAAGCATTTTTTTAAAACAATGGATTAAATGAATCCAAAGTGCTTAAGATTTACCCTTTGGCTAAAACAGGATAAAGGTCTGGTTTATTCTTAGCATTCCTCAGTGCTGCTGGACTGGGTGAAGGAGACGTGGAGAATGATCGAGACCTACAAATCACAAAAGAGATTAGATCAGATCAGTGCACCATGGTTTTAAAATGCCACTTTATGTCATTCAGAAAAATAATGTGATTCATAATCACTGGCTTCATGTTTGTATTTTTCAAGAATTTTCTACTGGCTTTAAGTCTTTTCATGTGCTTCTGTATGGATTAAATATACAAGATTGTTCCAAAGAACATGTGCCAGCGTGATGGACAGACAGATGGGCAGATAGACAGACAATGGAAAAGTGATCCTTAAGTGTCTCCCTGTCTATCTGCAGGCAACACAATAATGATACCATGATGACTGTTTTAATGCCATAGTCTCCTGAGACCTGAGCTCCTGTTTGCGATGCATTTTTAAATTTCTCCCAGATATCTGTGATTAGACGGACCTGATATGTATATAAACTAAGCTTCCTCTTTGAACAGGAAGTTGTATTTTGTTACATGGTTACATACTTTTCTGGGAAAAGAAATGTCCTCAGATGTGGACAGTAGGATTATTTTATACCATAACAACAAAAACAGCATGACTTAAAAGTATAAAACACTATTGAGCAGAATAAAATATAAGGTGCAGCAAAGCCAAAATGTAATGTCCCCATATGTGGACGCAAGGTCTCAAGAGGTTAAAGACTCTAGCACAGTCTTTGTACATTTGAATAAATGTGCACCTATTAAAATATAAAGGGAAAAAAAACCTATGCACAGTACTATACCGTCCAATATCTTGTGTTAAAACTCAATGACCAAAGTGAAACTAAAAGAATACAAATCACTTGAACAATAAAGTTTCGGACTTTGAAGTCATTTCCATGACATTTGAGGATTTGCTGATTGATTTTTGTGCAATAGTACTGCCTATAAGCTAGAGGCAAGGACATAAAATGCAGCTCTATGAAAACATAGAACAAAGCCAAGATAATCCATGGATGCCTCCCATGTAAGACTTCACGTGTCATTCTGTTTTAACCACAGTATCATCGTGTGATCCAAAGGTACATCACCTCAAACACTTACAGTGACTTGGAGTGGGTCTACAGACAAATCAGAGATTTTTCTTGTCTTGGTCTTCACAAGAGAGCCAAGTTTTACTTTAGAATCTGAATTCCACTTGAACTCTCATGTATGCAACAGGTCAACAGTTGGATACAAGGTTACACAAAACACAAGCAGATTTGTGTACCTAGAGCGGCTGCCGCTGAAGGAGCTGCGCTGGGATGAGTGGCTGGAGTAGGAGCTGAATGAGGAGGAACGGCTGTGGGAACGAGATGATCCAGATCCTGTGTACGATGAAGAGCGAGACGAGGACCTGGAACGCACATCGAGTACAAGTAAACTTTTGCATGGCTTCTTCAAGAATAATCAAACAATTCCTTTCTACCTCCCACACAAATACAAGAATAAAATGGAACAGGTAGAAGGTTGTTTCAGGTCTGAGTGCACTCTCTGAGACCCACAGCAATGGGCGGCATGTGGAAGATGCACCAGTCACTTCTCAGGTGCATATGACATAAAAAAAAAATTTATAATAATTTTTGAGATATACTGGAAATTAATCTGTGACCACCATTAGAAGCAATAGAACAGTCAGAAATAGTGTTGGACATTATGACTTAGAAAGTGATATTAACTGTATTTTTGTCATTATAGCAGTTTCATGTTATTATTGATAATACTTTATTTCTGCACAAGTCAGCATATAAACATACAGAGAGAATAGATAGAACATAAAACATCAAAAAAGAAGTAAATGAAAACCCCGCAATAAAAACAATTTGATCAAAATTTATTTTGGAACATTGCTTCATTTTGTCATTCTCCATGTGGCATAGACCCCATCCCAGCTGTTAACACTCATACGCCTGACCAGCTATAATTACCCAGCAGACTGCTCAGCATCAACAGTTTGTTTCCCACAAATTATTGTGGTAAATGCCCTGTTGAAGAGTTTGTTGTGGTCTATTAGTATTTATTCATATGATTAGAAGCAGGAAGTTGTTTAAAAGTGTTATTTACATGTCCTCTTTGCTTCTCTGAAAAATGTTGTGTAAATAACTTTGACATAGACAACCGGGGTGGAAACAAATGATGTGTTAGTTAAAACTCCTCATTATCAGGCTCCATGAGAAGCTTAACTTGGAGTGCCTACCTGGAGGAGTTGGACACAGAGATTGAGGAGCCTGATGGCCGATGTCGCCGGCGGCCCCGTAGTGGTGAGCCCAGAGCCGGACGTCTCCTGGGGGATTTGGACCGTCGCCATGGGTCTTTCCACTCATCTGGGCGCCTCATTACTGGAACAACCTCCTTTTTTGGTGGGGGCTCTATCGGCCTGCTGACAAAATTGAAACGTTCATAAAATGGTTGTTAGACTGATTAAAAAAAGGAAGAAAAAAAACTAACAACTACTTGTGAGATGAACGTCATGTATCTGAAAAGCTAATAACCCTCTGTTATTTTTCCTGTTTTGTTTCCACTAGATTTCCAATCAAAAGCTTGGACTGTGTTTTTGATTGGTACTGTATATTAAAACTACTCAGCCTTGATTCTAAATCGAATACACTTGACACACATATCATCTCTGTTAGGTTTCACACCGATTGTAACACACATACATCACAACAATAAAGCATAAATAACAAGCAACAGAAACAAAAATTAAACTGAGTAATTTAAAAAGTGATCAAAAATACACGGTATTATCTGTATGCACCATACATTTTACAACTTCCAAGATTTCAAACAGAAGACCAAATGAGCAGATTTACATAATTAATACTTTTTTAAAATTCATAATCTTTTAAAAACCAGATCCCCCCCTCCCCCTCCCCAAAAGGGTTTCCCAATTTTAACAAAACCAGTGAAGGAAATTTAATTGCTTAGGTCTAAATCTGACAAATTTTCCAACAAAGTGGAATCTAAGCTTGATCAAATTCATTTTGGTACTACTGACGTAGTTAAACAGCTTCTCTGTGGCAGGGCGCCTGGGGTGGATGAGATTTTGCCTGAGTTCCTCAAATTGCTGGATGCTGTAGGGCTGTCTCGCTTAACATGCCTCTGCAATGTTCCGGGGAGATCTAGAGTGGTGCCTCTGGACTAGCAGAGTGAGATAATGTTCCCATTTTTTAGAAGGCGGGACTGGAGGGTGTGTTAACACTCCTCTGCCTCCCTAGGAAGGTCTATTTCAGCATACTGGAGAGAGAGTCTGTCCATTAACTGAACCTCTGATTCAGGAGGAACTTTTCAGTTTCACGTCCTCATTGCCAAACATTGGACCAGGTCTTTATTCGCCTGAAGATATTCAAGAGTGTTAGAGTGGACTTAGGCGCCTAAAGGGAACTATTTCTTCTGATTTGGCACTAAATAAATAAAACTGAATTGAATTGAATTAGAGAAGGTATTTGACGACATCCCTCAGGGGATCGTGTGGGGTATGCTTCAGAAGTATGGGGTATTTGGTCCATGTAATCCTGCAGTGAATGCAAGGTTCTTATTGCCATTAATAAATCTGAACCATTCGATGTGTTTTGGACTTTGCCAGGGCTGCCCTTTGTCACCTATTTTGTTCATAATCATTATGGACAGAATTTCTAGGTATAGCCAAGTACAGGGCTGCAACAAAAGATTATTGTGGTAGTCGTCTAATCTGTCAATTATTTTTCTGGATTAGGTAATTAGAAAATGATTATTTCAATCTCACGTCCCGTTTAAGTCTGCCCACCTGTGAATATCACCTTGTCTCTTCTCAGCAAATTGAAATGATGACCCAGAAAAATATGTGTGAAAAAAATCAAATAAAAAATAAAATGTATTTTTAACATTAATTCAATTCAATTCATTTCAATTCAATTTTATTTATATAGCGCCAAATCACAACAGTCAGTCGCCTCAAGGCGCTTTGTATTGTGGGTAAAGACCCTACAATAACACAGAGAAAACCCAACAGTCAAAACGACCCCCTATGAGCAAGCACTTGGCGACGGTGGGAAGGAAAAACTCCCTTTTAACAGGAAGAAACCTCCAGCAGAACCAGGCTCAGGGAGGGGCAGTCATCTGCTGCGACCGGTTGGGGCTGAGGGGAGAGAGACAGGACAAAAGACATGCTGTGGAAGAGAGCCAGAGATTAATAATAATGATTAAATACAGAGTGAAGTATAAACAAGTAAATAAAGGTGAATGAGAAGAAACAGTGCATTATGGGACCCCCCTCAGCAGCCTAGGCCTATAGCAGCATAACTAAGGGGTCGTTCAGGGTCGTCTGATCCAGCCCTAACTATAAGCTTGATCATAAAGGAAAGTTTTAAGCCTAATCTTGAAAATAGAGAGGGTGTCTGTCTCCCGAATCCAAGCTGGGAGCTGGTTCCACAGATGAGGGGCCTGAAAGCTGAAGGCTCTGCCTCCCATTCTACTTTTAAGTATCCTAGGAACCACAAGTAAGCCAGCAGTCTGAGAACGAAGTGCTCTATTGGGGTGATACGGTACTATGAGGTCTTTGAGATAAGATGGGGCCTGATTATTCAAGACCTTGTATGTTAGGAGAAGGATTTTAAATTCTATTCTAGATTTAACAGGGAGCCAATGAAGAGAAGCCAATATGGGAGAAATATGCTCTCTCGTTCTAGTCCCGGTCAGTACTCTAGCTGCAGCATTTTGGATCAGCTGAAGGCTTTTCAGGGAGTTTTTAGGACAGCCTGATAATAATGAATTACAGTAGTCCAGCCTAGAAGTAATAAATGCATGGATTAACTTTTCAGCGTCAATCTGAGACAGGAGGTTTCTAATTTTATAAATATTGCGCAGATGTAAAAAAGCCGTCCTACATATCTGTTTAATATGTGCATTGAAGGACATATCTTGGTCAAAAATGACTTCAAGATTTCTCACAGTGTTACTGGAGGCCAAAGTAATGCCATCCAGAGTAAGTATCTGGTTTGACACTGTGCTTCTAAGATTTGTGGGGGCAGAGTACAAGAACTTCAGTTTTATCTGAATTTAGTAGCAGGAAATTAGAGGTCATCCAGGCCTTTATGTCTTTAAGACATTCCTGCAGTTTAACTAACTGACGTGAGTCATCTGGCTTCATGGATAGATAAAGCTGAGTATCATCTGCATAACAATGGAAATCATGTGATCATCACAATAAATATCAAATAAGCAATACAAATTAATGTGAATGCATCAAATTATAATGTGCAAAGTATTAAATAAAAATAGCCTCTGCAGAGTCTGGAAGTCCCAAAGTTCAGATTAGACCCATGAAATATAAGTATTTTAAACTAATCAAATCTTTTTTTTTTTTAATTGCTTAGTGTGACCGTAGAAATAAACTTTAAATAAATAATGTAACTTCAAGAAGCTTTGGTCCTTAAATACAAATATGATGTGCAAAAAATAAGTAACTAAAATGCCTCCGTCCAAAAGTTCAAATAAGACTTCAAATTAAATTAAAAAGATTTTTTCCCATCCAAAACAACTGAAAAGTTTACAGATGATTCTGTTCATGAATTGCACCTGTTTTGAAGCCACAAGACCATGGCACTTTGCAGTTATTAAGTTAACCACAAAGAGTTAAATGTAAGATCATTTGTCTGACAGCTAAAGCCCAAATTGGAGAAACAGGTCAATGATCTGTTATAGGTTTGCCTACCTGCAGATCTATAACAAAACGGCTGAAAAACAAGACAATCAAGGTGCTGCAAAGAACCAAGCAAAGTCCAAATGTCAAACCGACTGAAATGCTTAAGACAGCTGAGCATAAACGAATGCCTGCAAACCTCAAACTGAAGCAGTGTTGTAAAGAAGAAGGGGCCAAAATTCCCAAACAACAATGTCCAAGACTGATAAAGTCAAGTTACTGTTATTAGAGATGTTTCTGCATTTTTAGTTTTTAGAACCTGGTAAACACCAGATAATTATGTTTTTAATTTTGTCTAACTAACAGGGTTTATGTTTCACATCACTGTACCTTTGCATTTTTTAAAACTCAATCTGACAGTGAGTAATTTAAAATACATACTTGTATAATTTATAAAGTTTTGAAACCTTGCTGAATTGTAGCCTGTTGCAGTTCCTTTGTATTTTATTACTATTTTCCTAATTCTTAATTCAACTATTTCAAGTAGCTAAGAACTTTGTTACTTCACACAGCTTTTTATCTTGTTTGTGCTGCTTTTTTTTGCTGCCAGTGGAGAACTGCATTGTTTACACATGGGACCAACTGACTGTGCTGAGTATACCAGTGCTACTCTATGGGGCTCTGCTTGGATAACAGCACTGGAAGGCTAGATAGCAGGTGCTAAATGAAGAGCTAAGGAGGAGGAAATCTGTTCCAGCCATCATCGTGGCAAATTTGAAGTCTTGGGCAATCAGATGGATGAGACTGAAGTGCTAATTTAAAAAGTGAGTGCAGTATTATGTACTTCATCGACCACATTGTCACAGTACCTGGCTTTAGAACTTTTTGGGCAGACAGAGATGTTAACCTGCCTGATAAAAAGAAAGATAGGGGAATTGCACTGTTTGTGAATGAAAACTGGTGAAAATCCAGACAAGTTAGTGTAAAGGAATGTTTCTTTGGCCTGGCTATAACTGATACCTGTTGGTGTGTATCCAAGTTATGAGAAAATTCTACTTTGTTATTGTTGTTGCCATTTACATTCAACCATGAGCGGATGCCATGTAGCATGTGACATCACTCACTCTATTGCAGCATGTCTGCTAACTTAGAATTCTAGTGTTTTTTGATTATTACTGGTGATTTTAACCATGTCACTGGACAGAACATTACCAACTTTTCAACAGCTTGTCAACTGACCCAGATGAGACAATTACTAGACCTGCAAACACCACTAACACATTCAGTGCCAGTTCCAGTGTCACTGACCCCAACTCCACTTCTTGCCCAGGTTAGGAGACAGTTATAGAACCTATAGCTGGGCAAGGCTGCATGCCCTGATGGCATCAGCTGCAAGGCAGCCAAAGTACCTGTGCTAGCCAACTGTCTGTAAATGTAAATCAGGATCACAAATACTACACAAAAGCCCTAAGCCACCCTTATATTTATGAATTGCTGGGAAAATGTGCAAACAACAAAAAACAAAACATTTTGCACAATTCTAAGAAGCTTGAAAGTTACTATTTGGTATGTCCATGTTTATTCTTCAACACAGCCTGAACTCTATCAGGCAAGCTTTCTTGTAATTTCTTTAAGTAGTCAACAGGGATAGTTCTCCAGGATTCTTGAACAATATTCCAAAGCTGTTCTTTTGATGTTGGCTGAAATGCAGCCCCAATCATCACATTTTACAGATGGCATAGACACTGTTTTGGAAACAAGTGGAT
>JAMQGT020011580.1:0-46094 GCA_024447675.2 Pterophyllum scalare | reverse complement strand
TATATATATGAGATAGGTTTTTGTCATAGTGAATTTAAAACTACTTCCACCCCTGCTCAGCACACACAGATCCTGGACATGTGTTCAAAGGTTTGGTGTTAACATTGGTAAGCACGTGAGTCCAATCGGCTTCTGGGGGGCGGGGCAATCAGGATCCAGTGTGGTGCTAATCACACCTGCGGCGTGAATATCTGTAGGGACATCTCCCTGCCATCCCTTGCTAATCATACCCCGTGATCGGCAGAGAAATGATGGACATTATTTGACATTTCTCTGGAGCTGCAGGGCAGGTTACTGTGTAGATTTCCCGCATTAGAAAGTTGTAACTCCTCGAGCTTCCTCCTCAGTCACAATTGTTTCAGTTTCTTTCCTCTTGAACTCGCTGCAGGTTTGTGTTTCAGAACTTTTCCTAAATGTGTTTCCTTACAAACAAAAATGTGTTTTGTCAGTCAGCTGATCATGAAAACTTGATTCATTAATATTTACTCTCAGTGGTGAGAGTGAGATTAACCAGAACACACGTTTTATCACTCTGACTTTAATGTCACATGGACACATTTGTGTGTAATATCTATGAACATGTTAGTGAGTCTGTGTTTTCAGTGGTACATTAAGTTCATGTTTTATCCAGATTGCAAAACTAAACCATTAAATTGTGTTTCATGACTTGCATCATGTGTGAAATGAAATAATGTGTGAAATTTATAATTGAACTGATAAAATTTTGTATTTCTCTGTTTTTATTTCAGACAAACGTTCCCCGGCTCGTAAGTTAAACTTCATCTGTTTCCTCTGATGTCTCTACATGAAATATTGTTTGTGTGTTTGAACCTGAAGTCTCCTCAGGCCTGTGTTACCTGTAAAAGTGTGCGCTCAGAGCAGGATGTGGTCTAACTGTGTGTTTCTGACCTGCAGCTGTGGAGAACCCTGAAGTTCAGGAACAAATGGTTCCTACAGCCTGAAGGACCAACAGCTCCTCTGACCTCAGTGAGTCACTGCAGAGTTTATCATGGTTAATATTTCATTTAAAACTCATGGAAGATTGAACTGGAATATTTGAATGATGATGGAAATATGTTGTTTGTGCAGCTGAACAATGCAAACACTCATTGTCGTTCTCTCTTCAGGTTTATGGATAAATGCACTGAAACAAGAGGCGGAGCCTCGTTCTCCATCAACTGGAACGTCATCGATTAGTCATGAAATGATTAATAATCAATATTTAACTTTGAACATGAGTCACAAATGTTTCAAGCAGAAGAAAAACACACTATGACATCAGAATTCACACAAAGCGAAGCCCAAACCCCACTTCAACAAATCCGATCATCTGACAGTCCTTCTGAAGCCCACAGACATCAGACAGCTGAAAGCCGATCCGGTTATAGCCAGAAACACCAACACCTGGTCTGACAGCGCACTGGCAAACCTGGAACCTGATTCTAACATTCAGGTGTCACACACTCAGGTTCTGAGGTCTTTGAAACAGGTGAACCTTCAGAAAGCAGCAGGTCCAGACGGTGTCTCACCCAGAGTCCTAAAGGCCTGTGCGGAACACCTGGCAGGTGTGAACACAGATATCTTCAACGCCTCTCCAGCACCGGCTAAAGTGCCACATATCTTCAAATCGTCCACCATCATTCTCGTACCTAAGAAATCAGATGCAGCCATGAAATGTCTGGAAGAGCTGGAGCTCAAACACCTCAGCTCCATTGTGCCAGAAACTGTCGACCCGCTTCAGTTTGCTCCACCACACCCTCCAACACCTGGACCACAGCAGGTCGGATGTCAGGATGCCCGACCCACTACACCTCTGCCTTCGACACCATCCGACCAGTAAAGCTGATTGGAAAACTGTCCCACCTGGGGCCCCGACTACCACCTGGAACTGGGTTCTGGATTTCCTCACCCACAGACCGCAGGTTGTACTGATGGGAGGAAGGGTCTCCGCTGAGCTCTCCATCAGCACCGGATCACCACAGGGCTGCTGCCTCCGCCCCAAAGAAAACACAGAAGAAACAGACCTCGTCGTACCATCACCCCAGCAGACAGCATCGCTCTCAGGCTGTTGGCTTACTCGTTGTTCCTGTGATGCTTAAGCCTGCGGGCTGCAGAGCCTACAGAGTTCAAGTCCCCCTACAGACTCTCGGTTTGGATCTGTTATTAAAAAGAGAGAGAGAATATGATGGAATAAACATTCATAAAGATGCAACGATACACCTCTGTGTACAGGATCATAGTTTCGTTCCAAAAGAAAAGGACTTTCCTGTGATTACTGTTTCTGAAAACACAACGACGGTCTTAAAAAACACGTTTTTTACACCTAAAACATCCAAAGTAGTGATTACTTCACTTCGTGTCAGAGAGACATTAAATACATCTGATTTGTTCAGGTGTATCTGAAAAATAAAAACTATTAAACAGATCAAATCTGTGCTGTTTACTATGGATAAAGTCGTAGTTACAAAACAAGTGCACAGATCTGGGTACAAGACCTGTTTTCTTACAAGCGCACAACAAAATCTGTTTGGTTGTTTCATGTATCTTATTAAATAAAATGCTTTCTTCATCTACACGTTCCTGTCTCTGGTGTTCTTCTCCTTCAGCAGGTCTATGAACTTACTCTGAGGTTGATCTCTTTTGTTTTCCCCTCCATGGCGTATCCACTGTACCATCACCCTTCACAACACGTGCAAACTGACCATCAAAGAAGATCTAACCCTCTGACAGGACTCTCTGTTTTTGTTAGTGACACCATCTCCTGAAACCACACATTACACGCTCTCCTTACCATCACTGCATTATTATTATTATATAACTTAATTTCAAAATGCAATACCTGGATGATTTAGTCATTAATGGCTCCTGATGGTTAGCATAAAAGGAAAAATCATAAAAACAATTAAAACCTGTAAAGGAAACGGTGGTGAATTCATCGGCCTTTCACTCCTATGAAACTTTTGGCTTTAGTGGCAGAAACATGTTTCTTTGGATATACCCTGTAGTGATGAAGAGCTGTTACAGACACATTTGTGAGCCTAATAAAACCCGTGTGGTTATACTGGAGGAGTTAAAACATTAGTTTATTGATCCAAAACAAAGTGAAAGTTCGACATCTGTAGGTTTAACTCAAACACAGGAGTGTTGTGTGGCTGTGGGACAACACTTCCATATGCATATGATGAAAAGTGTGTGACAGTTGTACAGCTACACATCTTTAATGATTAAAGGATCATTTCAGAGCTCGTGTTTTTACAGTTATCTCCGTCTCCAGTCTGTGGGGATTTTGCATTGCTTACAGTAAGTATTGATTAATCTGAACATCTGAGAACTTTATTGATTCAGCCTTATAAAGTGTATTTAAAGGATGGTGGGAACCTGCAGCAATAATGTTTTCAGAGGGCTGAAAGTTTTGATTTTGCTTACATGAACATCACGAGTATGTGTGACGCTGTTGATTTCATCTACTAGTTTTAACTAACGCAATTCAATATGTTGGTTTTACTCATAAAAACACGCCTGACAGCTAATCGTATCTGTCATTCACATTTTCATAGCAGATGATGCTTTGAGTGAAAGGTGCAACGCTAGTTTGAGTAAAGCTTTAACCATCCATTCACCCGTTTGGGTCTGTTAGAATCAATCAATCAATCTTTATTTCTAACATGTACATTAATACACATAAATAACAAGTTTTTCTGTTCCAAAAGGAAGAAGCTAATGCTTATTAATTCCTACCCCTAAGTTTCTCATCAGGTAATAATATTGTAGTGGCATCCACATGTCTTAACACAAGTGAATGGGTGACTGTGGAGGTAATACGTCTTTATTATAACACAATGTATTTTATAACACACACAGTGGTTATCTGTGAACATCCCTTGTTGTGGTATTACTGTGAGGTTTTATGAGACCACATGCGCTCTGCCCCAGATGAATCTTATACATACAGCATTAACCATCTTTGAAAGGCTACATAACGACTCTAACTATATGCTGTGTTTTCAAAACAAACAAACATGGTTGCAGGGAGATGACGTTATAACTGTGCGATGGTGCTGTGTGAGTCTGAGGCTGCATCTTCAGACTCAAACACAGGCTGATGTTACAAAGATTAAATCTGTAAATAGTTTATTTTACACTGACAACAATGTTCTTCATCTATTTGGGCCAAATAAAGCAGTGAGGACAGCTCAGTTTCTTCAGACTCAGGTCCTCACTCTGTTCTTTCCAGCTCTTTAAACGGCTCACACACTGAGAATAGGGATAGGGTTTAAGTGGATCCACTCTACAGAAAAACAGGTGGAAATACTCCAGTTTGAACTGTCAACAATATGAACATTCAGAACACAGTGGTAGGTATGGGCCTCATGAAAGATAAACAATACAAGACACAAACCTCTTATGGTCCAGCATAAGAGCCCTGGCAGCAGCAGATCCCTCAGGCCTGCCCAGTGTCTGTGGGCCGCTACATTACAAGAGCCATAAAACTATCAGTGTGCATCAGACTGTTGGTCTGCTCCTCTGTGAAATGGGTGTTATGTGGTTCTGATGAACAAAAAGATTTTGTTATGTCATAAAATCTGTGTTAATGAAAAACTATAGAAGTATGCTTTATTATCAATGAATCATGTTGACGTCTGAACAAAAGGGTTTTTATTAAAGTAAACACATCAAGACTGAGAAGAAGAAGAGTCTCAGTTTTAGTGTGGAGCAGAAAAACAGTATTTAAGTTGTGATGTTTCTGCACTAAATTTCTGTTTTTCTGTATCTTCCTGGATGGCATTACTTTGGCCTCCAGTAACACTGTGAGAAATCTTGGAGTCATTTTTGACCAGGATATGTCCTTCAATGCACATATTAAACAAATATGTAGGACGGCTTTTTTACATTTGTGCAATATTTAAAAATTAGAAACATCCTTTCTCAGACTGATGCTGAAAAGTTAATCCATGCATTTATTACTTCTAGGCTGGACTACTGTAATTCATTATTATCAGGCTGTCCTAAAAGCTCCCTGAAAAGCCTTCAGCTGATCCAAAATGCTGCAGCTAGAGTACTGACAGGGACTAGAAAGAGAGAGCAGATTTCTCCCATATTGGCTTCTCTTCATTGGCTCCCTGTTAAATATAGAATAGAATTTAAAATCCTTCTCCTAACATACAAGGTCTTGAATAATCAGGCCCCATCTTATCTCAAAGACCTCATAATACCGTATCACCCCAATAGAGCACTTCGTTCTCAGACTGCTGGCTTACTTGTGGTTCCTAGGATACTTCAGAGTAGAATGGGAGGCAGAGCCTTCAGCTTTCAGGCCCCTCTTCTGTGGAACCAGCTCCCAGCTTGGATTCAGGAGACAGAGACTGTTGGGTGTTGTCTGTTATTTTAGGGTCTTTACCCACAATACAAAGCACCTTGAGGCGACTGTTTGTTGTGATTTGGTGCTATAAAAATAAAATTGAATTGAAGACATTCCTGTAGTTTAACTAATTGATGTGTATCATCTGGCTTCATGGATAGATAAATCAGTATTTCAGTATGATACACATAGTAAGACTGTCATCTCCATGACACTGAGGAGGGTGGGACAAGTATCAGTGCCATATCCAGTCTTGGCTTTTTAAATATGAAATAAAAACACACTGAGGACGGTGACACAGGCTGACAAGCTGCTTTTTCATAGAGATATAGCAACATGATAAATGCCATACCTAGCCAGCTAGTGTTAGATCCCCCACAACGTTCTCACTATTGTGACAGCTCTCCGTTTAATCAGGGTCCTGGTTGCTTGTCAGCGGGGTCTTACCCCAGCTGAATTCAAGGCAACACTACTTAAGCTGTGGGGGGGTAACTCGCCTGGCTTCTTACCACCGTTAGTTCTGACGTTTGCCCCGAGCTTCTCCTGCAACTGTCGGGGCCACCAGTCAGGAAGGCTTCACGCAGCTGGGCCCGAAGTGCAGTCTCATCAGTTATGGTGGCTTACCCCTAATGGATCAGTGCACTTGGTACTGGCCAGGTTACATTTAAAGGCTAGGAAAGGAAGAAGCCCTAGGGACATAAATTATTTTAAGTGGATTTAGTAGACTAGTGTGACCCACAGAGCCAGATGTTATAGCTTAACTTGCCTATTGTTTTACTATCAAGAGACTATTTGTACCAAAACTGTGTGAAATAATAGTCAAAAGAGACCTTCTGACTTTTTAGGGTCAAATTTTATTTTGCAGGTTCAGCTTAAGCATTTTGCAATAGCTCAAATCAACTTTTAATCATGATCTTAAAACTCAGAATCAATTCAATAAAATCAGAAAATTAAATTTAATCAAAATGAGTTACTTATGAGCTGGGTTGATGAAAGGGGATCCTGGTAAAGTCCAATTTTAGTCCAATAATTCCTTTTTGGAAAAGAAAGGCTTCGAGTGAGTCGCTCGGCCAAAGCGACCACACCCTAATCCAATCCGTTAGAAACTGCCTCCGTGAAGTGGTGGAAAAGGAGAAGTCCAAAAGGAAGATGCTGCTATCCTTCTGTCAACTGTCCTTTATAATCCTCACGCTGTAGTTTGAAAATCCACTTCGACTCCGTACAAAGTCCCAAGATTGAAAATCCAACAGCGAGGCTCCGTCCCACTCCAGGTCATCAGCAGGGAGAACTCTCGGGACTGCTGATAGCCGAATTAGTCCCCAGAGGGGTTTGGGCATGCCCCCTCTGCTGGAGCAGTCTTGTCCGAGGGAAAGTTTCCTGGAATTCTCGTATAATGCTTCTTTGCTTCAACTTTTATATCAAAAATCTAAGACACATCCTAGTTTTCCTACATCATCCTGACAGACTATCACCCCACTGCCTTTGTCTGTTTGGGCTGTTAAACTTAACCATTACTTCATTTCTTATTAACATATGGGTCATTTTGTTCCTTCCAGTCTGGGACATGTCTGAACATGTTTCTAACTTTGCCCTGACTTGCCCTTAGGCCACAGTTTTAGTTCCTCATTTTACCCTCAGCTCAGTGATTTCACAACTTCCTTAGTACTTTGCCATCTATCATTTCTGTGTTACAGTTACACTCATTATTCGATTCTACATCATATAAATCATTCTCTAACAATTCTATAAATTTGAATTATGATTGTTCATACAGTGCCAGGCTTAGGCTATCAGGTAATCAAGATCTCAACTCACTTGAATAGCTCACTATGTTTGGAGTTGGTTACCAACTAAATATGTTCTCGTTGCTCAGGGAAACATACTTTAGTCCTTTTCCTCCTCTGCCTCAGAGGGATCGGTGCTTTCTGTCACATTTCTGTTTTGCAGCTTCATCCACAAATGACCATAACTGACCGACCATCAGGTCACAACTGCTGATGCAGATGCATCAGCAAACTACCTGAAAGCACACCGACACAGGAAGTCGGTGTAGCCTACTCATAACATTAGTGTTGTTACAGTTGTACAAATCTGGACAGTTGGAATAGTCTCTTCTTTCTTTAAGGACACTGGCATGTGTATTAAAAAAGAAAATAATACAGTTTCATAACAAATGTTGGTGAGCTTGGGGGCCCCCTGGTGGTCAGGGGGCTCTATGCAGCCGCATATGTTAGTCCTATGTTAGTCTTGTCTGTCCTTCTCTTGGATGGTTGTCTGAACGAAATGTTGTTATATTATGATGAAATGACAATGTATAACTGTCGTATGATGTTTAATTTCACTGTATGTATAATGACAATAAAGTTCATCATTCTGTTCTATTGTATTCTATTCGATGCCTTGGGCCAGCTCTGCTCATACCATCATACCAGCAGCATCCTGAAGGGTTGATCCAAGGCAGGATGGGGTCATGATTTCATGCTGTTTACACCAAATTCTGACTCCATCCAAATATAGAAGAAATCCAGACTCAACATATTTTAAATTAAATATTTTAAATAAAAAACAACTGCAAGGTGTGTGAGAAGCAGCCTCTGAGCCAGCCAGACTCTGGCAGTCCTCATCAACTAAATGTTAGAGGAGATGGAGATTATTCATACAGTGACAGAAGTACAGCAAAATAGGGTTGCAACTATCCATTATTCCATGTATTAATCGAGTGATCTGATTAGAAATACTTTATTTCATATCATCTGCATATTTTAACTCCACCTTTTTGTGCTTGCTGCGTGCACAGACTGCACGTAAAACAGCTGCTGCTGTTGCTGAAACACCGTGAAGGTATTTTTGTGATGCTTTTATCTTGATGCTTCTGTCCTGATGCTGTTGGATATACAGTGGTGTGAAAAAGTGTTTGCCCCTTCCTCATTTCCTGTTTTTTTGCATGTTTGTCACACTTACGTGTTTCGGAACATCAAACCAATTTAAACAATAGTCAAGGACAACACAAGTAAACACAAAATGCAATTTGTAAATGAAGGTGTTTATTATTAAAGGTGAAAAAAATCCAAACCATCATGGCCCTGTGTGAAAGTGATTGCCCCCTTGTCCTTGACTATTGTTTAAATTGGTTTGATGTTCCAAAACGTAAGTGTGACAAACATGCAAAAAACAGGAAATGAGGAAGGGGGCAAACACTTTTTCACACCACTGTATTCTGGACCAAATAAGGTGCGTGTGTGATGTAATCATGTAAATGCGTCCTCACGTCAGTGGAATCGATAAGCAGACTAACGATTCCAAGGAACTGAATTACTCGATTCCCATTCCTAGAGATGATCTCATCTAATACTTTGGTTTCAATGAGTGGTTACTTGACTTACTGCTGCCTTCCTGTCAGCTTGAAGCAGTCTGGCCATTGACCTCTGACCTCTGGCTTCAGTAACATGTTTACACTCAGAGCTGCAGCTCACTGGATCTTTTCTCTCTTTCAGACCGTTCTCTGTAAACTCTGAGATGGTTGGGGGGGTCCCAGCAGGTCAGCAGTGTCTCAGACTCAGACCAGCTCCTCTGGTACCAACGACCCCTCCAGGGTCAGAGCCACTTAAAGCTCCTTTCTTCCCTCACTGCTGAAGCTCGGTTTGAACTTCAGCGTGAGGTCTGGCACACTGGGTGATGTCAGATGTCATATCAGTTACAGATTTTTGTCTTTTAGATTTTTTATAGGGCAGCAGGGTGGCTGAGTTTCCCCAGGTACTCCAGTTTCCTCCCACAGTCCACAGACATGTAGTTACTGGGGTTAGGATAGTTGGTCACTCTAAACTGCCCACAGGTGTGAATGTGTGTGGATGGTTGTCTCTCTCTCTGTGTTGGCCCTGCCACAGGCTGGCGACCTGTACAGGTGTACCCTGTGTTACACCCACTCACACTCTAGTGGGAGGGCCTAAGCAGAAAACACAACACACACACATTAACCTGGATTATAACACCTCCCCACCCACCCCGAACAGGATAAGCTGAAGAGAACGGATGATATTTTATTTATTTACTTCAAAAAGGTTGTTAACATTTTAAATAAAGACCATGAAGATGTTTGATCTGCTGCTTCTGTCCAAAAGGTTTCAGGAAGCAGCGATTTAAAAGTTTTGTCTCAATCAAAGAAAAAGGTTTTAATCACAGCCGTGTGAGTGAGGTCAGATCACTTCCTGATTCCTGCAGCTCAGGTGTGTCAGTGACACTGTGACATCATACTTTACTCATTATCTTTGATTAATCACATCAATACAAACTAAGGTTTAACAAAAACATCAAACAATATGTAAGTAAGTTATTATCATTATTCAGCAGAATCGGTGACATAAACACTAGGATGTGATGTCTGATAGTTTCTAATTTAGCAGCAATGATTTAGTGATTAATTTGTTCTTTTCATGCTGATATTTTCTTCTGCTTTAGAGCTCAGTGTGTGTTTGCTGACCCACACATGAAGCTGCAGACGCCCCAAAGATTCATTCTGGATGATGTTCTTATTAAATGATTTAAATGATGAAGCGACAAAGGTGACCTTTAACCTGTGACTTCTGCTCAGTGTGTAACCTGCTCACATAATCACACAGTTGTGTAGAAGTTTGTGGAGTTTACACACACAAAAGTTCTCTGTTGATATATTTTTAACTCATAAACTCATAAACTGGGCTGGACTAGCTTAGACCTTTTTAATTTAAATGGCTGTAATTTAACAGAGTTATTAAAAACTGGCATTAATTTGGTCCACTGATAGAAGCTGTGCAGCTCTAGATGAAAGGCAGGGCCGGACTGGTAACCGGGCGTACCGGGGATTTCCCCGGTGGGTCCGACAGTCCTCAGGGGCTGCTGCAATTTTTTTTCTTCCCTTTTTTTTCTAGGAGTCCGGCCCACAATTTAGAGGGGGACCGCCCATTGGCCCATCTTAAATATAGACAGTGGATGGAACCAATCAGGATATAGGATGAAAGCGGCCCCACCCTTTCCCTGCGTGGTGCCTTTAACGCCCGCTGGGAGTTTCAATGTTGAGATCCTGTTAAAGGAGAGGCTGGAGAAACTGAAGCGGCAGAAAAGCGGTGCAGAGAAGTTAAGTGCAAAGAAATTGAAGAGTGTCACTGTAGATGCTACAAAGTGTGTAACGATCACAGACATGTTCGCTGCTGTAGCCTCCACGTCCTCTGTAACAGCAGCAGGGACGGGGAGAGGAGCAGCCGGAGGTGCGGGCTTTGGAAACCGAGGACAGAGGGAGGGGGGAGTGTAGTACGTAGGCAGGTAGTAAGATTAGGATAATACAGGTACTTTGAGGGGATGTAGGTAATATTAGTTATATTACATGATAATTATGAGCAATGGTGATTGATTAGTATCAGTATTTATTGGTATTTGCATACGTCCCAAAATCTGGCAGCCACAGTACCTTAATCTGATAAAACAGCAAACGGTCAGGGCTGAGAAGTGTTGGAGGAGCAGCGAGTGTCCATTTCAGGCTACATCAGAGCATTTTAGATACGTAGGTTAAAGGTGTGCTGAAAGGCTGCACAGTAGTTTGAATCTGTAGCCTCAGTGCTGGTTAAATATTTTAAAAAGCACTCAAACAGGTGAATAACAGATTTTTAAAACTGTTAAATGATAAATATAAGCTTTGCAATTTAAGCGTTACTAAAGTAAGTGTAAAAAAGTATTAAAGTATTATTAGCAAAAGGTATGCCCACATTAGTAAGACTGTGTCAAATGCTTTGCTGAGGTGTTTTTTTTTTTTTTCTGGAACCTGGTACTGTGCTCATAATGAGCAAAGCACAAGATGAACCTAAGTTTTTTTAACCTAACTATTGTAGAAAATTATGGAAAAAATGTATTTTTTATCTCGGTTACTGCTGTGTGTGAGTTGCTGTTAAAGCTTTTGTTTGTGCATGTTCGTTTATCGAAACAGAAATGAGACAGAAACAAGGGAACAAGGAGTCCGATTATTAAATTTAATAAAGCCGTTTTCAAACAGTTTGTTTACAGATTAATCTGGGTGAATACCACATGGTCTGTCCAGTGTGGAACCGGGCAGAGGCATGGAGCACTCACACTTGTCTTTTCTCAGTTACAGCTTTCATAGTCAGCTTATCAGTCTTGGTTACATCATATACAAAACAATAAATGTGCAAAACAACAGCTGGACGTCCGAATGACCTCGAAGTCTCTCTTTATCGTTTGTGTAGTCTCTGAATCTGTGGAGACAGAAATGACCCAAAGAGAACGCTCTGTTCTTCTCATCTGAGTTAATCACTTATGTTTATGTTATATTCTTATACATATTGTTTCCAGGAACATAATGTACACCTATAGGATAACTACTGTATATCTCTTCAGTGTGCAGCTGAAAATACAATACTCCTGTCGTAAAATTTACTTTTGCTTTCGTTAATAATCTCAATGTGTGAGTTTAACCCAGATTTAAGTGCCATTTGGTCCCAGCGTTAATTCCTATTGGCTCTGATGAGACTGATGGTGACGTATTTCCTGTTTCTCTTCCTTTAGCTTGGAAGCACGGAGTCTGTTTTTGTGGGCAACAAAACACTTAAAGGGTAAAAGTTTGGATCCTGGAGGTCACAATGAAGCCCCTGATGATCCTGCTTCTCCTGGGAGTACAGGAGGCGGCGGCAGGTCAGTCAGGAGTTTATGTCTTTTCATACGTCTGTGCTACATGTTCAACTTAAACCGTTTCAAATACACAACGATGGACCGTCTGATCCTCAGAGCTTCAGTGTGCTAAATATTTAGTTACAGACTCTGTGTAGGTTATATGAATGTTAAAAGAACAAGCCTTTATTTTAAGGATGTATTTACATCATGTCTGTATATCTATTTTTGTTATATGTAAACTGCAAATAAAGAACCACAGATGATGTTCACCAAAGTCTCCTCCTCTGTGGTCTTATATAAATATAATAAAGTGTGTGAACATTATATGTTTGAATAATATGCGCTCAGACATAATAAATAAAGAAATACAACCTGAGTGTACCAAAGTGATGGGAGGAAATTATTTCTCTAGTTGGCATTTTCTGTATTTAACAGCTGTGCATATGATATGATCAATAACAGAGGCACAGCGCTGATTAGGCATCCTGTGCTCCTTCACCTTTTCTCCTCATGATCCCCCCAAAGCGCGGGTCTGATTGAAGTTTTGTACAGACTGTCTGAACCAAATGTTATAATTGCAGGAGTAACTAAAAACTGACTGTCAGTCCGGGGTCTGTTGGACCCTGTGTGTTTTAGGTTGGCGTTTTCTTTTGTTGTGGGGTTTTAGTTTGTTTCTAGTTCCTTGTGTTTCCTTGTGTCAAGTCTGCCTCTCTGTTCCTCTGAGTCCCTTCCTGTTTTATTTTGACAGTCTCGTGTTCCCTGTGCTTTGTGTTTAGTTTTGCTTCCCCTGTGTCGTTAGGTTCATTCACCTGTTGTCCCCTGGTGTTTTCACTTGCCCTAACCCCCTTGTGTGTATTTAAGCCCTCACTTCCTCTGTTCTTTGTTGCGGTGTCATCATTGTTGCCCTCAATGTTCCCCTCTTAGCTGTGTGTGTTCCAGTTCAGTATTTTTGTTTCTTTCTTTCTCCCAGGCTTCGTGAATGTTTTTTGCCTTGGTTGAGATTTCATTTTTTTTGTGTTTTATGTTTTTTTGTATCTGCAAATAAAGCAGTTTAAGTTAGTTTTGTCTCTTGGGTCCTGTAATTGGGTCCAGCCCTTCCCAGCACACAGCCCACTCCGTGACATTAACACCTTAATTTGAAGATGGCTGACTTCCTGTAGGGTTTCGGGTATGAGTCCACAAGACTTTTTTCTACTTCTTAGGCTGTTACAGGAGCCTGCACCATTTCAGATATGTAGATAAAATGTAGCTCTGGGGCTATGCAATGTTGCTTTGAGTTACTGCCATTTTTGTCTTCATGGCAAAACATAGAACTTTGCCATCCTGCCAGGGTCACACCCTTTGGTTAAAAATCGCAGTTTTGAAAACAATGTAAGACCAACTCCTTAAGACTTTCAAGGGAAAATTTCCTGTTCCTACTAGGTGGAGCTGTGACTGTAATTAAATATTGTCAAATGTATGTGTTCAGGGGTGGACCATCATCCTACTGAAGAAGTTTGATCCCAATTGGATTTGTAGGTTTGAATGAGAGGCAATCAAAATTTCATGGCAAACGATCAAACTTCATTGTAGCGTCATGGCCACGCCCTCTAGGGAAAAATCACAATTATTTTAATGTAGATTCCCCCTGATTTGTAGATAAGACAAAACAAATATTAAGTTGATAACATCCAAAACCTCTGAGTTATTAGAGAAAGTATGAGGGCAGGAAATCGCTAAAATCACCCATTTAATTAAAAATGGCGGACTTCCTGTTGGGTTTAGGGCATTGGACCAGTGGTTTTTTTTGTTCATCTGGACATGTTACATATGTGTACCAAATTTCATACATGTACATGAAACACAGCAGTGAGAATTGAACTAAAGGTGGTGCTGTGGAGTCATTTTGGAAGGGCCATGCCTGAGACCATTAAAATACATAAATTTTCACCAGATCTGACATGTGGGCAAAAGTTCATGAGTTTTTGAGCATGTTTAGACCCTCAAAAAGCCTTGGTAGTCGGCGTCAGGGGTCCTTTTCACACTTGTCAAGTTTGGTGCAGATTGGACAATGAATGTTTGATTTAGAGCAAGTTCTTGTTTCCACTAGGTGGCACTACACTGGCATTCAAAAATATCATGTGGATGTGTTCAGGGGTGGGTCCTTATCACACTTGTGAAGTTTGTGGGCAAAGGGAGAAAGTATATGAAAATGAGAGTTAATCGAAATGTCACGGCGAAGGATCGAAGCTCGCCATGGCACCAGGGTCATGCCCTTCTGCAATGCAACATCATCAAGGGCCTTAGTTTGTTAGAATGTTTGTATCAATGTATAGCTCATAAGAACTGAATAAAGTGTGTCATGCAGAAATGTTAGGTTTTCCATTGAAAACAATGGGAAATCAGTGGTGTGGTCACATCAGCGGTGTGCAAAATGAGGCATGGGTCTGATTGGCTTTATTTGACTGAACCAAATTTCATAATTGTAGGAGTAACTTAAGTTTGTATGCTCCATGTAAGTTTGATTATGTAGGGGGCGCTATTGCAGGATTTGCCATTGTTTCTCCATTTATGGATACAGGCTGTGTCTGTACACGAGTTATTAAAGTTTGGGACAAATGGGCAAAGATGCACGAGTGATGACAGAAAAGTTGAGGGTAAAAAATTACAAAATGTAGGCCAAATTCAGCGCCCCCTTGTGAAAAGACCGTTGAATATTCTGTAAAACCTTGCAAATTTTTTGATGGCCTACTTGTCTAGATTATGCTGAGCTATTTTGGTGTCTCTAGGTGTAACGCCAGGAGGAGATGGTTCAAATACTAGGTGTGCATAATCGCTGACTTGGTAAAGGGCAAAGTTCAGGCCAAGATGGCTGACTTCCTGTTTGCTGTGTAGGGGTGCTCTAAGACGATTTTTTGTTTGTCTTGACATGATCTCCATCTGATGCGAATTCCGTGGTTCTAGGACTAAGTTGATCTTGGCCTCTCCCTTAGGAGGCCCAAAAAAATAATTTTCCTGGGGGACTGCTGTGGCGCCCCCTTTTAGAGTTTGTTCTTGGCCACAGACCTGACCTCTGTGGCAAAAATGGTGAGTTTCCCAGCATGTTCAGGGGGTCAAATTTGTGATAGTTTACTCAGAAGGAATAAGAAGAATAAAGAAAATATAATAATGGAGAAACTCTAACAATTACAATTTGGTGCTTTTCCAGTCACCCTCATATATAAGTATTTGGAAAAGCCTCGACCTAACACACGTCCTCATGAGCTCTGGGGTCGCTTACAACCGCCTCCCATGCAACATTGCCCATTTTTGCGCCTACGCCCCTTGCGATTACAATAGGCTCCTCGCCGACCCTTCGGCTGGTTCGGGCCTAAAATAATAATAATATACTGTACAAGAATATAATAGAAAATATTATTATTAAATTAGTGCAGAAAACAGATGTGCAATAACAGCAGAATAGATGATTATAAATACCTATGTATTTTGTTGGAAGCAGTTATGGTTATAGAGTCTTAAAGCTGTTGGGAGGAAGGATCTGCAGTAACGCTCTTCTGTGCATTTAGGATGCAGCCGTCTGTCACTGAAGGAGCTCTCCAGTTCAGCAAGATAAGATAAAACTTTAATGATCCCACAACGGGGAAATATGGACATTACAGCAGCTTAAATACAGAGAAAAATGAAAGGATGAATAAAAACAAATGAAAAAAAATCGAATAGAAACACTATATACATAAACATGACATCATGATGACGTCATGATGATGTCATGTACAGTCTAACTGCTGTTGGGCTCAATGAGCTGCCAAAGCACTCCTTCCTACACCATTTAAAGGCCTTTGCAGGTGTTTGGAGTTAATTAGCTGATTAGAGTGTGGCACCAGGTGTCTTCAATATTGAACCTTTTCACAATATTCTAATTTTAGAGATACTGAATTTGGGGGTTTTATTAGTTATCAGTTATAATCATCAAAATTAAAAGAAGCAAACATTTGAAATATATCAGTCTGTGTGTAATGAATGAAAATAATATACAAGTTTCACTTTTTGAATGGAATCACTGAAATAAATCAATGTTTTTATGGTATTCCAGTTTTGTGACAGCACCTGTATACTGAGAGCAAGTGGAAGAGAGCCTGGAGAGGCAGAGGTATGCCATGGCTGCATTGTGGTTATACTGCAGCGAGAATGCTGAAGCTGGAGCTAACAAGCAGGAGGAAAAGAGGAAGACCTTGTTTACTCTGTATTATTTACCTCTCAGAGTTTAAAGAGGCCTCATATCATTGTTATGCTGATGATATTCAGCTGTATATTTCCTTTTCTCCACAGAAAAAAAAAATCTATTCTTCAGAATTGTGTTGAGGCTGTAAGGAACTGGATGGCTGCTAACTACCTTTAGCTTAATACTGGGAAAACTGAAGTTCTTGTTTGTGCCCCTGATAGCTTTGTTCCCACTGTCATTAATAATCTAGTTATTTTTATTATCAGTGGTTCAGTCACATGTCTGTAACCTTGGTGTTACATCTGACCAAGCTCTTAGCTTTGAGAAACATGTTATTAGCCTTGCGTGGTCCTACTTTTTTCATTTATGAAATATTGCCCATCTCAGTAAAATGGGGTCCAAACCTGAATTGGAAATTATTATTCGTGCTTTGGTTACAGTGCATCAGAATAAACACTGATCTGTGATCAGTCTCAGTCTCTGTTTTCCGCTCAGGTGTTCACATTGTTCAGATGATGTACAGCTGTGAGTGGGATGATGTGACAGATGCACTGAATGGATATGAGCAGTTTGGTTATGATGGAGAAGACTTCATAACATTTGATGTGGAGACAGAGACGTGGATCGCTCCTAATCAGCAGGCTCTCATCACCAAACACAAGTGGGACAGGAACAAAGCTTATTCAGCCATGATGAAGAACTACTGCACCCAGATTTGTCCTGAGTCTCTGAAGAAGTATCTGAACTTTGGGAGGAGCTCTTTAATGAGAACAGGTAAAATCACAGACTGTGATAATTTGGCTCATTTTTATTATGTAATGCAACTTCATAATGATCAAGTTTAGCATGTTTTCTCTCTTCTCTCTGTCACCAGTTAAGCATCATTTATTTCTTTGTTAAATTCAGAAACCTTGAGCACAGCTCTTTATAATGTTTCTCCCTACACTCACACACCTCTTATTTCTTTATCCAACTCTTTTCCATAAATACACTAAATGCATGTTTGTACATTAATATGCATCTAAGACATTCAGACTACAGTAAACAGAAATGATTTTTTTTGGGGGGGGGCTCTCTTTTTTTAAATAAATTTTAAAAACATGTATTATCTTAACTTTATTTGAAGATGAAGTCCATGCGCCTATCCTTCTCCCTCTGGAGCAGCACTGTTGCAGCACTGCCCCCTATCGGTGAGGCACGGTACTTTCTGCCTCACTCACCGTGCATTTATGACCGATTACAAAGACAAACATGTCACACACATTCATTCAGCATATCAGACAGACTGTGGAACATCAGCATGTGTAGCACATGTGTCATCAAACATGTATATTGGCCATAAAAAGAGAAACAACAATGGGCATGCGCCAGCCGCCTGCTTCATTTGTTGTATTGACACAGCGCCCCCAGAGGTGAGGCACAGCACTGCACTGGATCGCCCCGCATATCTTCTGTGTTTGAACTGGCAATGAATAAATTCCACGATTTTGACCATTAAAGTGTTGAAATATTTTATAAAACAATTTTATAAAACAGTTTTATAGAACAATCAAGTGGTCAAATGTATTTTCTCTTATCATTGTTAGTGTTTTATTTGTCGTGATGACAGGGGAGGCACTGCCTCACCTGTCTCCCCTGAATGCACTCCGCTGGTTCCACCTGTTACAACAGCACGTGCACACACACACACACACACACACACACACGCACACACACTCCGGTGGGAGGGTCTAAGCTGAAAACACATGATCCTGGATCAGAACACATGAGAACAGAAATGTTATATTTGAATCCTAATGAATGCTTCAGCTTGAATCTGTTCTGTAGGACACAAATGGTGAAAGGGAATTTAAACTCAGCTCTAGTCTCTGTGTCCTCCATAGTAGAGGGGGGCTGTGCCTCCACCTAAACACCAACATGAGGATCCTCAGGGGTTCCAGTGGGACTCAGAAGGTGGAGGGACCCTAAGATCAGCTGTAGTGGTGCTGCATGGGGAGGAGAACCACAGCTTTGTATTGTGAGCTTCAGTAAATGATGTTGGTGTGCAGGCTGTGATCAGCTGAGTGAAGTTAGCCTCATTCTTTGCTCTCCCTGAAACACAGCAGCTGTTCCTTTAGCTAGCAGACACACTGTGACAAACTGCACACACACTTTGTGTTGATATTTGTTGAGGATTTAGAAACGTTGCATTTAAAACTACCTGCCACACGTTACTCTCTTTATGATTATAGTGCTATAAATGATACATTAATTATACAGTTTTGCCTCTTTAATTTCTTTGTATGTGACAAGCCTCGGTGATGGAGGATACGCAGTACGATTGTCTCTTATGTGTTATTGTTCCTCCGTTTAGGCTCAGATCGTTTGATGTTTGATGAGCAGTGACCGGACATGCAAACTTCTCTGATGTTAAACCTAAAGTAACGAGTCTGTTTGAAAATGTAAGAAGTAGAAAGTACAGATACTTATGTAAAAATGTAGGGAGTAAAAGTAATGAGGTACAGATACCTGAAAAATCTACTGAAGTACAGTAACTAAGTATTTGTACTTTTCTACTGCCTGGTAGATACAGGGGTGACCGACAGCTGTGATGAGCAAACAAACATCATTTGAAGTTTTTGTGCCTCCACAGACTGAAGACTTTCCTGTTTCATCATTCAGAAAATTTCGGTGCTTCAGTGCAGGAAAGTTTCTGGAAAAGTTCCAGCAAACATCCTTTTAAAGGTTTCTATCTCAAAGGGAAAGTTCTTTCTTTTTGGCTTAAAGACAAGTATTGTTCATATTTCCAGATGATAAGGAGTCTTATTTACATTTCAAATGTAGGTCAAATTCTTGGGCAGCATTTTTGATAAATGCTTTTTTTTCTTTTTTTACAGATGAAAAATCCAACTATTTCATTTATTTCATTTATTTCACTGCATCAGCCAAAAGTTGAATTCTTTAGGGTGATATTCTTATATATTCAGTGTTTCTCTCAACACCACACTGAGGTGTTTTTGTAGCAGCGCTTGAAGAGCACAGAAGTAACATGGAGGGCTCTGCACTCTGAACTCTGTCTTTTTATTTCTCAGCAAATCTTCTTCTGTGCATTAAAGCCCAAAGGCTTGTGAAGTTCATCAGAGTGCAGAAACACTAACCCACACACAGCAGTTTAGGGAGACGCGGATCCTGCAGCCCATAGATCGGTTGGTGTAACCCCTAAGAGGCTGAGGCCAGAGGTGAAGAGGTTATGGTCTTTCAATGGGAGACAAACATTAGAGAGGCAGAGCTGAGTGGATTTGGACCTGTGTTGATGATGGAGTGTGGAGACATTGGAGGACCTCAGAGTAGGTTCATGGATTTGGTGAAGGAGAAGATTGCTGGTGGGATATAGATGATGAAAGATATTTAAAATATACACACTTTTATTGAATCACAACGAACAGTCACCTCAAGGAGCTTTGTATTGTGGGTAAAGATGTGACCATTAATCCAGTGCACCAATCCACCAAAGAATAAAACAATTAAATGTGGATTATTAAATATTAGGTCTCTCTCTTCCAAGTCCCTGTTAGTAAATGATTTAATAATTGATCAACATATTGATTTATTGTGCCTTACAGAAACCTGGTTACAGTAGGATGAATATGTTAGTTTAAATGAATCAACACCCCCGAGTCACACTAACTGTCAGAATGCTCGAAGCTCAGGTCGAGGAGGAGGAGTAGCTGCAATCTTCAATTCCAGTTTAGTGATTAATCAAAGACCCAGACAGAGTTTTAATTCTTTTGAAACCCTGACTCTTGGTCTTGCCCACCCTAATTGGGAAATTCAAAAACCTGTTTTATTTGTTATTATCTATCGTCCACCTGGTCCTTACTCAGAGTTTCTGTATGATTTCTCAGACTTTTTATCTGATTTAGTGCTCAGTTCACATAAAATCATTATAGTGGGTGATTTTAACATCCATGTAGATGCTGAAAATGACAGCCTCAACACTGCATTTAATCCATTATTAGATTCAGTTGGCTTCTGTCAAAATGTAAAGGAGCCCACCCACCACTTTAATCATACTCTGGATCTTGTCCTGACATATGGCATAGAAGCTGAAGACCTAACAGTATTCCCTGAAAGCCCCCTCCTGTCTGATCATTTCTTAGTAACATTTACATTTACTTTAATGGATTACACAGCAGTGGGGAATAAGTTTTATTACAGTAGGAGTCTTTGTGAAAGTGCTGTAACTAAGTTTAAGGATCTAATTCCTTCATTAGGCGGGGAACACCGTGAGGGTCGTCATGTTCTTTGACTTCTCCAGTGCTTTCAACACCATCCAGCCTGCACTGTTGAGAGGGGAAGCTGGAGGGAGCTGGAGTGGACAGGCAGCTGACGGCATGGACCATCAACTACCTCACCAATAGACCACAGTATGTGTGGCTCCTTGACTGTGTGTCTGATGTAGTAGTTTGCAGCATGGGGGCGCCACAGGGCACTGTCCTCTCACCCTTTCTGTTCAGTCTGTACACTTCAGACTTCAGGTACAACTCAGATCACTGCCACCTACAGAAGTTCTCAGATGATACAACAGTGACTTTGTTGGCTGGTGTGAGAACAACGCTCTCCAAATCAATGCCAGCAAGATGAAGGAGATGGTCATAGACTTCAGGAGGAAGCCACCCCCTACAGCAGCGGTGAACATCCAGGGTAAGAACATGGAGACAGTGGTCTATTACAAGTACCTGGGTGTTGAACTCAACAACAAGCTGGACTGGACTACAAACACAGACGTCCTGTATAAGAAGGACCAGAGTCGACTCCACCTGCTGAGGAGACTGAGGTCCTTCGGTGTCTGCAGGACTCTGTTAAAGCCTTTCTATGACTCAGTGGTAGCATCTGCCCTTTTCTATACAGTGGTCTGCTGGGGGGGGGGGTGGATGCACTGAAAGGGACAGGAGCAGGACTGACAAACTGGTGCGGAGGTCGAGCTCTGTGCTGGGGTGACCTCTGGAGTGTGTGATGGTGGTGGGTGAAAGGAGGATGTTAGCAAAGCTGACATCCATCATGGAGAACCCCCATCACCCTCTGCATGAGACCGTGGGTGAGCTGAGCAGCTCCTTCAGTCAGAGACTGAAACACCCTCGCTGCAGGAAGGAGCGCTTATGCAGCTCATTGATCCCAACAGCAATTAGACTGTACATGATATCATCATGATGTCATGAGTCACTTGGACACTTTACCTCCACTGCCATCACTTTATCCATACAGCACATATACATCTTATTTATTACATTCCCACCCATATAATGCATACTGTGTATGCTGTGTGCCTTACACCCGCCTATAAATGTATATAGTTTTTGATATGTGTGTATATGTGTGTATATGTTTATTGATATTGATGTATATTGATGTATATAGAAAATTGTTTTTCTATTCTATTTTATTTCATTTGCTTTTAAATTTTCATCCTCTTTTTTTCTTTCCCTGTAGTTAGCTGTGGTAATGTGCAAATTTCCCCATCGTGGGATCAATAAAGTTTATCTTATCTTATTATTATGCTCTTCAGTGCCATGTGCCAACACAGTGCAGAGCAGCTACCTAAACTCTGCTCCCAGTGAGGTAGATTATCTCATCAATAGTTTTACATCCTCACTGCGTACGACTTTGGATACTGTGGCTCCTCTGAAAAGGAAAGCCTCAAATCAGAAGTGCCTGACTCCGTGGTATAATTCACAACGCGCAGCTTAAAGCAGATAACCCGTAAGCTGGAGAGGGAATGGCGTCTCACTAAAGTAGAAGATACTCATTTAGCCTGGAAAAAGAGTTTGTTGCTCTATAAAAGAGCCCTCCATAAAGCTAGGACATCTTACTATTCATCATTAATTGAAGAAAATAAGAACAACCCCAGGTTTCTTTTCAGCACTGTAGCCAGGCTGACAAAGAGTCAGAGCTCTGTAGAGCCTAGTATTCCTTTCACTTTAACTAGTAATGACTTCATGGACATCATCAGCCAGGTAAGTGGCTACTTTTCTCATGATTGTTTATTTAACTGTGGATGATTATTCATATTTATACCGACACATGCTGTTTTAAGCAGAATCTCAACACAGTTTTCTCTGCATACTGGATAAATAACTGGATCAGTTAAATCTTTTTCACAAAAATGTGAAAAAAATTTCATGCTCACAGAGGTGAGACTGATTCATTAAAAACACCAACCAGGGTTCAGGTCTTCACTGAATGCATGAATACATGAATATGATGCTTCCCACAGACAAAACTGTATAAGTCCACAGAGCTGGTTAATATGGACACACCACAGAAATACAGGGATTACTTTGAGCTGACAGTGTGAACACTTTTCTTAATAAAACACTGTGTGTGCAGCTGAAATGAAACACTCCTGTCATAAGAGAAAAACCAATAAACCATAAATTAATCTAAGACTAATCATTCATCTTGAACTGTTCAAACGAGGACGTTTTACTTTCGCTTTCGTTAATAACCTCACTGTGTGAGTTTAACCCAGATTTAAGTGACGTTTGGTCCCAGCGTTAATTCCTATTGGCTCCGATGAGACTGATAGTGACATATTTCCTGTTTCTCTTCCTTTAGCTTGGAAACACGGAGTCTGTTTCTGAGGGCAACGAAACGCTTAAAAGTTAAAAGTTTGGATCACGGAGGTCAGAATGAAGATTCTGATGATCCTGCTTCTCCTGGGAGTACAGGAGGCGGCGGCAGGTCAGTCAGGAGTTTATGTTTTATGTCTTTGCTACATGTTAAACCATTTCAAATACTCAACGCTGGATCGTTTGAGCCTCAGAGATCCAGCGCGCTAAACATTTAGTTACAGTATCCATGTAGGTTATATGAATGTTTAAGGAGCAAATCCTTTATTTTATAGACATATTTAAATCATGTCTGTATATCTGTTTATATCTATTATGTAGACCGCATACAAAGAACCACAGATGGAGTTCACCAAAGTCTCCTGCTCTGTGGTGTCATATAAACATAATCCCCAGTTAATGTGAACACTGTACGGTTGAACAATGTGCACTCAGATATTATAAAGAAAGAAGAACAACCTGAATATAAACTCACTGTTTGAGTTGTTTTGTGCTTCTGATGTCGGCGCTTCATTATTACTGAATATATAAAGTTTATTAGCTGTTGATGGATACTTTGATCACGATATAGTTATTATCAGTATGAGCTACTATCGGTATCATTGCTGAAGGATCAGGAAGAAGAATCTGCAGTTCGAAAACAGGTTTGTAATTTAATTATCTCCACCGGGGGGCGCTAACTAGAAGGGTTTAACCTTAATGTTCCTCAGTCAGAAACACAAATCAGTCCACTGAGTTTAAATGCACAGAAATGTGACCTACATGGATTCAGATGGACCATAATGTGATTGATAGTTTGAAAACCCACCTGCAAACCTGATTACAAAATAAAATCCATATTTTCTTTAAATAATATTTTTTAATAGTCCCCTAACATCAGCTTTGGTTTCATTGATAATTTGATCTATCACAGATATTGGGAGGAAAACATTTAACAACAGTTTTCAGTTTACATGAATCATGAAATCTATGAAAATCCAAAACCTAAAAGCTGGACATGTCATGGTCCTGGGCCGGTGGCCCGGTGTTTTGTGTTCCCTTTTGTATTTCTGTTTATCTCTGGTACCTGATGTTTCCCTGTGTCATGTTCTGCGTGTTCCTGGTCCTGTCCCTTCCTGTTTTATTTTGGTAGTCTTGTGGTCCCTGTGCGTTGTGTTTGGTTTTGCTCCCCTCTGTTTGCCTGATTGTGTCACCTGTGTTCCCTCCTGTTTTCTATTCCCTCGTCAGTCCTCATGTGTATTTAAGCCCTTGGTTTTCTTTTGTTCTTTGTTCGGGTCCTCGTCTGTTCATCCACGCAGTGATGGCTGTGTGTTTTGTTTTCGAATTTTCGAGTTTTTCCAGTGTTTCAAGTTTAGTTTTGTGTAGCTGGCCCTGCCCAGTCTTTTAATAAAAGTATAAAGCACACGTCCGCTCTAGCCTGCGTCCTGCTTTGAGGTCCTCCCTGCCCTGCTTGCAGCACCCAGCCGTGACAGGACAGTCACATCAAAATAAATCAATTATTATAAAATGTCACATCAGAAATGGTAAAAGAAAAGCAAAGTCACTGTAGAGATATAATGTGATGCTGGATCCAAACCTCGGACAGAAGAAAATGGATCTGCTTTATATTCAAACAGTGTGACAGAAGGAAAAATCATAGATTGTAGTCATCATGAATGTGAAACTATTAATGATGAAAACCAAACTGAGGAAGATATTTTCATAAAAACAGGTTCAAACTGATTCTATTAAATACAGAATAACAGTTTTAAATAAAGGATGATTAGAATAAACTCTGGAGCTGAATATTTATTCATAATTCTATTAGGTATTTATTGAGGAGACAACAGGATTATTATAAGATGACTTTAATGTGCTTTAGTTTTTTTATTGTGTTCATTAAAAATATAAATCTGTGATGTCACATTAACTGTTCCCACAGTGATCCACTCTCTGAAGTATTTCTACACTGGATCCTCTGAAGTCCCAAACTTCCCAGAGTTTGTGTCTGTTGGGATGGTTGATGATGTTCAGATTGATCACTATGACAGCGACACGGAGAAAGCAGAGCCCAAACAGGACTGGATGGGCAAGAATACAGATCAGCAGTACTGGGAGAGAGAGACTGCAGCCCTTCAGGGTACCCAGCAGGCGTTCAAAGCCAACATTGAAATCGCAAAGCAGCACTTCAACCACACTGGAGGTTTGTTTCAGTTTCATTTCTCTGATTCTTCCTGTTAATGTGCTTTTATGTTTCAGTAGGAAACAGATTTGCACAGACTTTAAAAAGTTTAATTCAGATCACAGATTTCGATGATTAATGGAATAATTCAGAATGACTAAAGTAGAACTACAGTCTGGACAGCACTGATTTAACTCTATAAATTTCACACTGAGCCCTCAAAAAGAAAAATGTTATTGCTGTGAAGGTTAATGAGGACAAACTCAACTCCTGATGGTCCAAAACCAAACCAAAGCATGTATTTTTATTTTTGTGTTTTCTGTTTTATATTTAAAACATGTGAAATTTCATAATGCTCAGGTTAAAGTGCACTTTGATCACCCCCCCCCCTTGTGTGGCGCCCCTTTGCATTCATATAGTGCATACCCACTTTTTGTGCCACTGTGTGCAGGTCATATAAACACACTAATGGGTGAAGAACATCATTTAGGTTGGCAGATGTAATAACCTGGATCTTACAGCCCACAAAAAGAAAGAGGTGCTTGTCACAGTTTAGTTGCTAGTCATAGTTTTCTCTTCCTGCAGGAGAGGTGATCCACAGTAATGTTAATAGAGTACTGCCTTTAACAAGGTTTATGTGACTAAAGTAAAATCAATGATAAATATATAATAATATATATTCAGTCACACAAACTAAGAACACCATTAATGCAAATTGAATTATAATAAACCTCATCTTCACTTTGATTATTTTAATATAGCTGTTCATCATCATTAATTGTGAGTCTTACACATGTAGAAGTACAGATACATTAACCTTCCATGACCACAGTGCATCAGAATAAACACTAATCTGTGATCAGTCTCTGCCTCTGTTTCTCTATCAGGTGTTCACAGTTTTCAGTGGATGGTCGGCTGTGAGTGGGATGAAGAGACTAATGAGGTGAATGGATATGAGCAGTTTGGTTATGATGGAGAAGACTTCATGTCACTTGACCCGAAGACAGAGACGTGGATCGCTCCAATACAACAGGCTGTCATCACCAAACACAAGTGGGACAGGAACAAAGCTTATTCAGCAAGGGAGAAGAACTACTGCACCCAGATTTGTCCTGAGTCTCTGAAGAAGTATCTGAACTATGGGAGGAGCTCTTTAATGAGAACAGGTAAAATCACAGACGGTGATAATTTGGCTCATTTTTATTATGTAATGCAACTTCATAATGATCAAGTTTAGCATGTTTTCTCTCTTCTCTCTGTCACCAGTTAAGCATCATTTATTTCTTTGTTAAATTCAGAAACCTTGAGCACAGCTCTTTATAATGTTTCTCCCTCCACTCACACACCTCTTATTTCTTTATCCGACTCTTTTCCATAAATACACTAAATGCATGTTTGTACATTAATATGCATCTAAGACATTCAGACTACAGTAAACAGAAATGATAACACGCTGTTACAGAAACCATGAACTGTGTTTCTCTTTATTCCTCAGTCCGTCCCTCAGTGTCTCTCCTCCAGAGGTCTTCCTCCTCTCCCATCACCTGCCACGCTACAGGTTTCTATCCCACACAGAGCCGAGATGGTCTGGAATAAAGATGGGGAGGAGCTTCATGAAGGTGTGCACAAAGGAGAGATCCTCCCCAACCATGATGGGACCTTCCAGATGAGTGTTGATCTGGACCTTTCAGCAGTTGGATCTGAGGACTGGGACAGGTACAGCTGTGTGTTTGAGCTCTCAGGTGTGAACAAGGACATCACCACCAAACTGGACAGAGCAGGAATCAGGAGCAATGGAGGTGAGGCTGGGATCAGAGAGATGAACCACTTAGTTTCCTGTAACGCTCCTGCAGCTCACAGGTTTCAGTTTAATGATGCGTCACAAAGTTTCTTCCACACTTTTTCTTTGCTCATCAGAACACGTTAGTTTATTTAAAATGTTACATTAGAGTCCAGCTTTATTGATTTTATTGTGTTTTAGAGCTCTAGAGACAGAGTTTAGTTTTTCATCACATTCAGCCGTGTTTATGTGTGTTAATATAATCTCTGTATTTATGTAACTAATACAGAGTTTTAGAAGAGGACATAATTATATATCAGTGCACATGAACTGTTAACTGATCAGATTCAGTTTATTGGTGAAGTGTTGAAATGAATTTAAATAAATCAGAACTTTCATTGTTGGGATGGAAACAGAAATTAGTGAACAAACATCTTTGTATCTATAAAGAGGCTGATCGATTATTTTCTGCTCTTTTTCTGACCTTTTCTTTGTTCTCTGATCTGCAGGAAGTTCCCTCTCCATGATCATTGCTGTGGTCATTCCTGTGGTTGTTGCTGTGGTCGTTCTCACTGCGGTTGCTGTGATCGGATTCATTATTTACAAAAAAGAGAACAGGTGAGAGACCAAAAGTTCCAAACATGATTTTAGTTTTTGACTCTTTGTTCAGATTTCAGACTGAAACAAGCTTCAGGTCCTCCTACAGCAGTGCTGCTGCAGTGTCATCATAATGTAACAGTATTATCATAGTGAGAGCAGGTACAGTAACAGAGAGGACTGTAAAGCAGTCGGAGTGAGGGGTGGAGGGGTCAGTATTCTTCCGTGACCTCTGACCTGTGTTTCATTGTTTTACAGCTGAGTCTCCCGAACCTCATGAGTACTTTTTTACATGCTGACATGCTGAGTAGATTTGAATCAGAGACCATGAAATTAAATGCGTGCTAACAATGCAGACTATAAACAATGTGCTCAGAAATTAATGTCAGCATCACTGAAGAGCAGATCAGCTGGGCGCTGAATTTTTCATCTCCTCATTTTTTTTTTTTTGTAGACAAGAAGACTTCACCTGAAGCTGAGTCTGCAGAATCACTGAAATCTTCAGGTATGTGTGTGTGTGTCTGTCTGCTGTGCATAGTGTAACTGGACTGAAGTATTTTTCTTATATCCCAGTAATATCTGCAGATGTAATGGCTTTATTTTAAATTTTGTTCCTATCAGAGTTGACTGTTAGATGCTCAGATCATGTCTTCATGTAGTTATTTATATTTCTGCAGTAAACCACAGAGTAATAGGAAAGTTTACACAGCGCTGAACACAAGAACAGAAACCTCAGAAACATGAAGGGTGTCCTGTGTTCAGCACTGCAGGAACAAACCAGAGCTCAGACTCACTGCACGATGTTTGAATCCATTTGGTCACACGTGCTCATCAGTCTCACAGCTGAGCTGCATCTGCATTTTTCACCTGCTCACATCCTTCCTGATGAGTTCAACCTATCAGCACATTTCAACATTAGGACTGTTCTGGCTGATACAGTGAAACTGACTTTTACAACATATTTCAGATCATTAAAGTATTGATAGAAACATTCTTACTATCAGAAATGTTTTTGTTTTGAAGGTATTGAATCAAAACACTGTGATCCTCGCCCTGTGTTTGTGTTCATACTGTAGGTTACATTTAGGGGTCTCCATGTTCATTTTTGACTGCAAATTAAAACCCAATTAAAACCACAGTCACCAACAAATCAGAGGGTTGAGCAGGTTCAGATGCAGGCTGTTTATTAGACTTCTTAGTTGCACACAAATAGTTAAAAAGACACAGACAGTAACATAGTGAAGACTGAGACACAGAGTAACAGAAAAGAAGAAAGAACCTGTCGATCATGCCCCGGCTTCTTCATCACACCCTCCAACCCAGGAAAGCCCGCGCTGAGATTAAATATGAGTCCAAATAAAATCAAACTGTCCACATGATCCATGGCGATGAGCAAGCTCTGTTGCAAAAAGTTACTAGTACTTAGAAATATACAAACACAAAAAACAGAGGACAAAAAGTAAAAGTATAAAGCCCTCCCGGGAGGTTGTGCCTTAGTAGTTGTTGGAAAAACGGACAAAGTGGTATTTATACTCTTCCTCCATCCTTTGTCTAAGATTTGTGCTCAGTCTGCACTTTTGGAGACATAATCATCCACCATATTTGGTAGACTGTACGATAGGGGTTATATAATATGGGCTCTCATCTAGAAGGGCACAAACATCCCAGAGTGTACCCTAGCCAAACACTGGAGAGAGTTTAGGGCCAAATTTGTCTAAGGGCTCGTTGTGAGGACAGATTTACGCTTTTCTGGCAACAGTTGGGACAAACTAACAAACTGCTGAGCCAGTTCAACACTGGGCCACAGCAGACAGTGTGATACAGGGGGCAGACACTCTGAGTGGGCTAAGAGGGTCTGCGTGGCTACAGCAGACAGCTAGGGAGGGGTAGCAGAGCTTCTGGGGCCCTGAACATGAATAAGAGCAACTCCAGCAGGCCTCATATCCTCCTACCACGGTTAGACACACGGTATGCCTTTTATTTCAGTGTAAAAAGCAGCTTAGTGGCAAATAAACAGAAGCAGGAATAATAACTTTAAATATCAGCATAAATACAAATATTCCAACACTACTGTCTGCATTTAACACAAACAGATCAGCTACTTTTCCAGTTACTTGATCATTGTTGTATTTTTTCTCAGGTTCAACTTCCTCAAATTCATCAACTTCCTTAGATGATTTTGTTGAAAGCATAACCAGTAAAACAGAACTGATCCAGGTAAGTGTGCAGGCTCTCTGACACACTGTGTAGACCACATACAGCCATCTTTATGTGATACAGCATGTTTTTACTCATCATCTCGTGCTTTTGCTGAGATGCTTAGCTCATGTTGAGTTTTGTATTTTAGCCTTTGAGCTGAGGGTTGTTCCTTCTTTTTTTAGTCTAACCTGCAGCAAAGATAACTGATGTCTGTCACATAATCATGCAGTCATCTTTGTGCTGTATGAATGCTTTAAAAAAGCCTTAAATTGGTGCAGCTTTAACACTTTTATTGATGCATTTTAAATTTTCCACACATGCCTCATTAATGAATGCTGAATCTTTGAACAGGAGAATTAGAAAATGAACTGACTTCACTTCATCAGGATCACTGAACACCTGAGGAAATGTTTCTGCTTGGAAAAGAAGACTTTTTATTCCAGCCACGACACAACATGGACAAAAGACCCCGTACAACACAAATGAGCTAAATAACTGTTATTCATAGAATTAAACGAATGATGTCATGTGAGAAACTTACTTTTTATAATTTATTAAGTGGGCGCTTGCAGTGCTTTATATAAAGAGTATGTCTGTAGGAATGTTTATTCACCACAGCGGGGGGGGGGTCTGAGTGTGAATATGATCATGATTCACTGTGAATGCTTCTGTCAGCCTCTCCCTCACTGCAGGATTTAAGGGGAGCTGTGGCTCCAGCTGGAATTGAACCAGCAACCTTTTGTTTGCTAAGTGAACATGCTAAAGACTGCACCATTGGAGGGATCATGATTTATGTTCACTTTGCAGTCACTGATTTTTAATAAGCACCAATATGAGGTGTTTTGAAATACCGAATTTAAGAATGAATCTTTAATAAAAACATGGATATTTTACTGTAGTGTATAAAGAGGGTTTATTATTACCCCAGCTATGTTTGTTCCACCCCGTTTATATGACAGTGATGAACAGTCCTGACTTTAATGATGAACTGATATCTGTATCATTTCATCATTAAAGTAATCATATATCATCAATATCTATAGATAGAGAATAGATATGTTAGAGGGTGACATGTATATATGTATATGAATATTTTATTGGCCTTTGTTCTGTCAGACTGTTAATGCTCCTATCAGAGTTTTGCATATATTTAGTGTGTGTGTAACTTTTGGTGTTTAAATTTTTTTTGTGTGATGTTTCTGGTGTGTTTTGATTTATTGAATCAGTTATATGAGGTTTTGTTTTTGTTACACTGTAATTTGGCATTTTTAGTATATCTGTACAAGTACAGCTAAATTAAAGTTTAATGTCATGTTTGTCTCCTCATCTGTGACTGGACAGTGATATTAATGTAGTCTGATTACAGCCAGTTTACACAGAAACTTAAAGCTGCTCCAAATACTCAGATACAATTTTACTGTACTAGTAGGAAGGACACAAACACGTCAGCAAGCACTTCCTGTCCAATGAACTACTTCAATAGAAACATAATTTTTCCTTAAGATTGTACAGATAATTTGAATTCAATTTTATTTATATAGCACCAAATCACAACAGTCGCCTCAAGGCGCTTTGTATTGTGGGTAAAGACCCTACAATAATTACAGAGAAAACCCAACAGTCAAAACGGCCCCCTATGAGCAAGCACTTGGCGACGGTGGGAAGGAAAAACTCCCTTTTAACAGGAAGAAACCTCCAGCAGAACCAGGCTCAGGGAGGGGCAGTCATCTGCTGTGACCGGTTGGGGCTGAGTGGAGAGAGACAGGACAAAAGACATGCTGTGGAAGAGAGACAGAGATTAATAATAATGATTAAATACAGAGTGAAGTATAAACAAGTAAATGAGGTGAATACGTTTTTGTTTTTTTAAATAAATTGTTTTTAAATGCCTGGATGCATTTTGACATAAGTAAACAGTCAAAAAAATTGTAAAGCTATAAACTAATTTGCAAGAAACACATTGCACCCAAAAAAATTTTAGTTTGCCAATACTTTTTTAATTTAAACATTATAACATAACATTTTGACAACATTTAGCTGGTTATTTATCCTGAAATTTTAAAACTTAAAGCAAAACTTTAAATCATGAGGATCTAAAGTAAAATTCAAAATAAAATTCAAAGTGCAACTTTATGAAATGAAATTTCAAAAGCTCTGAAAAACAAAGTGCAACTTCACCATAAAATACTGTTCAAATTCTATTAAAAAAATATCAAGATGTAGCACTGACCCTTTTATACTTGAAGCTGAACATAGACATCTACAGTGGAAATTTTTCCTTGTAAAAACATAGTAATGAAAGTACTGCAAATATGGCTTCTCGTGGTACTAAGATGGCTGTCAAATGTAACCTGAGGTTCAACTCTGTGAAAACAATATACAAAACAGTTGGATAAAACCATTTCCAGTATAAAAACATAAACACTAAGAACTAAAGTGTGGATATGGGTCTCCCCTACGAGGACATGTGGCAGCAGCTGCCCAACATTGAAAACAGTCACTTTTGAAAAGCATTTTGTAACAGTTTGTTCACTTTAACATGAGAGGCAGGTTCTTCTTTAGAAAGAGCAGCATTTCAGCCTTCGCAGCTGTCAGCCTGCTTCTCCTTTCATCAATAATGATGGAGGCTGTACTGAAGAGTCTGTCACTCTCCACACCTGTTGTAGGTGCATGTAGAAGTTTAGCTGCTGTAGAAGCCATGGGGGGGGGATCTAGGTTGGTTGACTTGCCAGTACAGCAGTGGATTGTCCGAGCACTGAATAGTTGGCTCTCTGAGGTTGGTTTGCACTTCAGTCCGTGCACTTGTGGAGGCTATCTGAGGAACAGGTTCTGCAGTGTTCTTCAGGATTTCATCAAAAAGGCTTTCAAGTCTGCTGTGGCTTGCAGATTCTACTTGTGGTGTCTTCTCTGCTGGTTCCTCTGCTGGCTCTGCTGTGGTTTTCCTCAGCACTTCCTCCATCTTTCTCACCTCTAACATCAAAAAAACTTTTGATTGTTTTGAGGTTTCAATACTTGTGAAGCATCTGGAATTATAAATATAGCCAAGCTATAATATTAAGTGATCAGAATCATCCTAAACTATGAACTAAAGTAAAATACCCTCACCATTTTCTATCACACACACTCCTCTCTCACACACAGACACTTACTTTGATCTGATAAAATAACATCAGTGAAGACTCACAAACCTGTCTTTATATCTTGGATCCAGCAGCGTGTATGTATGTGTATAGATTCTCTGAAGCATCTGTAAACTGCCTCAAGAAGGGCTCGTTTGTCGCTTGAGGACACACAATCGGGATGACATCAGATGCAGATGAGGATGAGGAGCTTACCTCTCTTGTTACCTCCTCAAAGGGGTGAGAGTTGCCATGACCTTTTCCAGTAAACCCCACTGCTGTGCACTGAGTGTGGCTGGTAGGTCATGTTCTGCAGAACATGCACACAAGGCTCGTTTCTGTTCACTGAGGGTCTTGAACATATGGTACGTGCTATTCCATCTTGTTGCACATCTTGTATCAGACGCTTGGGTGGCATCTTCAGCTCCATTTGAATGTCCTCCAAAGGTGAATATGCCTGTGGTGAGTGCTTGAAGTGCCCCACTATTTTCTGCCACTGCATCACTTACACTACGTTGTGCTAGCAGTCCCTCATTCACCACAAGTTGCAAGGTCTGCGCGAAGCATCCTAAACTTGCAAGTCCGATCCGCTCCATTGCCTTTGTTACATTGCTAGCATTGCCCCATAAAATAACATGGACTTTGTTCTTCAGAATTTTCCATACATTCAACATTTCCTCCAAAGCTGCAGTGATGGACTCTCCTGTGTGTGAACCACGAAACTGTTTAGCCTGCAACACTGCTTTTTGTGAAGTAAAACTCGAGTCTATCCACTGTGCTGTCAGACTCAGCAATGATAATGGGCACACGTCTGAGCTCCAGATATCAGTTGTTAAGCTTAAATTGGGAATGCTCTGCAAGCATTCAGAGATGAACTTGCATACTTGCTTGTACTTATCTGGGACTGCTTACTCCAAGATGAAATGCCAGTTTGGCAGCACGTAGTGTGGCTCCAAAGGCTCCATTAAGCTTTGAAAACCAACATTTTCCACAGCAGAAAGAGGCGGGTCATCAAGCACAACAAATTCAACAATTTTCTCTGTTACCAGCTTTGCTTTGTTGCTTTCTGGAGGGAGTTTCTCGTGTTTCTGAAGGTTTTCCTGCAGCATTTGTTGATGCAAAACATTTTTCATCTTAGCTCTCGAGGCCTTGATGAATTCCCTGGTATTTCTGTAAGTGTTTAATCATGTGTGTTGTGTTAAATTTCACAACTCTGCTACCACCTTGTGGGATATTTCCATAAAAAAAGTTACACTCAGCGGTCTTGCTTTTTTCTTCTTTGAGTCTGAAGGAACTCCACACTGCTGACATGCCAACAGCTCTTACAACAATCGCTCTATCATGTGATGCCTGCTGCTCCTATGTGAGGAGGCGCTGCATTAGTTTACAGCATGTTTCAAATTACATTAAGCATTTTTGTGATATTTAATGGATCGGATTTCATTTTTTACTAGCTCCCAATATCTGATCCAGTAACTTAGGCCAGGATCAGACTGATACCGAGTATCAGATCGGCAGCATCCCTAAAAGAAACAGTGCATTATGGGCATTTTGGATCAGCTGAAGGCTTTTCAGGGAGCTTTTAGGACAGCCTGATAATAATGAATTACAGTAGTCCAGCCTAGAAGTAATAAATGCATGGATTAACTTTTCAGCATCAGTCTGAGAAAGGATGTTTCTAATTTTAGAAATATTGCACAAATGCAAAAAAGTGGTCCTACATATTTGTTTAATATGTGCATTGAAGGACATATCCTGGTCAAAAATGACTCCAAGATTTCTCACAGTGTTACTGGAGGCCAAAGTAATGCCATCCAGAGTAAGGATCTGGTTTGACACTGTGCTTCTAAGATTTGTGGGGCTGAGTACAAGAACTTCAGTTTGATCTGAATTTAGAAGCAGGAAATTAGAGGTCATCCAGGCCTTTATGTCTTTAAGACATTCCTGCAGTTTAACTAATTGATGTGTATCATCTGGCTTCATGGATAGATAAATCAGTATTTCAGTATGATACACATTGAAAGACTATGTCATGTCCATGACACTGAGGAGGGTGGGACAAGTATCAGTGCCATATCCAGTCTTGGCTTTTTAAATATGAAATAAAAACACACTGAGGACGGTGACACAGGCTGACAGGCTGTTTTTTCATAGAGATACAGCAACATGATAAATTCCATACCTAGCCAGCTAGCGATAGCTCACTATGTTTGGAGTTGGTTACCAACTAAATATGTTCTCGTTGCTCAGGGAAACATACTTTAGTCCTTTTCCTCCTCTGCCTCAGAGGGATCGGTGCTTTCTGTCACATTTCTGTTTTGGAGCTTCATCCACAAATGACCATAACTGACCGACCATCAGGTCACAACTGCTGATGCAGATGCATCAGCAAACTACCTGAAAGCACACCGACACAGGAAGTCAGTGTAGCCTACTCATAACATTAGTGTTGTTACAGTTGTACAAATCTGGACAGTTGGAATAGTCTCTTCTTTCTTTAAGGACACTGGCATGTGTATTAAAAAAGAAAAGCTTGGGGGCCCCCTGGTGTACATGGGGCCCTATGCAGCCGCAAGAGGGCACAGCAGATAATCAGAGACCCACACCACCCTGCCCACATTCTCCTCAGGCCCAAACACACAACATACAGCCTGAGGAAGTGCAGAGCAGACAGCATCATCGCACACAGAACTAGATTCTGTAAAAGCTTCCTCCCTGCCACAGTCAGACTGATGGCAGAGTAAAGGACTGTTCACAGCCAAAATCCACTGTGCAACATTCTGTTCAGTTATTAAAATAACACTTGTTGGTGCAATATCTGTCTGGTCTACATGTGCAATTTATACTGTTGTTTGTAACACGTTTTTACTTAAGTAACCATTTTTGTGTTTTTGCATATGTGTGTATATACATATATATTTATGTAAATATTTACTTATTTTGTTTTATATATATATATATATATACACACACACACATACACACACACATATATATATATATACGCGTGTACGTGTGTGCGCGCGTATATATATATATATATATATATGTGTATATATATATATATATATATATATATATATATATATATATATATATATATATAAATTTTATTTATTCATTTCTTTTATTTTACACTCCTACCCGAAAGCTCTGTACAAGAATTCCTATGTACCCAAACCTTGCGTGTGAGTACAGATGGCAAATAAAGTCTTGAAGTCTTGAAGTCTATTAGTGGTGTGTGTTACTGCAAGATTTGGTATTGATCGATACCAAGTAAATACAGGGCCAGTATCGACAATACTGATACCAACACCGATATCGATACTTTTTAACAATTATGAAGAATTTTCTTTGAAGTTTAAGTGTTTTGTGCTTTTATTTTTTAATTTGGATCATTAATTAGTTAAAAGCCAGAATAGATTTGGGCAAAGTTTATAGGTAAATAGAAAATACTTTATCAAAATAAAAGTTTTTGTTCTGAAACATTAGATCAGTAACAACACAATTTTCCCCATACATTGTGATGTCTGGATTTTTTTCTTAAATAAAGTGTACAAGTTAAAACTTTTTTCAGGTAGAGTGTTTAGAAAATATAATGAAAAATGTAATAAAAATATCCCTTGATTCAATAATTTTCGTGATTTTTTTCTTAAATAAACAAGCTGTACTAAATTATCACTTCACAACATTATAAAACATTTACACTTCCGGCCCTGCCCCCTACTTCCGGCCTTTGATTTAATGTAAAAAATATAAGACAATTTGGCCCTTTAAGTTGCTTTTTTGACATTTCAATAACTCCTCTTAATTAGAGGGAAAAGCAAAATATCAAAAAGTAACTTAAAGGGCCAAATTGTCTAATATTTTTGACATCAAATCGTGAGCCGGAAGTAGGGGGCGGGCCGGAAGTGGCCCACGGGCCGGGAGTGCTGACAAATTCCTTTTTGCCCCAAGTAAAATGTGTTTCATGTCATGTGACGGTATAACGTCAAAACACTACATGCAGGGAAGGAGCAAAGCGTGCCTGCTCTGTGCTGTGAGAGGAGCGGCACTTAAACTATCAGCTCCCATCTTTGATGAAACTGAAGCTAAAGTATAGATCTTATTACACTAGTATTGATCAATATCAATACCATCGCTGGTATCGATATTATCGATATTTGGATTGATCTGCCCACCACTATCGCCTATCCCTTGTGCTTGCTGCGTGCACAGACTGCACGTAAAACAGCTGCTGCTGTTGCTGAAACACCGTGAAGGTATTTTTGTGATGCTTTTATCTTGATGCTTCTGTCCTGATGCTGTTGGATATATTCTGGACCAAATAAGGCGCGTGTGTGATGTAATCATGTAAATGCGTCCTCACGTCAGTGGAATCGATGAGCAAGCAGACTAACGATTCCAAGGAACTGAATTACTCGATTCCCATTCCTAGAGATGATCTCATCTAATACTTTGGTTTTAATGAGTGGTTACTTGACTTACTGCTGCCTTCCTGTCAGCTTGAAGCAGTCTGGCCATTGACCTCTGACCTCTGGCTTCAGTAACATGTTTACACTCAGAGCTGCAGCTCACTGCATCTTTTCTCTCTTTCAGACCGTTCTCTGTAAACTCTGAGATGGTTGGGGGGGTCCCAGCAGGTCAGCAGTGTCTCAGACTCAGACCAGCTCCTCTGGTACCAACGACCCCTCCAGGGTCAGAGCCACTTGAAAGCTCCTTTCTTCCCTCACTCTGAAGCTCGGTTTGAACTTCAGCAGGTTGTCTCGATTGTGCCTGCATGCAGTGAATTGCTGCCATGTGATTGGCTGATTAGACAGTTGTGTAAATGAGGAGTTCAAGTGTGCCTAATAAAGTGCCTAACAAAGTGTGCAGTCAGTTTACATGCGTAACCTTTTAAACCACTGGGGGGCGCACTTCACCACGTTTCTAATCTCTGCTGGCAGTGAGACATCAGGCCTGTGTCCCGCCCCCTTACACTGTTTAACAGAATTTACTTTCAGTTTCGTGAATAACGTCAGTGCGTCGGTTTAACCCAGATATAAGTGACGTCAGCACTGACGATAGCTGCCCATTGGCTCAGATGATGCTGTTTAGACATCAGTTTAACTTTGGGTCTCCAGCCAGAGACACAGAACATAAATAATGAGAAATTAACAGTTTATTTTTCCTCTTTCTCCTGGAAACACCTCAGTGGGAGTCAGATTTTCATATTAGTTACAGATTTTTGTCTTTTAGATTACTGAGGTTAGGTTAGTTCAGGGGCGGGAAAACTCCAGGCCTTGAGGCAGGTGTCCTGCAGGTTTTAGATGTGTCCCTGAATCAAATGGCTGAATTACCTCAACTATGCAGTCAGGTTCTCCAGAGTCCTGCTAATGACTTCTATATGTGATTCAGGTGTGTTGGATCTAGGAACACATGTGAAACCTGCAGGACACCTGCCCTCGAAGGCCTAAGGTAACTATTTACATTAACACCTTCATATATTACTGTAACACTAACTGAATATGTGTCCCTTCAGACTACTGTTGAAGACTTTTCTGAGGCACTTCACAGGTTTTTCCATTATTGTGGGAATGTGGTCTATCTCCTAGCCTGAACTGGTCAGTGATCTTCCCTTTCTTCAGGACCATGGAACGAGATTTGTTGGGTTTTTTTAAGTTCATGCTCATCCAGCACATGTGCTTCTCCAACCCCTGGAGAATCCACCTAGCTCCCGGCACCACCGTCTCATTCCTGACTTGCTAAGAGGACCACTCCAGACTTCACCAGGATGTTCACTGCTAGCATTAAACCACTCAGACTGTGACAAAATTCATCCCGCCCCCTGCTGGCGAGTAAGGTAGTCTATACATGTAATAAACGAATAAACTACTAAATAAATCAAGCCTTGCCTAGAAACACAGGACAGGTATTTGGACATACAAGAACAAACATTTTACAGGTGACAGGTAACCCTAACCCCTAAAATAAATGTCCTCAACATCAACCTTCATTCTTGGTTCAGCATTAAAGCTAAAAAGCCCAACAGTACAAAATATGAAAGTATAAGGTGTAGGGCAGATTTTACATTACACATTTAGTGACTAATGGTCTTAAGTGTGTTGTTTCTGTTGTGCTGTGTGAGTGTTGGAGAAACTTTCATATACAGAGACTTTATAAATAGTTTATTACAAAAGGACTCTCCTATGTTTGCCTCTGGATGACGAGCAGGAGGACGCCAATCATCTTTTCTTCTCTGTCCCTGAACTTCTGTGTAGGTTCGACTTTTATAGCATCCAGCCTCTGGTTAACATTAGACATGATATCTTATGGAGAACAGCTAGTTCAGCTTGTTCTCAGTGTATGTGAGAGACTTGTATGATTTCCATATTTGGCTAATAGTAAGAGGACCTCAGTGTCTAAGCTTCTGTACTGATGGAAGCACACGTGGAGCTTAAACATACACATCCTTATTTAGACAAGAAGTGAGGGGAGAGTTCCCCCCAGGGAAATACAGGGCCCCACCTAAGAAATACGGTGGCCCAGAGGTGTCAGGTCAAATACAACAGTCACAACAGAAGTCACAGTACCTGTTGGATGGAACAATGTGAGGAGAAGCTTTGTTTGCTGACAGAAGACAGATCTTTATCGTTTGATAAGTGAAACGTTTTTCTTTAGTTAACTATGATGCAGGTGTACCGCTGTGCCAGAAAGTGGGTTTACTGACAACTGCAAGTTTGTTAACCCTGTGAAGACGGAAACATTACGTTTTAAGTTTGTGAGTCAGTGGTTACCATGGAAATGACTAAAACAATTTCAGATAACTTGCGTTGCTTAGCAACAACAGTATGGTGCAAAAAATGGAGAATTGATCGCTCAGAAACTGCTGAATTAGAAGCTATAACTTCAACTATACTCTACGCTTTGGCTTTGGTTTTTGGTTAGCGTCTTTATTGAAAGGGACTTTTTCATTTGTGTGTTAAACACATTATAAATCAGCTTTAACGCTGCCATGTATGGAACATACTTTTGAATATTTTTGAATCTAAGGTGGAAAACAGTTTTATGGTGTACCTTGGTGGTGCAAAGACTCTGTGAGTTTGTGAATGAAGACTAACTGATTCCTCTTGGCTTTTACCAGGTTATGTTTTGTCCATTTTGTGGTGGGAACCTTCGTGTCGTGCTGTCCTACTGTGGCTCATGTGGCAGAAATATTCGGTTTTTAAGGACTCATCAAGATGAAGGTATGTTTTGTAGGGCTGCAACGATTCATCGATTAACTCGAATAATTCGATTATAAAAATCCTCCACACAGATTTGCTGCTTCAATGCTGCAGCACTCAGGTATCTCCGTGTAAATGTAGCTGGAGATGGCGAGCTCAGATGGAAAGTGAAGAAAATTATGAAAAAATGTCTTTTTATCTTAGTTACTGCTGTGTGTGTGAGAGAGTTGCTGTTATAGCTTTATGTTTGTTTATCAAACAGGAATGAGACAAAAACAAGGGAATAAGGAGTTCAATTATTAAATTTAATTAAGCCATTTTCAAACAGTTTTTCTTTCAGATTAATCTGGGCGAATACCCCATGATCTGTCCAGTGTAAACTGGCTGATCATGAAAGTTACAGTTTTATATGTTATATTCTAAGACAAATTTTCTCAGGGAACATAAAGTACACATATAGGATAACTATATCTCTCCAAAAGAAGCTTTTCTCCCTGTAAGCACCATTAAACCTTTACTGGGAAACAGCTGGAGGTCCTTCATCAACCACCTGATCAGTAAGTGAAGAACAGAGAACTTTGTAGCTGCTCCATCCACCCTGTTTGTTTCACACAGGGAAAAACTGCAGTACAGAAGTTAAAATATGCAGATGAACTGTTAATGTGAAAAAAGTATTGCTTACTTGAGTAATCAATGGAATAATCAATAGAATACTCGATTACTAAAATAATCGATAGCTGCAGCCCTAATGTTTTGCGCTGAAATTTGGTGATGTCATATAAATTATTGACTTATACTGTTTATTCACCATTTAGTAAATATAAATGAAAACAAAGTTTATGAATACGGCTGAATGAATACTATTCTTAGATCTAGTATCTCATTCCTTCCCCTCAGATCCTGAAACCACAACTGCAGATGATCTCATCTTGAAGTATTTCACAGAGGGCCACAGTTATGAAGTAATAAGAGACTTCCTTGCACCCAAACACAATATTTCAGTGAGTCTTAGCACTTTAAAAAGAACACTGCAGATGTAGGCCTGACCAGGAGGATAAAGTACACACCAACTGCTACTGTGCAGGCAGCTATTTCTGATGAACTTAAGGGATCAGGCCAACTGCTGGGTTACCGAGCGATGTGGCAGACCCTTAAACAGAAGCACTCTCTTGTCGTCAGAAGAAGGGATGTGATGCGACTAATGGGAGAATCGGATCCGTCTGGAGTAGAAGATCGGTCCAGGCAAAGATCTGTCTGCAGAGCATATCATTCAGTGGGACCCAATGAAATCTGGCATGTTGATGGGTATGACAAATTAAAACCCTATGGGATTTTAATAAGTGGCTACATTGATGGGTTCTCCAGAAAAATCATGTGGCTCAAATGTGGAAAGTCCAACAACGATCGTAGGATCATAGCTCAAAATTACATGCAGTGCATTTCTGAGTTTGGAGTTTTTCCAATGCGCCTCTGCACAGACTGCGGAACACAAAATGGACTGATGGCAGCACTTCACTGTTTCTTGAGGTCACTGCACACAGATGAATTTGCAGGAGCCAAGAGTCACATTTTTGGACTTCAACATCTAACCAACGTATTGAAAGCTGGTAGTCCTACTTTCGGAAACAAAGGTTTTTGTCACATAACTCTTCTTGTTGACGTTATTATGGATTTATGGCCCATCTACTTGACATTTCTGTAATTATTGCATGTGATTATTCTGATATATACACACTTTTACTTCTGGCTTTATCATACTAGTGTCAGCTTGAGACTACTTGTGTTCATTTTAAAATTGCTTTCATATAACAGCTTCTTTAACTGCTTTAAAATCTTTAAAAGTAACTTCAGCCATTGTTGAGTGTTTTCTTAGGGTCAAAGTTCATCTTAATAAGATGTTTGTACTTTAACTAGGAGTCAGTTTTGGATGGATCTGTTCAGTGACTTGAGGCAAAGGCACCTCTGCAATGGCAGCAGACAACACACGAGTTTGGTGTGATACTGCTTCCTGTGTGTCCTTCAGAAAGAACAATACAAACAACTATGGAACACTCACAGTATTTGTTCTGTTCTCCAGTCCCAGTGCCCATCTAACCAGAGGCTATGTAAGATAAGATCAAACTTTAATGATCCCACGATGGGGAAATTTGTACATTACAGCAGCTCAGTGCAGAGAAAAATGGAAGGATCAATAAAACAAATGAAATAGAATAGAAAACACTATATACATAAAATATATATAAATATCAATACACATATACATATACACACATAGACACACATCAAAACACATTATACATTTGTAGCCAGTAAGGCACACAGCATACACAGTATGCATTATATGGGTGAGAGTGTAATAAATGCTGTATGGATAAAGTGATGGCAGTGGAGGTAAAGTGTCCAAGTGACTCATGATGTGTTTACAGTCTAACATCTGTTGGGATGAATGACCTGTGAAATGTATCACCTGCCTCACAGGTGAGTATTGCATTTTCATGTTAAAGCAGAAGGATAATTGGATAATGCTTTTCATTACAAAGCATACATATATTTATTTAAATTTTATTGTATTTGATAGGGACAGATACAAGAAACACAGATCAAGACAGTCTGATACCAGCATCACAGCATTTGTATCCATAGCTAATTCACAACACCCATCCCTAGAAGGACCTTTAACAGCTGGTTTAAATGAGAAGGTAAAGGTGCAGCATGTAACGTTTATGGAAAATATGGTTTTTACATATTTAAAATTATCATTATGCCGTCACAGTATAAGACAGGTGATCTGTGGAAGAAATTCAAGCTCCTCTGCCCTCTCCCCGTAGTAACTGCAGAAATAGCCGCTCAGTCAGAAAAAACCAATCAGAGCCAGGGGGAGGGTCTTAGTGCTGTCAATCACCCTCATGTACCTGACGCTCACACACTCCCCCCTCCTCTCTGCTACGCTACAGCTGCTTTACCCAAACATAGCCTGCCACGAATGCTAAGACTAGTTACCATGGTAACCGATAACAGCAGGTAAACAGTTTTCTGTAAAGGTGAGTTGTGTCTCCACCATTAGCACATTTAGTGGCGCGTACACGAAATGTGCTAATGACTGACTAAGACCCTCCTCCTGGCTCTGATTGGTTGTTTTAGGTCGTGAGCGGCGCATTTCTTTAGACAGAAAGTAGCTGAAGGAGGCGGAGCTCCATCTTTTCACAGATTATCTGTCTCATACCAAACTGTCAGGACATGGTGACTGTTTAAATAAATAATTAAAAAACATATTTTTGTCAAACTTACACACTGCAGCTTTAAGACCAACAGGAAATACAATAAAATGTCCCAACAGAGATATAAAATAATGTATTTAAAACAACTGAATCAAAAACTATGACAATATTTACAAATGAGAACAGTTCTGTTCACCATCAACCAATTCTTAAGCCTTAAAGTGAATATTTTAATGTCAGATAAGGTCTTAAAATGAGATGGTAGTGAGGTCCAAAGCGTACAACCCTTAACAGAGACGGCTGTCCAAAGGTGGTCTACAAAACAGTGTTCTACAGTCATGGTTCGTGGTGCTTCTAGTGACTCCACTGACTGTTGTACATAGTACACATCGCATTAGATTCGTCATTATTCTTTAACACTCTTCCCACTGCCCCATAACCCTAACCCATACACATTTCTTTCTTTTGTATCTTTGAAATATCTTGCTGCCACTGAAACTACAGACATGCAAACAACAAATACAATTTGTGGCATTTTGCTGTGTTTTGTTACTTTAGATCCTGATGACTTTTAATATGAAGTCATTTTGAGTCTCTGCCTCCTGGTCCTGTGACTAACAATGGAGATGGGTGAATGGCATTAAAACAAAATATGCCTGTAAGGAAAGTGAGCTTAGATTTGTGATTGTCGGTGAATGTGGACTTTTATTGTACTTCCTCCAAGATTCAACAGCAGAAATTGTGGATTCCCTGCATCTGAAAAAAACCCTGAGCCACTTCAACACCCTCTGCCCACGCCAGCAACTCAAAGTGATGATGATGATGATGATGAACAGGAAGCTTTGAAGAACTGCAGTGACAGAGCCGTTTGTCACCACCTCTTCGATGGGAAGCAGCTGTAGAGATCTACATCACTCTGAAGAACATGGCTGATCTGTAAAATGTTAATACTGTAAAATACACAACACATCCCTTTAATAACTAGAATACAATGAAAACAGAAAAGTCAGGTTTTGTTTATTTTCAGTAGCAATACAGAGAATGTTGATTAAAATCAACAGCAGTTATTCATACACTCTGAAAAAATACACAATATGTTATAAACAATGTTGCTGTCAACAAGAGTGTTTGTTCTAGTTCTTCTATTAGTGTATCCACACTAGACCAGTTTTGTACACACACATACACACACACACATATATATATATATATATATATATGTGTGTGTGTGTTTTATAACCACAGTGTGTGACTGGGCCCCTTGAAGAAGTCACATATTACTGGAGCTGCTGAACCAAAGTGTGAAGACTTCCTGCTACGATCACTGCAAGTTAGGCTTAAATGGCTGGAAAAAGAAAAGAAAGATATCTCTCACAGTCGTACTTAAGATCTGATGAACAGAAGAGTATAAGCAGTGTCAGTATCCCTCATGTGTTTAACATCCTGGTTAAGTAAATACTATCTCTTACTTGTACATGTAAGCAAATGTAAAATGGCTAATATTACACTTCCTACTGTATCAGCCAAATTAAATTCTTTAGCACTTCTGCTTGTTATAATCACTTCAGAATCAGAGGAGTCTGAGGTCGATCGCTGAGCTGTGAAATACAAAATCAGACATGAGAGTATTTTTTGGTTTAAATCAGACAATGGACCAATGTATTTAAGATACAGATGAGTTCAAGAGGTTATGCATTTAAGAGTAACTTACAGTCAGTAAGGAAATCTTCAACTGTGCAGAGGTAGACTGTGATGTGTCAGGGTAGAGCAAAAAGTAAGGACCACTTTGGAAATGTTTGTTAAAGGCCATCATTTTCTGTTCTGCAGCTTTTTGTAATTGCTCTGCACCCAATCCTGGTGGCACAACAAGGTTAGTGTCATTCCTCTGAGCGGTTTCAGCGCTCCATCCTTTAACTGAAATCTACAGGGACACATAGAAGGAGGCTACTGCAAACAGGCTCATTAAGAAACTGCAAATACAGATAACATGAAAGAGGATTTACCTTCACTGTGTTTTCCTTCAGTGTCTCTTTTTTCTTTCTGAAACATGTTTGTCTCTCCTTCTCTTTTAAACTTCTGAAGCTCTGGAATGAGGCCAGTGCACTTCTTCCTGCCTCTGAGGATCAAATCAGATATGATTAAGGATGTGGAGGAATTACTGTTAATCCTTTCATTCACTCATCCAGCCAGTGGCGGTTTCTGATATGAGCGCCACGAGAGACACCCCCGACACCGCCCACAAATCATAGGTCGATGTTGCTCGCCCAGGGCGCCAGACAGGCTAGGACCACCCCTGCATCCAGCATTTTGATCTATAATCCTACAATGCAGTACTGAGTATGGACAGCATGAGCCAAATAAAAGCTTAATGAGTCTTTGAAACGTTACCTTTGCTTGTGCTTCTCAGCATCGTACATGAAATTGATGTTCTTGCCACATGAACTGCAGAATGCTGTTTCACAATGCAGGTGATGTCCACAAAAAGGACATTACATTTTAATCTGTACTGAAAACCAGAACCATTAGGCTAATGAATCAGTTTACTAAACTTTAACAGCACATACAACACTTACTCGACCTCTACTGACTGAAAAGGATTGAAGGAAACAATGATAGCATTATTGTTGTGTTTAGCAACGTGCTATGCATCTTATACCACATCTCCATAAGAATCTTGATCAGCGTCATCCTTTCTAGAGACGTGGAGGAACATTTTTGCTTTTCACAGAAATTTGAAGTCAGCATTTTTGTGACTATATCAGAAATCAAAGAATTACGTAGCTGTGTGCTTGAAATGAAAACTAGTGTTTCCCTTTTCTCTGGGTTAACAAACTCAGAGTTGCCAGTAAAAGTGGGAGTAGTGCATGAGATGAAGGAAACTCTGTTTGCTGTTTCACTGAGCCTCCAAGGAAGGAGGATAGGTTCACAGGAGAACTTGGAGTTTCTCTCTGACCCAGTTAGATATGCTTTGTTTTTTACCCAAACATGATCTT